>CM038795.1:203461122-204025706 GCA_021764765.1 Vicia sativa | reverse complement strand
GATACGTATTAGTTAGTAAATACTTGTTGATTATATGTCTTTGTATGATAATGTGATGATTATATTAATGTTGTTGATAAATGCTTCTATTTGTGAATGCACGACTTTTGATGAATTTATTAGTGATGTTTTCATAATGCAATTATGATATGTATTTATTATATCTATCTTGTTTGGATAAATTATGGCGTGGGAATTATGCCAATTTGAATGATAGATGATGTTGTTTTGTGTGTGTTGTTTTATTGTCTCAGTCACACATACATTTCATAAGCGGAGGCTTTTTATGCCAAGCTTTATGATGGCTTTTATGCTGCTTATGATGGCTTTATGCGTTTTAAGATCGCCTTTATGCCAAGTGTCCTAATTACGCACAAAGCGATGGGTACCACATGCATAATATAGCGTGTCTCATGGAGTCGGTTTGTTTATGTTTGAGTTGTTTGCTGGGTTTTTGTTGATTGGTGGATGATATTGAATTGCTAATGATATATGATGATGATGTTTGTGATGATGTTGTGATGATGGGCTTTATGCCAAAAGCGAAGATGGGCTTTATCCAATTTGTGATGATTTGTTATGTTGCTTATATTACTAGCATTATTTAATGTTGTTGGTTGATGTTGTTGTTTAAGACTACCGTGTTTGGGAAAATATTTATGTTGTCTTGTTGATTGTTCTTTTGTTGTTCTTCCTTTTGTAAATAGAATCATACTTTATGAAAACATGATGATAAGAAGTTTATTAAAGAAGATGTGTTGATGTTTTGAATCAATTTATGATTTCCCATGATGCTATGTATCCTAGATTTATACTTTAAAACAAACTGCTTAAGGTGATTTGGTTGATGATGACGCCTTGATTTATTTATGAAATTTTAAATTACTCCGATTTTGCATATAAACCTCGGGTAGATTTCGTGTTACATTAGTGGTATCAGAGCGTGCCGGCCCTGTCGACCAAGTTATTAGTGTGTTTAATCCTATTGTATGCGATATGTGTGAAATACCGCTTTACTTGTTTGTTTCAAATCATGTGTCCGCAGAGACGAGTTTGAAAACTGGGGAGAAGTCTTACTTTTGTGGCGCCAGGGCTTAGGATGGAGCTCCTCAAGCTGTTACGCTTCAGAATCATGTAAGTTTCGATGATCAGAGTTCGTGAGATGGTTTATGTCACCATCATGATTATCGATCGCCTCATTGACAAATGAGGGACCGATCATCCTTAATCTTTGCCGATAGTGGCTCGGATCAGGTTGGTCGATAGACTTGTCTTTGCCAACTTAATAGTGTACAAGTCGATGTGTTTGCACAAGGTAGGTATGGTTACTGAATTGGGGCTAATTTGATTTTTGGTGAGAAACAAGATTTTGGCAAGTTTAACTTCTTGCGTGATTCTTCCAAGCTACGTTGTGAAGATGTGAGGGAATTGCCGCAGAAGCGGGCGAAGTTTTGATGGATTTAGTTTCTCGAACTAGTCAGGATTGAAGTGTCCTTATGGATGTTTGCTCAATTAGAGTTGAAAAGTCAACTTGAGGATTGGTCGAAAGCGAGTTGTTTATTCAAGCGGTCACCGTGAAGTGCTACCGCTGTGTTGTTCGAGAAGAACAAAGGTTACCCGAGTCAGGTTGTTTGGTTCAAGGAACGAAGTGGATATCGAGGGCAAGTGTCTACTCGAGGATTGATTTTGGATGAATCACTATTTGGAGTTTATGTGTTTATTGAGATCGATGCAATGTCCGGCCGTTTACCAAGTTAGCAAAAGAAAGGTAAGATGTTTGACAATACTTTTCAAGATAGTATGGTCCTCGTGAGTATTTGGTTGATGTCATTAGTGTGACTAATGCGCCGTGTATGATTTTGGGATGTTCGACAAGACTTTCATAGAATGTAAGAGTTATTTCGTGTTCATGGATATTAATTAGTTCACATCAAGTCAAGGAATCGTGGCGTTGAGCGTTGTGTATCAAGAGGAAGTTCAGTTAAATGTCGAAAGTGTTCTAAGGATAGGATTTTGAATTGTTAGACGAGAGTGCTTTAAGTAAGTGAATTAGATTTTGATATTTTGATAATTCGCTGAAGATTTATTTTCGCCTTGTAGAAGACTTCAAGGGAGTTATTTTAGAGCTTAGAAGTTCCTTTGTTTTGGATGGTTAACTTCGTGAGTTTGGTGGAAGATCTTTATATAAGTTGGTATTACTCGTGGGTATTTTGACTCGAGATGGTTGAGTCGCTATTTGGACTTCACGATGGTAAGCGAATTTGTTTTGAGCCAGTGGAAGGTTTAGCGAATGCTTTGATTTTGGTTTTGTTTAGTACTGAAGAACCTTGTGCGGCGTATGGTGATATTTCATTTTGGACTTAAGATGTATTTTGACATAGAGTTGGAAAAAGTGTATTACTACCTTGGAACGATTTGATTTTCATAAGGGAAAAAATTTTTGACGTGTGAGTTAGAGGTTTATGCGGTCAGGCTTATTGAACCTTATAAGTGTATATTAGCGACGAGATTGGAATTGTTGAAGATAATTCAAGTTGAGTGCATCTATAAATAGACTTCGCCCGTGTTAAGTTTAGTATGTTGATATCGCTAACCCAAGATTATCCGATTTGGGAATTGTTATTTGAAGAATGTGACATGTTTGTTTTTGGGACACTTGTGAGATTAAGTTCAAGGTTATTAGGGATTTGTTCACTACTAACTTATGGATTTCGGCTTGATACTAATAGTCGCTAGGATTATTAGATTACTTACTAAGATAAGTCTCGACGGTAAAGAATTTTGTGATGGTTTGGTAGCCACGTACCTTAAAACAATTGATGTTTTATAAAGGAGAATGTTCTATCCTGGATCAAGTTGGTCGCGACGGTACTGTATTGGATCCCATAAGGTTTACGTTATGGTTCGCAGACTAACCTCGCTTTGTAATTTCGTGAGTATGAGATGACGCTGACTTAGTGAGTTCTTGAGAGAGTGTTGTGACCGAGTTACCACTGGGACGATGGGAAGTTATGAAAGGTGTTTCAATGAGAAGCCGCGTTGATTGTTGCGACGGTGCGAGGATGGCGATTACTTAATGCAATTTTGGGAATTGAATTTAGGCGACCACTTCTCAAGTCAAGTGTATACGTCAAGTTTCACAAGTGAAATATTTGACAAGATTGGAAGAGGTCAAACTATGTCGTGTATTTTAAGACCAATGGACGCTGATCAATCGAGAATGAAAGAGTGATTCTTCGTGTTGATGAAGTCGATGTCATGTAGGTGTCTTGATGGGTGTACGAACGATCCATTTTGAGTGATGGTGAAGTGAGGTTTAACCAAGTTGTTTTACTTGGCATCTTATACATTAAGGTGACGAGCATGGTTTAGATATCGAGCATTGAATTGTTTAGCGAGTGAGGTTGTTGGATTTGACTAGTGAGTTATAGTCGCATGTCGTCTGCTTAATCCCTAGGATGAGTGGTGTATCTCGCTTGATGTTTCGAGTAACTTGTTTTGTTCAAGGGTTGACGCTGGTAATCTACAAGGATGATGTGACCTTGTGATTGGTCGGAATGAGAGCGATAATGCAAGTGTAATTCTTGAGTTTGTGCTTTGCGCGTATGAAGGCATCTTTGAATGTTTGTGTAGACGCGAGGTTTTACCCTATTTTGATCGCTTCAGCTTTGGTTCGAACCATTTTGTTGTTTTCGCTTTAGCTGTTGGTGTCAGGTCGTAGGACTTTAGGTTCCTATCTTTGGTGACCAAGCTTCGAGGCGCTTGGTTCGAGCGTGGGACTAAGTCTATGGTTAAGACGTTAGGATAGTATCGATCTTGTTGTTTGGTTCTCGAGTGAACCGTGTGTTTACGGCATGTTTAGTTGCTTTGTTAATCCGCTGTCGAGTGCATTGTATGGCCTCGCATCCTGCATGGTTGTTCTTGTCTAGACGTTGTGGTGGGAAGATACCCTGTGTTTGGTGTATCGTATATGTTGTTTAATTGACGTGAGGATTGTGTGGACGAATGCGAGGCATGTCCCGATTTATTTGTTTTGGTCGAAATTTCGAGGACGAAAAGTTTATAATGGAGAGTTGTAACGCCCGTTTTATTTAATATTATATTATATTAATATTTTTGAATTACCATTTGCCATTGTTTTGGCGATTTAAAATAATTATATTAATCGGTATATCTACTAATACATTTGGTGACGCTTTGTTCGTTCGTAAAATATTATTCGACCGATATTTAATTCCCAAATTATTTTAATTGATTGAATAAATAATATTGGTAAATATTATTAATGTGTTATATTGTAAGAATTGGTTAGGGGTGTGAGGAGTAATTGATGAGAATTGAGTTTTCAACTAAGAAACACATTAAAAACCATTTCTCATTTTCTTTCCATTCATAACACACCAAGCCAAACAAGAGCAAGAGAGAAGTTAGTAAGTAAACAACTTTATAAAACCCTTCCTTTGTTTTTCCTTTGCAACAACAAAGTCCTAACATAGAAGCTCGAGAAAGAGAGGGTTCGAGAGGAAGAAGAAGAGCAAGGAGCATGAGAGGAAGCTTGAGGTTGGGCTTGGTAGCATCACCATGGATCATCTCCAAGCTAGAGGTAAGGGGTTTGATCTTCCTTTCCATATAGTTAGGATTTGATAGATATGTTGTGGTGTTTTGGTATGTTGATTCATGGGGTTTATAGTTTGCCATTGTTTTGGTGTTTTGTTGTTGTTGTTAAACTTCTCAATTGATGGTAGAAATATGTTTTGATGTTGTAATTGAGGTATATATGTTGTGTTGATGATAAGAGATGGTGAGTTAGTGATAAGAGTTTGTTGGTTGATAGTTGGAGTGGTTTAGAAGAGTTGGATTAGGAGTGTGGTTTGTGGATGTATTAGGTGCTAGCTTGTAGAATTAAGAGTATGAAAATGGGAAAGAAAACCATGGTAGAAGAATGAGAAAAACTCAAAAAGAGAAATTTTGGTGAGTGCAGGCCACATCGGTAGGGCATAAACACGGGTGCCCGTGTCAGGTCCTCGCCTTGGTGATTTTATGTCCTCAACATCGGTACAGGCAACACGGTGCCCGGTTGCAGCCCCGTAGCCTCCAAAATTCGAATTTTTCTTACTTTCCTTTAGAATCCGATTGTGTTCGATTTTCCGATTTCGTATTGATGAGCAAGTTGTTCAATTCAACAAAAATTGACGCTAGATAAGTTTGACGGTAGAACTTAGTGGTTGGTTAGTTTTTAGAAGTAGTTTCGCGAGATGACCCGAATAGGTTAGTTATGTTCAATGGAATCGGATTTCGCTTCTGGATTTAGGACATGGACGATCCGATCATGATGTTGATTATTAGAGTAATGCCTATTAGAGATGACTTTTGCAGCCGATGATAGGTGTTTGACTATCTTCCGTATGTAGAATGTAGTGAGCAAATCGATAATGAGATTGGGTGATTAAACATAATTCATGTATGACGTATTAGTTAGTAAATACTTGTTGATTATGCTATGGGTTATATGTCTTTGCATATGATAATGTGATGATTATATTAGTGTTGTTGATAAATGCATTTGTGAATGCATGACTTTGATGAATTTATTAGTGATGTTTGCATAATGCAATTATGATGCGATGATATATCTATCTTGTTTTGGATAAATTATGCGATGTGGACTTTATGCCAATTTGAATGAGCGATGATGTTGTTTTTGTGTTGTGTTGTTTTATTGTCGAGTCACATACATTTCATGTTAAGAGGGCGGCGATGATGGCGGCGATGGCGGCGAAAGATGGCTTTATGCAAGTGTTTTTGGCGCGATGGTATGCATATAAGTCGTGTTTATGGAGTCGGTTTGTTTAGGTTTGAAAGCGGCGTGTGATTGATGGATGATATGAATGCGATGATATATGATGATGATGTTTGTGATGATGTTGTGATGATGGGGTTATGCCGCGAAGATGGGCTTTATGGCAAAGATAATGGATGATTTGATGTTGCTTATATTACTAGCATTATTTAATGTTGTGGTTGATGTTGTTGTTTAAGACGTGTTTATTAGTGATGTATGTTCGTGATTTATTTCGTGGTGACGGAGGTATGTGTTGTGCGCGGCCGTGATGGTATAGTGTGACACATTGGATGACGAGTAGGTGGTTTGATTATGTGTTGGAATTACAATTAATTAATAAACTATATATATATATATATATATATATATATATATATATATATATATATATATATATATATATTATCATGCAATGGTTTTGGTAATTGCTGTTTCAATATGTGGTAACGCGTGTTATGGAAGTTTATATGTGGCGGCATAGTAGCATAAATATTTATGTTGTCTTGTTGATTGTTTTTGTTGTTTTTGTAAATAGAATGGCTTTTATGAAAACATGATTTGATAAGGAAGTTTATTAAAGAAGATGTGTTGATGTTTTGAATAATTTATGATTGATGCTATTTAGATTTATACTTAAAACAAATGCTAAGGTGATTTGGTTTTTGATGTGAAGATTATTATGAAATTTTAAATTTCGATTTTGCATATAAAACTTGGGTAGATGGGGTGTTACATTAGTGGTATCGAGTAGTGTCGGTTGGTTAAGTTATTAGTGTGTTACATTAGTTATATTTTCATGTATTTTTCTCAAGACTTATATTATATGTTTAACCGTATTAAATTTATATTTTTAAATTTCATCGATATTTGCTTATATTCACAATTTCATCGTTTTTCAAGACTTATACTTTTAAATTATGATTTTTCCAAGACATGAATGCATTTTATTCGTTTCAAGACTTATATTAACTTCAAATTTCATGTAATTTTTGAAGACTTATATTCACTTCAAGCATGCATTTTCACATTCACTTGTTTTATTTTAACACTTATATTCACTTTAAATTTCAATAGATTTTCTAAAGATTAATTCATTAATTTGAGATTTTCCAAGATTGTATTAAGAATTTTAAATATTGGGACTTATATTCAGCTTTTTTAATTTCAGTTATATTCACTTCAAATTTCACGATTTTCTAAATGACTTGATTCACTTCAATTTTCATTAAGACTTATATTTACTTGAAATTTCATCAAATTTTCAAGACTAATATTCACTTCAAATTTCATATTTTCGGCTTACATTCACTTAAAATTTCAGTATTTTCTCAAGACTTATGTTCACTTCAAATTTCACGATTTTGACTTATATTCACTTGAGTTTCACTATTATTTTGAGACTTATATTAGCTTCAAATTTTGCATTATTCAAGACTAATATTCACTTTCAATTTCATCGACTTTCAAGACTATTATTCACTTAAAATTTCAGATTTTCAAGACTTATATTCACTTCAATTTCACGATTTTTCAAGATTTATATTCACTTCAAATTTCATCATATTTTCTGAAGACTTGTATTTACTTCAATTTTCACCAGATTTTCTAAATAATTATATTCACTTCAAATTTCATCAGATTTTCTGAAGACCTATATTCACTTTTAGTTTCACCAGATTTTTTGGAAACTTATAGTGACTTCAAATATCGCCAGATTATCTGAAGACCTATATTCACTTTAAATTTCATCATACTTTCTGAAGACTATTATTCACTTCAAATTTCATCAGATTTAAAGAAGACTTATATTCACTTCAAATTTCACCAGATTTTCTGAAGACTTATATTCATATCAATTTTAACCAGAATTTCTAAACTCTTATATTCACTTTAAATTTCATCAGATTTTCTGCAGACTTATATTCACTTCAAATTTCATCAGATTTTCTTAAGACTTATACTCACTTTAAATTTTATCAGATTTTCTAAAGACTTGAATGCAGTTCAATTTTATCCAGGTTTTCTGAAGACTTATATTAACTTCAAATTTCATGTAATTTTTGAAGACTTTTATTCACATCAAGTTTCACCAGATTTTCTGAAGACTTCTATTCACTTCTAATTTCATCAGATTTTCTGAAGACTTATATTCACTTTAAATTTCAATATATTTTCTAAAGACTTATATTCACTTCAAATTTCATCAGATTTTCTGAAGACTTGTATTCACTTCAATTTTAACCATATTTTCTGGGGACTTATATTCACTTCAAATTTCATCTAATTTTGTAGACTTATATTCACTTCAAATTTCATCAGATTTTCTAATGACTTGTATTCACTTCAATTTTCACCAGATTTTCTGAAGACTTATATTTACTTCAAATTTCATCAAATTTTCTGAAGACTAATATTCACTTCAAATTTCATTAGATTTTCTGAAGACTTATATTCACTTCAAATTTCATCAGATTTTCCGAAGGCTTACATTCACTCAAATTTCACGATTAAGACTTATATTCACTTCGAATTTCATCAGATTTTCTGAAGACTTATATTCACTTCAAGTTTCACCAGATTTTCTGAAGACTTATATTCACTTTAAATTTCGTAAGATTTTCTAAAGACTTATATTCACTTCAAATTTAATCAGTATTCTGAAGACATATATTCACTTCAAATTTCATCAGATTTTCTAAAGACTTATATTCACTTCAAATTTCATCATATTTTCTAAAGACGTAAATTCATATCGCATTTCATCAGATTTTCTAAAGACTTGTATTCACTTAAATTTTAATTAGATTTTCTGAAGAGTTATTTTCACATCAATCTTCATCTAAATTTCTGAAGATTTATATTCACTTCAAGTTTCACCAGATTTTCTAAAGACTTATATTCACTTCAAATTTCATCAGATTTTCTGAAGACTTATATTCACTTAAAATTTTATCATATTTTCTGAAGATTTATATTCACTTCAAATTTCATCAGATTTTCTGATGACTTTATTCACTTCAATTTTCACCAGATTTTCTGAAGACTTATATTCACTTCAAATTTCATCAGATTTTCTGAAGACTTATATTCACTTCGAGTTTCACCAGATTATTTGGAGACTTATATTAACTTCAAATTTTGCAAGATTATCCGAAGACTTCTATTCACTTTCAATTTCATCAGATTTTCCAAAGACTATTATTCAATTAAAATTTCATTAGATTTTCTGAAGACTTATATTCACTTCATATTTCACCATATTTTCTAAAGAGTTATATTGATATCAATTTTAACCAGATTTTCTAAAGACTTATATTCACTTCAAATTTCATCAAATTTTCCGAAGAATTATATTCACTTCAAATTTTATAAGATTTTCTAAAGACTTTTATTCACTTCAAATTACATCAGATTTTCTGAAGATTTATAATCAATTAAAAATTTCATCAGATTTTCTTAAGACTTTTATTCACCTCGAGTTTCACCAGCTTTTTTGAGACATATATTAACTTCAAATTTCGCCAAATTATCTAAAGACTTATATTCACTTTAAATTTCATCAGACTTTCTGAAGACTATTATTCACTTCAAATTTCATCAGATTTTCTAAAGACTTATATTCAGATCATATTTCACCAGATTTTCTTAAGACTTATATTCATATCAATTTTAACCAGATTTTCTGAAGACTTATATTCACTTTAAATTTCACCATATTTTCTGAAGACTTATATTCACTTCAAATTTCATCAGATTTTCTGAAGACTTATATTCACTTCAAATTTCATCAGATTTTCTGAAGACTTATATTCACTTCAAATTTCATCAGATTTTAAGACTTATATTCACTTCAAATTTCATCAGATTTTCTGAAGACTTGAATTCACTTCAATTTTAACTAGATTTTCTGAAGACTAATTTTCACTTCAAATTTCACCAAATTTTCTGAATACTTATATTCACTTCAAGTTTCACCAAATTTTCTAAAGACTTTATATTCACTTCAAATTTCATCATATTTTCTGAAGACTTATATTAGCTTCAAATTTCATCAGATTTTCTGAAGATTTATATTCACTTCAAATTTCATCAGATTTTCTGAAGACTTCAATTTTCACAAGATTTTCTGAAGACTTATATTCATTTCAAATTTCATCAGATTTTCTGAAGACTTATATTCACTTCGAGTTTCACCAGATTATTTTGAGACTTATATTAGCTTCAAATTTTGCCAAATTATCTGAAGACTAATATTCACTTTCAATTTCATCAGACTTTCCGAAGACTATTATTCACTTAAAATTTCATTAGATTTTCTGAAGACTTATATTCACTTCAAATTTCATCAGATTTTCTGAAGATTTATATTCACTTCAAATTTCATCATATTTTCTGAAGAACTGTATTCACTTTAATTTTCACCAGATTTTCTGAATACTTATATTCACTTCAAATTTCATCAGATTTTCTGAAGACTTATATTCACTTTTAGTTTCACCAGATTTTTTGGAAACTTATAGTGACTTCAAATATCGCCAGATTATCTGAAGACCTATATTCACTTTAAATTTCATCATACTTTCTAAAGACTATTATTCACTTCAAATTTCATCAAATTTTCTGAAGACTTATATTCACTTCATATTTCCCCAGATTTTCTGAAGACTTATATTCATATCAATTTTAACCAGAATTTCTAAACTCTTATATTCACTTTAAATTTCATCAGATTTTCTGCAGACTTATATTCACTTCAAATTTCATCAGATTTTCTGAAGACTTATACTCACTATAAATTTTACCAGATTTTCTGAAGACTTGTATGCAGTTCAATTTTATCCAGGTTTTCTGAAGACTTATATTAACTTCAAATTTCATGTAATTTTTGAAGACTTATATTCACTTCAAGCTTCACCAGATTTTCTGAAGACTTATATTCACTTCTAATTTCATCAGATTTTCTGAAGACTTATATTCACTTTAAATTTCAATAGATTTTCTAAAGACTTATATTCACTTCAAATTTCATCAGATTTTCTGAAGACTTGTATTCACTTCGATTTTAACCATATTTTCTGGGGACTTATATTCACTTCAAATTTCATCTAATTTCTGTAGACTTATATTCACTTCAAATTTCATCAGATTTTCTAATGACTTGTATTCACTTCAATTTTCACCAGATTTTCTAAAGACTTATATTTAAATTTCATCAAATTTTCGAAGACTAATATTCACTTCAAATTTCATCGATTTTGAAGACTTATATTCACTTCAAATTTCATCAGATTTCAGGCTTACATTCACTTCAAATTTCATCAGATTTTCTGAAGACTTATATTCACTTCAAATTTCATCAGATTTTCTGAAGACTTATATTCACTTCAAGTTTCACCAGATTTTCTGAAGACTTATATTCACTTTAAATTTCATAAGATTTTCTAAAGACTTATATTCACTTCAAATTTAATCAGTATTCTGAAGACTTATATTCACTTCAAATTTCATCAGATTTTCTAAAGACTTAAATTCACTTCAAATTTCATCATATTTTCTAAAGACGTAAATTCACTTCACATTTCATCAGATTTTCTGAAGACTTGTATTCACTTAAATTTGAAGTGTATATAAATCTTAAGAAATTCTGAAGAAATACGAAGTGAACATAAACCTTAAGAAATATAATGATATTCTAAGTGAATATAAGTCTTTAACCTGATGAAATTTGAAATGAATATATATCTCTAAAACTTTTGAGGAAAACCTGATGAAACATGACATGAATATAAATCTTAAGAAAATACCATGGAATTCGAATGAACATAGATCTGAAAAATTTGAAGAGAATATAAATCTTAAGAAATTCTGAAGAAATACGAAGCGAACATAAACCTTAAGAAATATGATGATATTTTAAGTGAATATAAGTCTTTAGAAAACGTGATGAAATTTAAAATGAATATAAGTCTTTATAAAATTTGAGGAAAACCTGATGAAACTTACGTGAACATAAATCTTAAGAAAATCTGATGGAATCTCAAGTGAACATAGATCTGAAGAAATTTGAAGTGAATTTAAATCATAAGAAATTCTGAAAAAATACGAAGTGATCGTATACCTTAAGAAATATGATGATATTTTAAGTGAATATAAGTCTTTAGAAAATATGATGAAATTTGAAATGAATATAAGTCTCTATAAAAATTGAGGGAAACCCGATGAAACTTGACGTGAACATAAATCTTAAGAAAATATGGTGGAATCTCAAGTAAACATAGATCTGAAGAATTTTAAAATGAATATAAATCTTAAGAAATTCTGAAGATATACGAAGTGAACATAAATCTTAAGAAATTTGATGATATTTGAAGTGAAAATAAGTCTTTAGAAAATGTGATTAAATTTGAAATGAATATAAGTCTCTAGAAAAATTCAGGAAAACTTGATGAAACATGACATGAACATAAATCTTAAGAAAATACGGTGGAATCTGAAGTGAACATAGATCTGAAGAAATTTGAAGTGAATATAAATCTTAAGAAATTATTAAGAATTACGAAGTGAACATAAATCTTAAGAAATATGATAATATTTGAAGGGAATATAAGTGTTTAGAAAATGCGATGAAATTTGAAATGAATATAAGTCTCTAGAAAATTTGAGGAAAACCTGATGAAACTTGAGGTGAACATAAATCTTAAGAAAATCTGATGGAATTTGAAGTAAACATATATATGTAGAAAATCTGATGATATATAAGTGAACATAAATCTTAAGAAAATCTGATGATATTTGAAGTGAATATAAGTCTTTAGAAAATGTGATGAAATTTGAAATGAATATAAGTCTCCAGAAAATTTGAGGAAAACCTGATGAAACTTGATGAGAACATAAATCTTAAGAAAATATGATGGAATCTGAAGTGCACATAGATCTGATGAAATTTTAAGTGAACATAAATCTTAAGAAATTTTGAAGAAATACGAAGTGAACATATCATAAGAAATATGATGATATTTGAAGTGAATATAACTCTTTAGAAAATGTGATGCAATTTGAAATGAATATAAGTATCTTGAAAATATGAGGAAAACTTGATGAAACTTGACATGAACATAAATCTTAAGAAAATACGATGGAATCTGAAGTGAACGTAGATCTGAAGAAATTTGAAGTGAATATAAATCTTAAGAAATCTGATGATATTTGAAGTGAATATAACTCTTTAGAAAATGTGATTAAATTTGAAATGAATATAAGTCTATAAATAATTTAAGCAAAAATTGATGAAACTTGACATGAACATAAATCTTAAGAAAATATGATGGAATCTGAAGTGAACATAGATCTGAAGAAATTTGAAGTGAATATAAATCTTAAGAAATTCTTAAGAATTACGAAGTGAACATAAATCATAAGAAATATGATGATATTTGAAGTGAATATAAGTCTTTAGAAAATGTGACGAAATTTTAAATGAATACAAGTGTCTAGAAATTTGAGGAAAACATGATGAAACTTGACGTGAACATAAATCTTAAGAAAATCTGATGGAATCTGAAGTGAACATAGATATGAAGAAATTTGACGTCAATATAAATCTTAAGAAACTATGAAGATATACGAAGCGAACATAAATCTTTAGAAAATTTGATAATATTTGAAGTGAATATAAGTCTTTAGAAAATGTGATGAAATTTGGAATGAATATAAGTCTCTAGAAAATTTGAGGAAAACTTGATGAAACTTGATGTGAACAAAATCTTAAGAAAATACGATGGAATTTGAAGTGAACATAGATCTGAAGAAATTAGAAGTGAATATAAATCTTAAGAAATTTTGAAGAAACACGAAGTGAACATAAATCATAAGAAATATGATGACATTTGAAGTGAATAAGTCTTTAGAAATTGTGATGAAATTTGAAATGACTATAAGTCTCTAGAAAATGTGCTGAAATTTGAGGAAAACCCAATGAAATTTGAAGCGAACATAAATCTTAAGAAAATCTGATGGAATCTCAAGTGAACATAGATCTGAAGAAATTTGAATTGAATATAAATCTTAAGAAATTCTGAAAAAATACAAAGTGATCATAAACCTTAAGAAATATGATGATATTTTAAGTGAATATAAGTCTTTAGAAAATATGATGAAATTTTAAATGAATATAAGTTTCTATAAAATTTGAGGAAAACCCGATGAAACTTGACGTGAACATAAATCTTAAGAAAATATGATGGAATCTCAAGTGAACATAGATCTGAAGAATTTTAAAGTGAATATAAATCTTAAGAAATTCTGAATTTATACGAAGTGAACATAAATCTTAAGAAATCTGATGATATTTGAAGTGAATATGAGTCTTTAGAAATTGTGATGAAATTTGAAATGACTATAAGTTTCTAGAAAATGTGATGAAATATGAGCAAAACCTGATGAAATTTTAAGCGAACATAAATCCTAAGAAAATCTGATGGAATCTCAGGTGAACATAGATCTGAAGAAATTTGAAGTGAATATAAAACTTAAGAAATTCTGAAGAAATACAAAGTGATAATAATACTTAAGAAATATTATGATATTTTTAGTGAATATAAGTCTTTAGAAAATATGATGAAATTTGAAATGAATATAAGTCTCTATAAAATTTGAGGAAAACCTGATGAAACATGACGTGAACATAAATCTTAAGAAAATATGATGGAATCTCAAGTGAACATAGATCTGAAGAATTTTAAAGTGAATATAAATCTTAAGAAATTCTGAAGATATACGAAGTGAACTTAAATCTTAAGAAATCTGATGATATTTGAAGTGAATATAAGTCTTTAGAAAATGTGATTAAATTTGAAATGAATATAAGTCTTTAAAAAATTTAAGCAAAAATTGATGAAACTTGACATGAACATAAATCTTAAGAAAATATGATGGAATCTGAAGCGAACATAGATCTGAAGAAATTTGAAGTGAATATAAATCTTAAGAAATTCTTAAGAATTACGAAGTGAACACAAATCTTAAGAAATATGAGGATATTTGAAGTGAATATAAGTCTTTAGAAAATGTGATGAAATTTGAAATGAATATAAGTCTCTAGAAAATTTAAGGAAAACCTGAAGAAACTTGACGTGAACATAAATCTTAAGAAAATCTGATGGAATCTGAAGTGAACATAGATATGAAGAAATTTGAAGTCTATATAAATCTTAAGAAACTCCGAAGATATACGAAGCGAACATAAATCTTTAGAAAATCTGATGATATTTGAAGTGAATATAAGTCTTTAGAAAATGTGATGAAATTTGAAATGAATATAAGTCTCTTCAAAATTTGAGGAAAACCTGATGAAACTTGATATGAACGTAAATCTTAAGAAAATACGATGGAATTTTAAGTGAACATAGATTAGAAGAATTTTAAAGTGAATATAAATCTTAAGAAAATCTGAATTTATACGAAGTGAACATAAATCTTAAGAAATCTGATGATATTTGAAGTGAATATAAGTCTTTAGAAATTGTGATGAAATTTGAAATGACTATAAGTTTCTAGAAAATGTGATGAAATTCGAGCAAAACCTGATGAAATTTGAAGCGAACATAAATCCTAAGAAAATATGATTGAATCTCAAGTGAACATAGATCTGAAGAAATTTGAAGTGAATATAAATCTTAAGAAATTCTGAAGAAATACGAAGTGATAATAAACCTTAAGAAATATTATGATATTTTTAGTGAATATAAGTCTTTAGAAAATATGATGAAATTTGAAATGAATATAAGTCTCTATAAAATTTGAGGAAAACCCGATGAAACATGACGTGAACATAAATCTTAAGAAAATATGATGGAATTTCAAGTGAACATAGATCTGAAGAATTTTAAAGTGAATATAAATATTAAGAAGTTCTGAAGATATAAGAAGTGAACATAAATCTTTAGAAATCTGATGATATTTGAAGTGAATATAAGTCTTTAGAAAATGTGATTAAATTTGAAATTAATATAAGTCTCTAGAAAATTTGAGGAAAGCTTGATTAAACTTGACATGAACATAAATCTTAAGAAAATACGATGGAATCTGAAGTGAACATAGATCTGAAGAAATTTGAGGTGAATATAAATCTTAAGAAATTCTGAAAAATTATGAAGTGAACATAAATCTTAAGAAATATGATGATATTTGAAGTGAATGTAAGTCTTTATCAAATGTGATTAAATTTGAAATGAATATAAGTCTCTAGAAAGTTTGAGGAAAACCTGATGAAACTTGACGTGAACATAAATCTTAAGAAAATTTGATGGAATCTAAAGTGAATATATATATATATATATATATATATATATATATATATATATATATATATATATATACTCTCTTTCTTTCACTCACATTATTTCATTCTCATTCTCTAATTTTCTTTGATCTTTTATATATCATCCACATAATGGATTCAAACACCGACTTAGATGAAATATGAAACTAGATGATAGATGAATGTTTTGAGGACAACCCTGCTGAAGAAGTAATTCAATTGATACATGAAATGTAACAATCTGAAAATAACACAAGACGCGGTAGAAAAAGAAAGGTTGTAAATCGAAGTCGTGAGGAAGGGCATAATTGATTATACAACGATTATTTCTCTACAAATCATGTATACACAGAGGAGCAATTTTGACGACGCTTCAGAATGTGAAGGCATATGTTTTGCGGATTGTAGAAGCTTCGCGAAATTATGACGAGTACTTTCAGACAAGGGTTGATGCAACTCAAAAAGTAGGGCTTTCACTATTCCAGAAGTGCACAACTGCTCTTCGTCTGTTGGCATATGGGGTACCTGCTGATAGCGTGGATGATTATGTTCGAATTGGCGAAAGCACTTAGAAAGGTTTGTAACTGGAATTTATACGATTTTTGGGCCACAATTCTTGAGAAGGCCTAATAATGAAGATACTAAATGTCTCCTAAGAATAGGAGAAGCACGTGGCTTTCCAGGTATGTAGGGTTCTATTGATTGTATGCATTGGGAATGGAAAAATGGTTCAGTTGCGTGGAAAGGTCAATTTTGTCATGGAGATCATGGAAAACCAACTATCATGCTTTAGGCAGTTGCGTCATATGACTTGTGGATTTGGCATGCTTTTTTTGGTACTCCGGGTTCAAACAACGACATCAATGTTTTAAACACATCAAATGTGTTTTTTAACATTTTGGAAGGGGAAGCACCCATAGTACAATACACGGTGAATAGAACTCCATATAATATGGGATACTATTTTGCCGATGGTATTTATCCTGAGTGGGCTACATTTGTTAAAACAATCCCAATGCCGCAAGGAGAAAAGAGAAAATTATTTGCCAATCTGCAAGAATCGGTAAGAAAGGATGTTGAACGAGCGTTTGGAGTGCTTTAATCTCGATTTGCAATTGTACGTGGACCTTCACGGTCTTGGCATATGGATACAATGAAACATATCATGTATGCATGCATCATTATGCATAACATGATTGTTGAAGGCGGACGTGACACATATGATGGTAATTTCGATTACGATCATGTCGATTTTGGCATTCCATCCGCCGAAGTATCTAACGGTCCTCATCCACACTTTTTAGAAACATATTGCAACGGAGATCACATATTCATCAAAAACATAATCATCGCCAACTTCAAGCGAATTTGGTAGAGCATATTTGAGAACGTTTTGGGCATGAGAACAACGAAAATTAATTTGTGTATTTTCCATTATTATGTATTTTATTTCTTGTCATTATGTATTTCTTTATTATGTATTTTATTTCTTGTCATTATGCCTTTTATATATATTTTATTATTATATATTGTATTTCTTTATTATGTATTTTTATTTTTTAAAATTTAGCATCTTTTTATATATTAATTATAATTGAACTAATTAATAGACTTAAAATATGTAAATAAAATAATATAAATTAGTAGGGTCAAATATAGGTCGCTTATTTACAATTATCATTAGAGTAAAAATGATTGAAATTATATATGAATTGCTTAAGTGCAATGTGGCTAATTTGGATCCACAAAATATGACACAAGCAACCAAAATTACTTCTCCCATTAAAGATCCTCTTAGCAAAACAATACTTATCTGCAAACACACATTAAAAAATGTCTTACATGTTCTGAAAATATCAAATGTTTTACTAGATCCAAAATTATCTCAAAATTTCTTGTCTGTTTCGTCTCTCTATCAAACTAATAAGTAGGGATATGCATAAAATTCGGTTACTCCTAACCAAATTCATAATCAAATCTTTCATCATATTAAAAAATTCAGCTCAATTAATAAAATAATCAAGCCAGTTCATTTCAATTAAAAATAATAAAACCAGTTTATCATTTTACTGAATTGGTTTAGAACTGCTTTCACATTTTCAAATCAGTGGAACTCGCCATTGCAATCTTCCAATATGTAAATTACACCAATTTTGCGATCACAAATATGTTTCACCAACTCTTAACCGTAAATTGCAAATTTCATCCCTTTTTGATCACTTTCCTACAAAATCAACAAAAATCAACGATTATTTCACCAATTTATTTTTTAATCTAAATTAAAACTAAACATAAAACATCAATTATGAGTAAATCTTTGGGCAAGACTTCATAATTAGGAGTCTGTTTTCAGTTCTAGGAAGAATGTAAGCAGCATTCGCATGGAAAATCCTTTGATTTTCAAATGATGTTCCGAAACTCCTATAGTTAGATTTGAGAATCGACTGATATCGTGAACCATCAAAAGATTCATAACTCAAGTTTCTTAGTGCGACACATTGAATTGTGATAGAACACATTGAGTTTGAACTGCAAAGGTATTTTTGTGTTGATTTCATTGATTGAAGTTTCACAATGAGTATTTTCAAATTGAAGTTTATAGCTGATGACGGATAGTTTATGGTTGATGGTTGAGACTAATGACGGATAAATTAATTGAAGTGTTTGGTAATATTAGCGGTTCAACTAACTTATAAATGTAAAATGTCATAAAAGATATTTTATATGTTATTATTTTATTTTAAATTAAAATAAATTATTAAAAATAAAATAGAGTTTTTATTAAAATAATAAGGATAGAAAAAGAAGAAAAAATAATATGCTATAAACTATAAGATAAAATGTTATTTGAAACAGTGTTTGAAAAATAAATTATATGTTAGCAAAATAAACTATAAGCTCATGATCAAAAGACCGTTACCAAACAGATTTAAAATATCATACAAGCTTATAGGTTATAAGCTATAAGTCATAAGCTCAAAAATGTGTCTTACCAAACAGACTCTTTGAACCGAAGTTTCTCAATGAATATTTTCAAATAAAAAATGGTAAATCGCTTTTGAACCGGATTTATTTGGACCCAAATTTATTTTGCAAAAAAGAAAAACACTTTTTTTTTTATTAAAATGGGTTTTGGAACTAAACCAAATTATAAATTTGATTTGTTTTATAAACCATGCATGCCCCTAATAATAAAGGTTAAATTGATTTTTTTCTTATAATTTTCGGATAAAGGATTTGAAGATAAGGACCCCTTTAATCCAAGATTATCATAGAGATTAGAGATGAACTTTAGATTAGCACTCACCCTACCATTAGACGCATAACTCATGTCAAAATTCATACGTCTAACATCTACATGACATCGCATACTAGGACATCCCTCGGTCCATATTTTCAAATATTTGTTATCACAATTTAGGGGATTTTCTCAATAGACCCTTATATAGGGGAAGAACATCTCTGAATGGTACTTAGATGTATTTGAAGATGCATCTCTGACATCTTTCTTAAAATGAAGGTGTGGTAAACATAAATGGAAACTATTTTAGAGATACATCTCTAAATTTTTTTCCGATTCACATCAGAACAACACTATTGTCTAAATATTCAATTTTTAGGCCAATTTATATTTACTTATATTAACGTAAAATTAAGTTAAATGAGACTAAAAATTCATACAATAAAAAAAGTCAAGATAATTCATATATAGAAGGAGTTCGAAAATACATCCAAAATTACTAAAAAAATAATACATCTCAATTAAACTACTAGGCACTTCTAACCACTGGCCTCCTTTATCGTATATATTGCACAACAATTCGTAACTTGGCAACCATGGTTTGCAAGAAGGCTAATCAGGGAGAACTGTCCTCAAAGAGTCACGCCTCTATGACTCATATACCCTTCTTCGCAACACGCCAACATATCACAGTCACACTCTCTACCTTCTCATCCTGAACCTTAAGTACCTCCTGGTTAGCTAGCATAGGTGGTTTTCAGGAGCGTATGTCATTATGATATGGTGTTACACCCTATAGAAGCATGACAAGTAGCCTTCAACATAAGGCCAATGTATATGAGTTGGCCCATAACAATACCCAATTGGTACCAAGTGATTACTAAAGTCATCTAGTATAGCCTGTAGGTCTCTGCGAGGGAAGGTGGAAGGAGAAAACTCATGGGGAGGTCTTGGAATAATTTGGAAGTAGCCAAACTAGTGTGTCAATCGCTCAACAAAATAGGGATACATAATAGATGACCCACATCCCAGCCATCCAAAGAATAAGAAAATGACGACAAACGAACTTGTTTGGTGGTGACTCTCGTTTGGGTATAAAAAAAATGCAATCTGGTCCCATATAGTCAAGAGATACTCTGAATACATTAACCTCAAAATTCTTGCTATATAGAACAAACGCGGAAGCAGGATGCCAATCCACATCGTAGTCAGGCGCTACTTCAAACTTGGTGATGCCAGGGAAGTGAGAAATGATTCCTTCTTGAAAATGTTTGGATACAATATTAGTAACAAGTGTAACAAAAGAATTATGACACTGTTAGTAATATGAAATTACCGTAAGCAGCGTGAAGCACCCCATAATTAGCTTTGTCTTCGAAAGACAACCCTCTTCCAACTTCGAGTATAGGTAGACCAGACACATTGCGTTCTAGTTGTACTCGTGAATCGCAGTTAGGTATGTGAAGTACTTGAGGTATACCCCATAGACATATGTTTCACTTTTGTCCACAAACATGAACGTGACAACCAAGAACGAGAGGTAACACCTAAATATGCAATGTCGATGGTACTCAACCTGCAGATCATCACCATCAACAAATGTAGCCCATTTCACATGATCATTATAAAACTTTTTTAAAAATCTAAGTTGTGCAAGAGCATCTCTAGTTCGAGTTGCCTCCTCAATCAAGATTGGAAGGTTGCCTTAGCAGGATTCAAACCTCTCTCTTTGGCTAGGTTTGAAGGGCATAACGACCTTAGTGAGCATCTCGCCTCCCCCATCATATAAACGACCATCATATGAGTGTCTAACTCCTTGAAATGCAAGCTTTTATATAGAATTTTCATGGACGCCGCCCTGTGATGACATATGGGTTTACCCTATGTCTCTGTTGTCAACTATTAGGAGTTTGTAAATAAAGTTTTGCACCAGTTTACCGGCAGTCGTCAAAGAAAATATTCGCCACCATCATGTTCAACATATGACAGGGTCCATCAGAGTCGTTGAAGGACTACCTCTCCCATTTTAACAAACAACCGTTAGGATCGTCCCAAAAAACCAAGAAATGTTAGTGATGGCGTTCCGAAATAAACTTAAGGCGATACAGTCTAATGAGTCTCTCTCCCAGAAGCAAGAACTTTCGTTGGCGAAAGTGGTCACCAGAGAAAAATGTTACATAAAGGGTAAGGATAGCAACACCGAAAATAAGACGCGGGATGTCAAGGAGTGTGTTTCCAATGTGAGGGTTCACATCACCAGAGAAAGAGTAATTACACCTCTCTTATAAAAGACAAGGTTTGTTAAAGAGGGTAGGCAAGACGACTGAGAACTTCACGCCTCTGAACACCCTTCATGAGTAAATCTGGTGCGAGGTTCTTCACTTGCAAAACATTCATTCATTACTCGCTCTAGAGAAAGATGTAATGTGTCATGAACCAGAAAGATGGTGCAAGCTCCATAAAGCAAATAGACACAACATCAAAGATTGTTATCAACTCAAGAAGAAAATTAAGAGACTAATCCAAGAGGGACGCATCAAGAAATATGTAAATGAAGACTCTTTCCATGAGTCGGACAAGTCTAACTCGCGAGGGCGACACGACATGGGAAACCCCATGCCAAACAAAGTTAATGAGGCATCCCATGGTGAGAGTAGTAAAGTTGTGTTCTATACGCTCAACCCCATAATATGATGATTTATCGGGGTGGGAGACTAACTATGTTCGTAGAAGATACGCTTTATATATCTAAGAAAGATGCAATTGGCATCCACTATCACAATGATGACCTTATGATCCTTACCTTCAAATGTGACGGATGTGACGGATGGGAGATCATAAGAGTCCTCGTACATCAAGAAAAATTTGTAAACAACTTGTATTGGGAGGCATTTAAAAGACTTATCCTCAATCTAAAAGACCTAAAACACTTCAAAGATTTGTTATTTGGATTTTCTGAGAAGTACGTACACCTAAAATGACACCTCACTTTGAAGACTATTTTTAGAGAGCGGGATCAAGTCAAAGAAATAAATGTCAAATTTTTTATTATTGACAAAATGTCCATGCTCTTAAGTTTTTATCACATAATGGTATTTTACTTTTAAACTCATGGTTAACTAGAAATATGACTATCAATAAGTCTTAATACTAAATCATTAAATTTAAATTTATATTGATAAAATTTCTATTTTTACCTTTATCCATCTCTTCTTTTCTCATTTTCTTTGTAGGACATTTTATCTGCACTCTCACAATAAACTCTGTCACCCTCTTTAATGATGGTGCTATGACTTTTATGGCTCAACAATTTTTTTTAAAACTTTGTTTTCATGTTTTTTTCAAATTTTTAAAAATTGATTATTTTTTTTAATTTCAAAAAAAATTACATTTATTTTTCAAAAAATGTAATAGTTCATTTTGAAAAGTTCCAATAGTATAATATATATATATATATATATATATATATATATATATATATATATATATATATATATATATATATATATATATATATATATATATATATATATATATATATATATATATATATATATATATATATATATATATATTGGGCAGAAAATTTCGTTTATATGCCTCCCTAAAATTTAATAATGGACAATTTAAAAATAAAAAATAAAATTTAAGTGTCAGATACAATTTTAAAGTGGCAAGTTAAATTCTCGTAAGTTTTAATAAATTCTCTTGGATCCTATTCTAAGCATTCAAATCATCTAGTAAGTTGTTCTTGGTTGCTAAATTTATTTTTTAAAACATCTACATCTATTATATCTATTCAAGTTCTTTAAATAGATCTTACTTAATTTTTCATATTATTATACATATTTCAAATATAAAACTACTCAAACTAACTTTATAAATATTCATACAACTAATAAAAAATTTTAAATTGATTCCACTAAATCACAGGATATACATATACGCTACATTCAATATTATATAGTAATATATTTGTTACACAATGAAAGAAAACACTGCTCTAATTTTATTTATAAACAAATATTTTCTTTTTAAATTTATTAAATAATAAATATATGGTTTATTTAAAAGACCACATAATTTATTATTTAATAAACTTTTAAAAAAATTATTTATTTATTAAAAGTAAAGTAAGGAATGCACATTTTTCTGAATTATCCAATTATTTCTGTTAATGAACGGTGACATGGCACCGTTTGACAACTGACAATGACAACTACACAACAGTTGGCTGATAAAGTGGTGGCCCACGATAGCGACTTCGTTGTCAAATCTGTTTTCCTTTTCGTCAAAACAAAAAAATTAAGAAACATTTAAAAAAATTTGCAACGTGAATCGTTCAAGTTCCCACGATCTCGTGCCAAAACAAAAACAATGGAAAACATTTCAAATGAATAACCTTCAAATTCCTCAACCATGGAGTCCGAACTCCAAGACGTGAATTCCAAACCACCCAAACAACCCGACCCGGTTCACGACGACGGTCCTCTCCTCAAACCGGTCACAATCTTCGCCTCCGACACCCAAGAGCTCGAGAGGAAATTCTCCGCGTACGTCCGTCGCGATGTTTACGGAACGATGGGACGCGGCGAGTTACCGACGAAGGAGAAGGTGTTGTTGGGGGTTGCATTGGTGACGCTTGTTCCGGTGAGGATGGTTGTGGCGATGGCGCTGTTGCTGTTGTATTATTTGATTTGTAGGGTTTGTACGTTGTGTTCTGTTCCGAATCGGGAGGATGAACAGGAGGATTTTGCGCATTTAGTTGGATGGAGAAGGATCGTTATTGTTCAGTGTGGGAAAGCGCTTTCTAGGATCATGCTTTTTGTTTTAGGGTTTTATTGGATTACGCAATCCTGTCGCCTTGAAAACCCTACTTCCAATCAGGTTCTTTTTGTCAAATTGCTTTGAAATCTATAACTGCTTCCTATTCTCGCTTTATCAATTCAAAATGTCATATGCTTGAATTTGCTTTTTCAATGTAAGAAGGAAACCAAAAGCCAGGCTGAAGAAACGGGAAGACCCGGTGTAATAATATCTAATCATGTATCGTACCTCGACATTTTGTATCACATGTCTAAATCATTCCCAAGTTTTGTTGCTAAGGTTTGTGTTCTTGTCACATTTTTAGTTAATCTCACAAGCATGTTTTATTTTTAAGCCTTACTTATTTACTGACGCTTTTCCTTCATCTGCTGGGATCTCGTCAATGAAGAGATCAGTGGCTAAACTTCCTCTAATTGGTCTCATCAGGTATGTTCTCCTATGTTTTATCTATTAAAGTACGAATTGTATTATAAGCAGCATGGATTGCTCAAAGTATTTTGCTTACATATTCTAGCGTGTTTTGTGACAGTAAGTGTCTTGGTTGTATCTTCGTTCAGCGGGAGTCCAAGACATCAGACTTCAAGGGTGTTTCAGGTGCATAGATTATTGGTGTGTGTGCACTTTGTAATCATTCTGAATATATGTGCAATTCAAATGAAGTAGAATTTTTGTCCCTATTCCCCTTCTGTGGTGTTCTTCTCCTCACTCTTTAGACTAATTCGAGTGTAGTCAAGATCTTGTGTTAGATCTTAAGATCATAAGATCTTACTTGTCATGACTGCCAAAGCGTGCTACAATCACAGCTAGATCATTTTCTTCGCCGGCGTGGTCAAGATCATAAAAAATAGTGCTGGGTTTTTTTGTCTGACCTGTCTAACTGGGTTCGGTCTTTATTAAAAACCCGGTACACTTTAAATGGAAAACCAGTACTTCATCTAACCCTAAACCATAATTTTCTCAATCACAAAAGCTGCCTCTTTTGAGTTTGGTTTTTTGAATACTTAAGACTATTTCTTTTGAACTATGATTTATAGGTTATTTTGTGCCGTGCTACAATCTAGTGTTACGAACTTTCGAAATATCGTGAGATAACAGCAGCTTGTATACATCCTTTGTATCCTGGATTAATCACTGACCTGGGGATTAGGGAAATTTCATCTACAAAATTATACTTATCTTTTCATTCCTTCCTTAGTATCTGAACCAGTATCTTTCCCGTCCCTATGCTGCTTGTCATTTGTTGCGGTGTTAGTTGTCCACAAATCATGCATATTCACATGTATTAGCAAGTCACACTAGGATCGTTACGCCATGTTTATTTGCGAACATTTTTCAGTTTTGCAACTTGAGTTGAGATTTGATATCATGACCAATCTTTTTTAAAGATATATAGATGTATAAAATGTCTGATAAAACTAAACTATGACCTCGATTCCTACAGCTGTTGTCACCGAAAGAATTCGAGAAGCTCATCGAAATACATCTGCTCCAATGATGATGTTATTTCCAGGTTATCATCTTTTAATTTTTGTCTGGGGCTCGATTAAATTGTCATTTTCATTTTGTTCTTATTATGTTTGTCCTTGCTTGATTTTATTTTTGTTTCGTTTTGTAAAACATGATGGTAGTGTTTTTCAACATTTGAATTTCTTATAGATGATATGGTAGTGAATCACATTAGTGATTTATGCATATATGGAGAAGACCTGTCAACTATAAACTATAGTATGACACAACACTCAAATGCTATAAAACACATATGTAGGGATGCAACAAACTTTGAAATCTATAGTACACAACAACTCTAATGCCACATATAAAATTTGTATAAAATTATTGTTATATCGAAGGGGAGTAATATATTAAAAATTAGAATGAGTAATTGCTGTCATTTATCTAATAAATGTGATATTTGCAATCTGTATTCAGAAAATAAAAGTAAAAATATAGTAGTAATAGTTTATCATTAGACATTATTTATGATAGACAGTCATAGAATTGTATGATCTATTTTGGAAACACTCTATTATTGTGTCTCTAACATAATCTCCTTTATACCTTCAATCATTGTGTTTTGGACCATCCCTTAAATCTTAAATAGTGTGTCTTTAACATTGTCCTTTTATCTATTGAAGTTGATAAGAAGTATCTGTCAGTAATTAATTCATCATAAGTGAGCTACTGGACAATCTTAATTTTTCATGCATATTTTTGCTCTTCTAATCATGTAATTTGATAAGGTTAGATGTCTTGCAGAAGGTACAACCACAAATGGAGAATATCTCCTTCCATTCAAGAGTGGTGGTTTTTTGGCACATGCACCTGTACTTCCTGTGATTTTAAATTACCGTTACCAGAGATTTAGCCCTGCATGGGATTCCATATCTGGGGTAAGGAATTTGTAAAGTATTGGAGTTTCCGATTTTCATTAAGTGTGTGTGGTTTTGCAAGGGTGAAAATTAATTATAAATAAATTTTTGTAAAGTTTCTTTAGGTTATTAGTAAATTGAATGCAAAAAGGTTTATGTATGAATATCTTCTTGTATAAGTGAATTAAACAATAAACTCGACGCCAAAAGTCATGTTCGGAGGCAAAAGCTCCAAAACTCAGCTTCATGTTAAGAGTCTATTCTAGAGCTTTTGCCTCTAAAATACCTTAACATGTCAAATGCAATATTATGCTTCTAAAGTAACTTTTCATTGAATCTAAACATGTTATAAATGGTGTTAAAAAAACTATTTTATTACCAAATTTCTTAGCTGATCCTTCTCTGATTTGGTATATATGTCGTATTATAAGTCTAGACTCTAGAGTTGTACCTCATGTGAAAAGTTACCTAAAGCCTAAACCCTTTTCTTATTAAATTTGACCTCACATTAAGAAATTGTAAATGAACAAGTGGATGCACTTACATTTGGGTTTCATGTGGGGGCGCGGGAATGGTCTATCAACAGTGCAGATCATGAGTCTGTTAGAGACCAGTTTACGTGCTTCAAAAAGTATGTCATGCTAACCTACCGGTCTTCTAGATTCAAATTGTTCTTGTTTTCAAACACTTATGTTTTAGCTTATAAATGATTTTTTGTCCTCGTTGATAATTTGTTTTTAAGTCTTATCCATCAATAACTCTTTGTTGTTGAAAAGCTAATATATATGCTTGTTTGTGGCAGCTGCGCCATGTGATTTTTCTTTTCTGTCAGTTTGTCAATTATATGGAGGTGACAGAGTTACCTATGTACTCTCCCTCACAGGAGGAGAAGGATAATCCTAAACTATATGCAAATAATGTTCGAAGGTTGATGTCTACTGAGGTATGTAAACTCCCTTTAATTATTAATATGTATTGTGAAAACTGAAAACTAGATCCTAAGAAATTTTAACTCTTGGTGTACTAGAGTTTGTGTCTGAGAAGAAATTGGATTTTAAAGAAATCTTGGAGATTAACAAGTAGCTTTTGTCATCCATTTAAAAAAAAAAAAATTTTGTCATATTGATTTGCCGTTCATGGTTTTGAAAGACTGAAATAGTATGTGATGGATTGATCCTTATTTTCTCTTGTTTTAAATCTATATAGTAACATTCCTGTATAGAAGGTATTTGTCTCCAAGTTATGTATTCACTGTTTGTGTTGCCATTGGTGTTCTTGTTGAACAGGTGTGATATTGTTTCCATGTTTTGTTTGCAGGGTAATTTGATACTCTCGGATATTGGGCTAGCTGAGAAAAGAATATATCACTCTGCTCTTAATGGTAACAAATTATATTATTTACAAATCTCATTTAACCCGATTAAAAGTTTCTAACCCAAATATTATAAATTGACCCAAATATTATAAATTGTTTCCATCAATCTGTAATTTTCCAATTATTTGTTAACAGTTGAGCACTATCGTTAAAATGTTTCTTGTTTGAAGACTTTTTCAGACTTATGGATACAAATTCTTAGGTTTATAGTGAAATTAGTGTGTACTTTTGATATGAATATCCTAACTCATTTAAAAGGCCATGTCAACGAAATTTGGATCTGAAACATTTTTTTTACATGTTCCTGCAGGTTTGTTTTCCCAATGCTAATTTGACTTTGTGCCCCGTGTATTCACTCTATGGTTCTATTATGCCTGAAAGAAAGTTAACATAGAAAATTATGTGCTGAACAAGATTCCTATTTGAATTGTATCTGATCATGGATTCTTCTCTTGGAGCGTCTGTGCCCTTCAGAAGAGAACTTCTGGTACTAGTTTTGAGCTGATCCTTTCAAGTGTGAGGTGATTTATTACAGTATAATTGCTGATTCTGATGGAGATTTAGGCTCCAAGTTTAACCTAGTAATCTTGACAAGGGCTGAAGTTTTATATAATGTATGGTAGGAATTTGAATATTCAGGAGGGGCGCAGAGAAGCAAGTAAATATGTAAAATATTTCATTTGATTTTATGAATTAGTTTACAGTAAATATAAATTATATACCCTCTTAAGACTCATTTCTTCAATATCCATTAGCATATTTTGACTGTAACTCGTAAATGTATGGATAGATTGTACTTGTGTTCTGATCGCTAAAAAGTAAATGAATCACCCAACTGCTAAGGGTATTTATAGGCATGGTTACTTGATCTAGGAGTCATTGTGAAGATCGGTTATGTTACATGTGAATTCGGCCATGAGGCTCCGATTTGATCATGGGAGTGAATGGGGTTAGTCATCCTTAACAATATGAGTTGTGGTTAACCCATGAGAGTTGAGATCTTTCTGTTATTATCCTAACACATGGTTTGACATGATCTCCCATGATTTACAACGAACAAGTATTGGGTCGGATTGGATGACATGCTTGCTACCTAACCCAGTCCTTTTGCACCCAAGTATCCTCTATTCTATTTCTAAGTTGGACAGTTGATGGACCGAGCCCTTTGAGCCTGAGCGAAGTTATTCCAACCCATAGTTCCTCAAACATGAATTTTGTTCCACAATCTCTCAATTATGAGGTCTCTAAGGAAAAATGTAGTTTAAAGTACGACATTTCATTCCACTCACCGGTTTGTAAGAGCAATGTGATTTAAGCATGTTTAGTGATGAAAAGGTTTGAGCTTTGTTATAAGTTGCGATGTTCCATGATATTCAAGTTGTGACTCAAATGAGAGTGACAATTAGATATTGGAATGAGTAGTACATTTAATGTCACATAATGATAAAAACTATTATTGATAGAAGGAAGAAGATGACAGTTACAAAGCTGAAACAAAAAATAACAGAAAGAGATAACAAATGAATGGCTATATTTCATTCATATTTTGGATAACATACACAATCAATGCCCAATAATATTTATACAAGTGTTAAAAGCAAAGATTAATCATGGCCATTGGTTTAGAATCAATCTTAACCGTTTAACTCAATAGCCTCCCTCAAGCTGAGCATGGTAGATATTTATCATGCTAAGCTTGGAAATAAAGCTATTAAACTTGGGAGCTGCTAATGCCTTGGTCAGAAAGTCAACTAGCTATTCCTGAGAAGGAATAGGCAGCAATCTCAATGTGCCTTGTTGAAGTTTTTCCCTCACTAAGTGGCATTCTATGTCCAAATTTTTAGTACGTTCATGAAAAATGGGATTAGAGGCTATATGAATGGCGTTCTGACTGTCACAGTAGAGAACAAATTGACGAGTGAAGGTAACATGTAAATCACAAAACAAATGTAGTAGCCATTGTAACTTGCACGTAGCTGTAGATAATGCTCTGTATTCCGCCTCAGACGATGATCTGGAGATAGTTTGTTGCTTCTTGGCACGCCGTGAAATCAATGAAGAGCCAAGAAAAAAACAATAACCAGAAATGGATTTGCGAGAATCGATACAGCCGGCCCAGTCAGAGTTTGAATATCCCAGAATCGACGTTCTAGGAAAAAGAAGACCTCTGCCAGCATTACGTTTGAGATACCTGGCCACTCTACAGGCAGCGTTGTAATGAGACATGGTGGGAGCATGGAGAAATTGGTTGAGTTGTTGGGTAGCGAAAGTGATGTTTGGTCGAGTGGTGTTGAGGTATAACAGACGTCCAATCAACCTTCTGTAGGCAGCAATGTCTTCGTAACGTTTACCGTTATCTTGATGCAATTTGATGGAAGGATCAAGTGGAGTAGAAGCTGGTTTGGAGCCCAACAAACCAGAATCATGGAGAAGATCAAGACAATATTTTCTCTGAGATATAGTGATGCCCAGTGTTGAGTGAGCAACCTCTAAGCCTAAAAGATACTTCAGAACGCCTAAATCTTTGATCTTGAAACGGTGATCAAGAATGGACTTTATCCTCTGAAATTCAGTAAGTGACGTACCTGTTAGGATGACATCATCCACATAGACTAATAATGCAGTGAAATCATTATCAGTCTTCAAAGTAAAAAGAGAATAATCAGAGGTGGACTGAGTATACCCTTCCTGTAGCAGCAAAGATGTTAGTTTCTCATACCATTTTCTGCTTGATTGTTTCAGCCCATAGATGCTCTTCAATAACTTGCAAACCTGATTGGGTTTACTGCAAGTGACTCCATCAGGAATTGTCATGTAAACATCCTCCTGCAAATCTCCATGAAAAAACGCATTGTTGACATCCAATTGGTGTAAGTGCCAATTGTGTATGGAAGCTAAGGCCAACAGCATTCTAACTGTAGTGAGTTTAGCTACAGGGCTGAAACTTTCAAAGAAATCTAGACCCTCAATTTGATTGTAGCCTTTAGCTACCAATCGTGCCTTGTAACGCTCAATAGAACCATCAGCTTTGTGTTTCACTTTGAAAACCCACCTATTTCCTATAGGTTTGACATGAGGAGGGAGCTCAACTGTAGACCAAGTGCCAAGTTTCTCCAATGCTTCCAATTCAGATTGGATGGCTGTAAGCCAATGCTCATATTTGCTAGCCTCTTTGAATGTCTTTGGTTCAGAATTGTGAGTAATAGCAGCAGAAAAGGCAAATTGAGTAGGGGATAGATTAGAAAATGAATGGAAATCAGTAATGGGATATAGAGTACCTGGAGATGTTGATTCTTTTGAGTCATGTAAGGCATTGCACACATAATCTGCTAAATAAGAAGGTGGATTTTTTTGTCTGGCAGATTTGTGAGTTTGCAATGTTTGTGAATTTTTTTAAGATTTCAGAGGGTGATATAGGTGTAGACTCTGAGGTGAAAGAAGTTGTTTGAGACTCTATGATGTTGTGTTGTAGAGGGCAGTGGTATGACCAAGTTGGAATTTTCGAGGCAGGTGTGTATGGTAGAATATTATCATGGTGCTTAGTGTTTCTAGATATAAAAATTTCTTTTGTGGTGAGATCATAAAGTATGGAGCCTTTCATTCCAGGTTTAAAACCAAGAAAAACACACTTTCGACCTCTGTGATCAAGTTTTGTTCTATGAAAATGTAGAGTATAATCATAAACTAGAGAGCCAAAAACTTTCAAGGCAAGTAAATCTGGCAATGTTTTGTGTAACAAGAAATAAGGAGAAGTATTATTAAGAAGAGGGCTAGTGACTCTGTTCATTATAAAAACAGCATGGGAAATTGCATAACACCAAAATTGCTTGGGTAAGTTTGAATGAAACAAAAGAGCTCTCTCTATGTTTAAAATTTGTTGATGTTTCCTCTCAACCCTACCACTTTGTTGGGGAGATTCCACACAACTTGTTTGATGAATTTGTTGTAGGATTTTTCCGTGAACAAAGTATTTTGATTATCGATTCCACAGGGATTGGTGCATGTTATAGTCTTTCAATAGAAAAGTATGTTTTAAGATGATGTAACCAAAGGGTTTGTTATCTACTCTACTAGAACCATGAGTTTCCAAACAACAACTAAATTAATGCTTTCAAAAGAGTTATGATTTGGATTAAAGAGAGTTTGGGATTGTTTTCAAGTAAGAAGGCATGTCAAGATTAGTTTCATTGATCTAGTTTCATACATATTCATTTTAATCAAGTGATGAACATAATAGATGATTTCTACAAATACATATCCTCTCAATCTTGTAGATTTCCACCAAGATTGTGAATGTTATCATGTTAATCCTTGCATGATTCCTCACTACAACTATTAGCATGATAATCATTAAGTTCAATAATTTGTAAACTCAAACACACAAATCTATTCCTAGCATTTGTTTGTGAGAGGATGAATATCCTAGGTCACTTTGAAATATTCTTTTCCAAGCAAAACTCAAAGCATAAAGATGAAGAACAAAGATATTCAACTATATTAATCATCAACCATGTTCATACACAAATGGATCAAAATAAATACATATTATATAGATCAACTACCTCTAATCTTGACACAAAAGGAGCTTAGCTACTCATTTCCATGGTTGCCTTGCTCTCAAGATTGTTGGTGGAGATGATGAACATGAGAAAAATCAAGAGAAAAGCTATGGTTTTTGTTCCTAAACTTGCCCTAGATTTACAAAAAATGAAAGATAATGATGGTCTATGTTTTCTTGCTTCCTTTACAAGCTAAAAAGGTCTGGTGAAGTGATGGGTTGGTGGCTCCAAAGGTGAAAGCATGGGCTGTCCTTTTTCAATTTCGAATGTGAGTTAAGTCAGTCAGCGTCATCTTGGCACTGGAGCGACCGTAGCATGCTTCCCTCTTCCAAAATTATCTTCAAAAGAATCATCCCTAAAGCTCTTCAAGTACCCTTGAATCCAAGCTTGGGAGAATTAGTTAATAAATTCCTACAATTAAGAGTAACTAAAGTCAAATAATACATATATTAAACAAAACTAGATAAAAACCTAATTAAAGCAAAATACTAGAATAAATATACAAATTAAATACAAAGACATTGTTAAGGACCACAAAATAACGTACAAAATAACTACAAATTGGTCCTTAACAACTCTCCCCAACTTACTTCTTTGTTTGTCCTCAAACAAAAGTCAATAATCTTACAAAGCTAGAAGGAACAAAATGGAAGCATGCAAACTCACACAAGAGTAATGGTTCAAACTCGACATACCAGGCAAAAGCACACATCAATCGCTTCTTCTAAACACAACATGGCCATGAATTAGGTTCTAAACACAAGATATCAAAACATTTAACAAAACAAAAGATATGTTCACACTTGAATCACCTAATCATTTCTTCAAAGTTCATGAAGAACAAAATGCGTATTCACAAAGGACTAAACACTCTCACTAATAATTATGCACATCCAGAATAATTCATGTGTTCATCGAAACAAGTTAAATGATAAAATGGAAACAAAGATCACTAAGGACTTTCAAGGTTGTAACTTGGCTTAGGTTAGAAACAAGGGATATTTAAGTACAAAGCCATTGAAACGAATCGGGTAAAAGGATATGAAGAGCATTTCACAACTAATTCCCATCTTATTATTCGCAACCTCTTTTCTTTTTCTACACAATGATCCTCTCTTTCTTTTCTTTTTCTTTTTGTATCTTTTCATAAACAAATTTCTTTCTTCTTTTGTATTTTTCTTTTCTCCATTCTTTTTCTTTTTCTTAGGATCATTGTGCCATCAATTCTAGGTTCTTTTTGATCCACCTCCCCAACTTCATTTATATCAATCCTTTTTTATTCAAGAACATGCTCTTCGGGTTAATTAACAAAAGGGTTGGTATTCACAAACAAGAAAATTTATAGAATGAATTATTATTGAATTTTTCAAAGATTATCAACAACTATTAAGTGGCCTACTTAACAATTAGTCGATTTGATACATTCATCCTACAAATACTATTTAAGCTCAAAAGGGTTCACAAGGATTCACTCTCTCACGGGTAATTGGAGCCCTTTTTAGAATTGGTGGTTTTCCTCATAGTGCACAAAAATTTGCCTTGATCATTTCTTAGCTTCCAAGTTATCACAAACAAGTAAAGATTAAGCATGAATCACACGAGTTAACACAACTACAAGACACTCTATATTTGGTAAAAAGTGGAAGCTTCTCACATATGTGGTTTATGTCCTAATGATTCGAATGTGAACAAATTTTTTTGTACATGCCAAAATATCTTGCATAAAGAACAAATTTCATAGACATGTTATGTTTCTACAAAACGATAAAATGTGTACCTTCTTTGTGGAATGAATCAAGAATTTTATCATCACCATCACTTTGGTGAAACACGCTTACTAGCTTTGAAGAACCATTTGAACAATCCGGACAAACCACAAGAAGTAAATTCAACTAAATACTATAATCTAAAAATAAAATAAAATAGAACAAAATAAAAGAAACTAAACTTAAAATAAAAAGACACCCCAAAATGGTGTTTAAAACTTAAAAAGAAGTATTTAGGCTTCATGCCTACAAAAAATTAATTGGAATTACAAGTCAATCCCCAAAATTGGATGGCAACCAACAAAATCCAAAGTTTAAAACTAAAATGCAAAAGTAAAATCTAGACTAGAATGCTGAAAGTAAAATAAAAGCAGGGAAATAGGAGAAAATCAATCAGAGGTCTCGAGAATCGAATCTCCAATCGACCCCGAGTCAGAACCGGAACCAGAACCAGAACTCTCTTCACCATCATCCTCATCTCCCACCTCCTCCTCAGCATTTGGCCCGACCAACCAAAGATATCTTTCGAGCTGCTCACCCGTGCGAGTGAAATGGTTCACTCCGGGCTCTCTAATCTGTAGAGCAAGGTGCTCCATGCTCTCATGCATAAACATAAATGCTCTCTGATGAGCGAGATGCATCTGTCTGTTCCATTCTTCTGATGGACTAGCTTGAGGAAGTGCCGCTGCAACTGGTACGGCTTGGGCAGCAGTATTATCAAGGACCCTACAAAAGCGATCACAGTAATGATCATCAACAACTCCATCAATGGTGAGGTGTCCTACTGCAGGAAAAGCCACCTTCGCTCTCTTCAGCAAACCCATAATCAAGCCCGGATAAGTGAGAGCACACTTTATACGCTCCCCCCTGGAGGTATAGCTAAGTGTGTACGCAACTCATTCGCGATCGACGGCCAAATCAATTTGCTCCTCATCGAGCATGTAAGCAATCAAACCCGCCGTGTCAATGGTTATCGAAGAGGTGTGGCTCCTAGGTTTCAGATTGTACAGAGCCACACACATCATAACTCTGGCACTAGTTCTCAGACTGGCCCTGTTGAATTTTAAAGGTTGACCAGCCCGATTCGTTTCATAAGAATGCCCGGACAAACAGCTTATTCTTCAAATGTTGTAATCCCAATTACCACGAGCAGTGCTCATGGTAGACATCCAATTGGTCCTCCGGGCTGTCCGGTGATGCCAAAACGATTCTTGGCGAGAGAAGGAAACGGACTTGCCTCGAACAAGCAAGCAAACCGAAACTCGGATCCTCGGCCGGATAGCATTAGCATAGAACTCTCGAACAAGCTCCACGTTCACCTTTGTCTGAGGGTTGCAAAGAACTTCCAACCCGTAATTATCGAGGATGACATGAGGCGTGTGGTAGTGCCCTTGCTCACGGAGGCTGATGGTGCGCTCAGTCCATATGTTTCGCTCCTCGAGCTCTTTGTAGAGCCTCGAGCAGCCCCAAGAATCGCACAGATCGAACGGCGGGCCGAGAGGGCCCGGCTCAGCAGAGGAAACACGTTGACGCTTAGGTGCCATCTGAAATTTTCAACACAAAATCAACGGAAAAGCGACACCGAGGTGTCCATTAGCAAAGAATCATGCAAACAGCAAAGCAAAGCAACCAACCAAGGCATTACAACTAATCGAAAACACTAAATACACAGCAGAAGAATTTTTCAAAATTTGCAGATGCCAGCGGGCTCTGAAAAAATTCTTCCAAAATGTAATTTTCTCCACACAACAACTTCCTAGGGCAGCGAAAATAACATCCTAGTATGTCTCTAACACAAAAACATCCTAATTTTAAGAGAAAATACGAAAATTCCTAACCCTAGGTTTTCAAAATCTAACCTAAACATGCAATGTACACAAAATTGAGAAAGGAAAGACATAGAATACTTACTAGGATGCCTTGAATGATTGTTTTGACAAAGAAATTTGCGAAATTGAGTTTTTGGTTGGGGATTTTGAGATTTTGAGAGGAGGAGGAATGGTGAAGAAAATAGTGAAAAAGGGTTTAAAAGACCCCTAACCTGTTTGAACACTCAGGCCACGAATGGGCCTCAAAAAATGTAATTTTTCAAATTTTTTTTTAAAATCCTGACCCTGAGCGGTCCCTATCGCGTGAGCGAGTTTCGCCATTGGGTCAAAGTTCGGCTGGCTCAGGCTCTGCAGAATTTTGAATTTTTCAGAAAACAGCAAAATTGACAGTGCGGGCAAGTGTAAATGAGTTCAAGGAAGAATACTTACAATGTTGGGGTGCCTCCCAACAAGCGCTTTGTTTAACGTCGGTAGAGCTCGACGGTTCATGATGATCATTGATCATCAAAGAAGGATTCGGCTATGTTGCGGCTCACCTCTCCGCCAACGTACCGTTTCAACCGCTGCCCATTCACCGTCCATTCTTTTGTTCGTGCAAGATCTTGCAAGACAATTGCACCATATTCCTTGACTTCTTTGATTAAAAACGGACCGGACCACTTTGTTTTGAGTTTTCCCGGAAAAAGCCTCATCCGGGAGTTGAACAAGAGAACCTTTTGTCCCGGCCTAAATTCCTTGATCTTTATCTTCTTATCATGAGAAACCTTAACCTTTGCTTTATACCTCGGTTTGAATGATAAGCCTCGTCCGCATTTCGTCCAAATGAACAAGTTGTATTTTTCGTTTTCCGCCAAGGATGGATCGAAATTCAAGAATCGAGGGCCCAAAGCTTTGTGCTCCATCTCTCGGAAGGTGACAAGTTTTTCCATACACAACCTGAAGCGGGTTAGTCAATAGGAGCTTTATAGGCGGTTCGATCGCCCACAAAGCTTCATCTAATTTTGCGACCAATCTTTTCTAGAACATGAAACAGTTTTTCTAGAATCTTTTGATTTCTCTATTAGACACCTCGGCTTGCCATTTGCTTGAGGGTGATAGGGGTCGTCACTTTATGCTTGACACCAAATTGTTTCAAAGTTTTTGTAACAATGCGTTGCAAAGTCGACCCACCATCACTAATGAGCACCCTAGGCACACCAACGAGAAAAATGTTTCTTTTCAAAATTTGATAACATTTTGGCGTCGGCCTTAGCGAAGCAATGGCCTCTACCCACTTTGACACGTAATCCACAGCTACAAGGATATATTCATTTGAAAACGAAGAGGAAAAGGACCGACAAAATCAATCCCCAACAATCAAATACCTCCACTTCCAACATATTTGTCAATGGCATTTCATCTCTTTTCCTATCCCCACTTCTTTGACATTTGTCACATGATTTAGCGTGAGCACACGCATCTTTGAATAGCGAAGGCCAATAAAACCCCGATTGTAGGACTTTGGTGGCCGTCCGCATTCCATTATAGTGTCCCCCGCAAGGGGAGTTGTGACAATGCCAAAGAATGTTTTTGGCCTCTTCATCACTCACGCACCTTCTTAGCAATCCATCACTACTCAACCTAAAAATGTAAGGTTCATCCCACACATAATACTTCGTATCGGCTAAAAATTTTCTCTTCTCATTCCAAGTCAAATCTTAGGCATTAATCCTGCCTTGTAATTTGCCATATCGGCAAACCACGGTCGCTCTTGGATTAAATAACTTCTCATCCGGAATTCCTCCTCACCTCTTTTCCTTGTCCGTAATTTTCGTTCACTAAGCGAGACAAATGATCCGCTACCAAATTTTCCGACCCTTTTTATCACGGACCTCTAAATCGAATTCTTGCAAAGAAGAATCCATCGGATTAGCCTTTGTTTAGAATCCGGTTTGGTAGCGATATTTTATCGCCGAATGATCCGTGAAAACTACAACCTTGGAACCAATTAGGTAAGGACGAAACTTTTCAATGCATATACAATTGCGAGCAACTCTTTTTTGTTGCATAGTTTATTTGAGCATCATTCAAAACTTTGCTCGCATAATGTATAGCATGGAAGATTTTGTTCTTCCTTTGGCCTATCGGCTCCACCGCATAATCACTAGCATCACACATTAGTTCAAAATCAAGTTTCCAATTAGGTGCGGTGATTATGGGTGCATTTATCAAATTCTCCTTTAATTTTTCAAAAGCTAACAAACAATCATTATTAAACAAGAAAGACTTATCTTTGTTGAGCAAGTTGCTCAAAGGTTTGGCTATTTTGGAGAAGTCCTTGATGAATCTTGATAGAATCCGCATGACCCAAAAGCTCGAATGCCTTTGACATTGGTAGGCGAGGCGTCTTGATAACATCAATTTTGCTTTGTCAACCTCGATTCCTCTTGAAGATATCTTGTGGCCAGGACAATTCCCGGTCACCATAAAGTTGCATTTCTCCCAATTCAAAACCAAGTTGGTTTGCACACACTCTTCAAGGCGGTGTCCAAATTTTCAAACATAAATCAAATGAAGCTCCAAAACGGAAAAGTCATCCATAAAACTTCAATTGTCTTTTCAATCAAATCGGCGAATATAGCTTGCATGCACCGTTGGAATGTTGCGGCGCATTGCACAAGCCGAAGGCATCGCCTATCTGCGAAAATTCCAAATGGACATGTGAACGCCGTTTTCTCATGATCTTCGGATTCACCGATATTTGATTATATCCGAATATCCATCCAAGAAACAATAGTATTGTTGTCCCAAGCCTTTCTAACATTTGGTCCATGAGCGGAAGAGGAAAATGATCTTTTCTCGTCGCTTTGTTAAGCCTACGATAATCAATACACATTCTCCACCCGTCACTTTTCTTGTTTGCACTAGCTCATCCTTATCATTAGATACAACCGTCAATCCTCCTTTCTTAGGAACCACATGAACCGGACTCACCCGTACTATCCGAAATTGGGTAAATCATCCCGCTCAAGCATCTTCACTACTTCTTTTGAACTACCTCCTTCATCACGGATTCAATCGCCGTTGAGGTTGGGCTACGGTTTGTACTCATCCTCCATCATAATGTTGTGCATACAATAGGCGGGCTTATGCCTTTCAAATCGGCTAAGACCCAACCAATCGCATTTTTGTTCGATTTCAAAACTTCAATTAAGCTCTTTCCTCGTTCTCCGACAATGTATTGCTAATGATTACGGGCTTTTACTTCCCTCCTCAAAAACATACTTTAAATGAGGCGGTAGCTCTTTCAACTCAAGTTTTTGTCGTCATCTTTTAGATCTTTCTTCAAACTTTCTTCTTTTTCCTCCCAAGGGTGCATTTCCTTTGAAATCTCCTCCTTCAAACACTCCTCAATATCTCGACTATCATCATCATCATTAACCTCTTGCGTTGCTTCCTCAATAACGTCAATCTTAAAACAATCTTTCTTATCCATGGGATGCTTCATTGCTTCAAAAGATTAAAGCAAATCTCTTCATCTTGTACTCTCACCTTCATTAGTCGTCATCTATATCAATCATCATCCTTGCCGTCTTCATGAATGGTCTTCCAAGAATTAAAGGTGCATCCACATCTTCCTCCATGTCTATGACAACAAAATCAACGGAAAAAGAATTTGTCCACTTTTACCAACAAATCTAATGCTACGCCGTGTGGTAATAGATTTGTCCGCTAATGCAACGTCATTTTGTGGACTTTAATTCAATCTCCCAACCTCTTCACAATGGATAATGGAATCAAGTTGATGCTTGACCCCAAATCAATTAATCCTTTCCGTACACATCTCCAATGGTCACGGGCAAAGTTACGACCGGATCACTTTCTTTCTTGAATAGTGCGTTGAATTATTGCACTACAACTAGCATCCACCATTATGGTTTCTTGATCCGTGTACCTCTTCTTCGTCAAGATATCCTTCATGAATTTTGCATATTTGGGCATTTGCTCTAATGCTTCGGTAAATGGAATATTTATTTGCAATTGCTTGAAAATATCCATAAACCTTGCATAGTGCTTTGCATCATCCTTTTTAGAAGGAAGGTGAGGATATGGCAAACTTCGCGGATAAGTTACTTCCTTCTCTTTTCCTTCTTCATTCTTTTCTTTTCTCCTCTACTTTCTCCTTTTCAACTACACCATTTTCCTTTTCATTTTCAACTAACACCTCATTTTCAACTAAATCATCCTCCACATCAACATTATAATGTTTTTCAACTCCATCCTCTTCATCTTTTTCAACTACCTCTTCCTCCACTATTTCTTCTTCATCCTTCTCCACTACTCTTTTTTTTCTTTCAACTACCTTCCTTTTCTCATCACAAACTCTACCACTTCTTGTTGTTATGGCTTTGCAATGCTCCTTAGGATTTGTTTGCGTAGTTGGGGAAAATGATGTCGAAGCACTTTGTTCGGAAAGTTGCTTAGCTAGTTGTCCCAACTTGAGTTTCCAAGTTCTTGATAGATGCCTCCGTGCTCTTTTGATTAGCCATTGAAGCTTGCATAAATTGAGCTAGAGTGTCTTGAATGTTGGACGATCTCACTTGAGTTTGAGGTTGGTTTGGTTGTTGACTTTGATTTTGTGGTTGAGTTTGATTTTGTTGTTGTGTTTGATAAGGATTTTGCCTTCCTTGGTTATTGTTATCTTGCCTCCACCCTCCTTGATAACCTTGATTACCCCTTTGTTGGTAACCTTGGTTTTGATTTTGATAAGGGTAAGGAGCTCGTTGTTGGTACCCTTGGCCTTGGTTGGTCACATAGTTAGCTTCCTCATTCTCCGGAGGACAAAAGCCGGTTTTATGATCTCCTTTGCACAATTCACAACAAGCTATTTGGTGAGCTTGCTTATGTGATGCTCCTTGTAACTCCATGATTTGTTGAGGGAGTTTAGCCATTTGTTTTGTCAACTCTTCAACTTGTTTCAAACAATTTGTTTTGCGTCACAAGTGCTTCTCGAACCAATTTCTAGAACCCCCGTTTTCACTTGTACACCTCCTTGATCATGATGAGTTTGGTGATCATTCATGCCCATCTTTTCAATTATTTGGATGGCTTCATATGGTGTTTTAGCCATCAAGGAACCACCCGCCGTGGCATCCAACAACAATTTGTGTTGCGGTTGGAGACCATTTCGGAAGATATGAATTTGGGTGAGCTCATCAAATCCATGGCTCGGACACTTCCTTAACATAGACTTATATCTTTCCCACGCCCGATTCAAAGGTTCGTTGACTCCTTGCGAAAATACCGAGATAGCCGTCTTAGCCTCCATGAAACGTGATTGAGGGAAAAAGCGTTCAAGAAACTTTTCCTCCAAAACGTTCCAATTAGTCATTGTCTCTTGCAATTGATCAAGATACCAATCTTTTGCCTTCCCCACTAGAGAATGAGGGAAAAGCCTTTGGAAATATTGTTCTTCTTGGTCTTCCGAGCACCCGCTCCGCGATCTCATAAAACTTGGTAAGGTGAGTGTAAGGGTCTTCATGATCGTGGCCATGAAATGGACTTGCATAGAGAAGTTGAAGCAAACCCGTTTTCATTTCCGCGACCCTTGCATTTGCTTGTCGGGCAAATTGAGCATTATGGCGAGGGCTATTGACACACGGCCCCCGTGGTGGTGGTGGTGGTGGTGGTTGATTCTCCTCCATAGTGGTGACTTCTCCAAACACGGGTGGTGTTGAAGAAGTAGATGCTTCTCCTCTTTCTTGCCTTTGCCTAGCTTGTCTTTTTCTTCTTTTAGCACTGCTATTAAGTCTCCTAGCCGTCCTTTCAATTTCGGGATCGAAAAGGAGTTGGTCGACCGGAATACTTCCCGCATAAACTAATTCACGAAAAGTCTAGCCACACAAAAGAAACAAAGAGAGATTAGTGGAAAAAGTCTTAAAACACACAACTATTGCTATACTAACAACATCAAACGCCAATCCCCGGCAACGGCGCCATTTTGTTGTAGGATTTTTCCGTGAACAAAGTATTTTGATTATCGATTCCACAGGGATTGGTGCATGTTATAGTCTTTCAATAGAAAAGTATGTTTTAAGATGATGTAACCAAAGGGTTTGTTATCTACTCTACTAGAACCATGAGTTTCCAAACAACAACTAAATTAATGCTTTCAAAAGAGTTATGATTTGGATTAAAGAGAGTTTGGGATTGTTTTCAAGTAAGAAGGCATGTCAAGATTAGTTTCATTGATCTAGTTTCATACATATTCATTTTAATCAAGTGATGAACATAATAGATGATTTCTACAAATACATATCCTCTCAATCTTGTAGATTTCCCACCAAGATTGTGAATGTTATCATGTTAATCCTTGCATGATTCCTCACTACAACTATTAGCATGATAATCATTAAGTTCAATAATTTGTAAACTCAAACACACAAATCTATTCCTAGCATTTGTTTGTGAGAGGATGAATATCCTAGGTCACTTTGAAATATTCTTTTCCAAGCAAAACTCAAAGCATAAAGATGAAGAACAAAGATATTCAACTATATTAATCATCAACCATGTTCATACACAAATGGATCAAAATAAATACATATTATATAGATCAACTACCTCTAATCTTGACACAAAAGGAGCTTAGCTACTCATTTCCATGGTTGCCTTGCTCTCAAGATTGTTGGTGGAGATGATGAACATGAGAAAAATCAAGAGAAAAGCTATGGTTTTTGTTCCTAAACTTGCCCTAGATTTACAAAAAATGAAAGATAATGATGGTCTATGTTTTCTTGCTTCCTTTACAAGCTAAAAAGGTCTGGTGAAGTGATGGGTTGGTGGCTCCAAAGGTGAAAGCATGGGCTGTCCTTTTTCAATTTCATGACCGAGGGGTTAAGTCGGTGGCGCGTCATCTGGCACATGTTGGCGTAGCATGCTTCCTCTTCCAAAATTATCTTCAAAAGAATCATCCCTAAAGCTCTTCAAGTACCCTTGAATCCAAGCTTGGGAGAATTAGTTAATAAATTCCTACAATTAAGAGTAACTAAAGTCAAATAATACATATATTAAACAAAACTAGATAAAAACCTAATTAAAGCAAAATACTAGAATAAATATACAAATTAAATACAAAGACATTGTTAAGGACCACAAAATAACGTACAAAATAACTACAAATTGGTCCTTAACAGAATTATACCCTTAGATTGGTAGAACTGTGGCATTGAGAACTCAGGTCCATTATCTGTTCTGATGATTTTAACAAGAGTATTGTGTTGTGTGTGTATCAACTGAACAAAGGATTGTATGTGTTGCCTAACTTCTGATTTAGATTTCATAAGAGTCAACCAAGTATATCTACTGTGGTCATCTACAGCAGTAAGAAAATAAGAATAGCCATGGATAGATTTAATAGCAAGAGTTCCCCATATGTCAAAATGTAACAAATCAAAAGGTTGTGCAGCTTTATTAATACTTTTTGTATATGGTAAATTTCTATGTTTGGCTAAATGGCATATATCACAAATGCCTTTAGGATCTACAACAATGAAAGGAAAAGAAGAATGCAACAGGGTCATTCTAGAACTAGAAAGATGACCTAATCTGAAATGCCACAGGGCTTGATCAGGAATGGTGATTGCATTAGATGCAGAGATACCAACAGCAATTTGAGGCTTCTTATTGTGCAAATTCAAGTGATACAAGCCTTCAATGAAATCAGCAGAACCAATCATCTTCAGTGAGTGAGGCTCCTGAATCAAACATTGGAATTTTGTGAAATTAACAATGCAGGGTATGTCAAGGCATAGTTTGGAAACAGAGATTAAATTTAAAGAAAAATCTGGTACATACAGGACATTATGAATAGAAAATGTAGGAGTGAAACTGATGTTGCCTATATGTTTGGCTATAGCAAAATTACCATTAGGTAAACGAATATTGACAGGATTTGTGTTTTTAAGGGATGTAAACCAATGAAGGGATCCACATATGTGATCACTAGCACCAGAATCGATGATCCAAGAGCTGACAGTGGAATTGTGCAAGCATAAAGAAGTGGATATGTTACATGTATTTGCTGCAGTTGAATCCTCACCGATTGAGGTGCTTGATCGCTCTTATTGGCAGTTTGTAGCAGAGTCATTAGGGTTTGGTATTGCTCAACTGTGAGTTATGGTGAAGATTGAGGATCCGCAACACTGGATACATCAGAGTTAGATTGTTTAGTACTGTCTGCATTAGCATTGTGAGCATTAGAGTTGGAAGCACACTGAAGATGAGGAGGAACTCCATGTTTTCTATAACATGTGTCAATTGTGTGACCTGATTTTCCACAGAAAGTGCACAATTTCTGTCCAAACTTTTTGGAAGGTGGTCTTCTATTATCAGCAGCATTAACTAAGACCTTAGAATCATCATCACCATGATTAGAAACATGTGTAATATGGCGTTCATGTTGAATCACCATGGAAAAGATTTTGTTCAGGCTGGGTAAAAGATCAAGAAGCAAGATCTGAGATTTTACAACATTGAAATCTTCATTCAAACCAGTCAAGAAACGAATAACACATAGCAAATTGTGATTAGACCTAGCACTACGCATAACATCACAGGAACATCAAATACGACAAATGCGGTGAGGAATATGCATATACATTTCCAATTCGTCCCAAAGAATTTTGAGCTGAGAAAAGAATTCAGTTACCGTGCGAGTATCTTGCTTCAATGTATATTTCTTGCCGTAGTTCAGAGATGCGCACCAAGTCTCCTTGTGCAAAACACTCCTTCAAGTCATTCCAGACATCAATGGCGTTTTCCATGAACACAATTGATTGGCCAATCGATTTTGAAACGGAACGCATGATCCACGAGTGTACCAGCATGTTGCATCGTGTCCATGCTCGAAAAGATGGTTCAAAAGTATCAACAGGGACAGGAATCGTGCCATCAACCAAGTCGAATTTCATCTTTCCACCAAGGGCTCTGCGCATTGATCGCGCCCAACTGTGGTAGTTTGAACCATTGAGAACATGTGTGATGGAAATAGAGGTTGATTCGTCGCTAGGATGAACGTAGTAGGGACTTGTAGGATCGGAAACGGGATCGGAAGATCCAGAGCTATCGGAATTAATGGTGTTTCGTGGAGGAGCCATGGATTCAAAGGCTCGATGATACCATATTGAAAGAAGGAAGAAGATGACAGTTACAAAGTTGTAACAGAAAATAACAGAAAGAGATAACAAATGAATGATTATATTTCATTCAAATTTTGGATAACATACACAATGAATGCCCAATAGTATTTATACAAGTGTTAAAAGCAAAGATTAATCATGGCCATTGGTTTAGAATCAATCTCAACCGTTTAACTCAATAACAATCTTGGGGAAGGACCAAATGATCTGAGTCGTTAGTGTATTTGCATTTTTGCAAAGAGGATCATTGATGTTTTGTCCTTCTAATGATGTCTTGGACCGTTGATGTTTTAACTTTGAATATGGTTTGAAACCTTGTTAGTAAGATGGGTTTGACAGACGTTGATCCAAAACCGTAACTCAACAGAAGTATACAAATGCGAATAGTTATTATTACCATTTAATTTTTTGTTGTAATAGTGTGTTCTATTCTATGGAATTAAGTAAGACTTTTCAAGAACACCATTCCTTAAAATTGAAATTTCAGCCATGATCGCAGAGACAGTAAACAACCTTCGGGCGTTGTGCGGACAAATGACAATTACAATGAATCAATACGTAGGAGGCAAATAGCCATTTGAAACAGAGACCCGCATACTGAAAATGGTCTCAATGGAATCAGGGGGACAAAACCGAGCCTGGTGCAATAATCATCATCGAAAAACGGACAGCCGAAGATCGGTCTCCTGATCTTATCATACCAATTGCTTTGAATATTTCAATCACTAAATTATAAAGTATTTTCCTCTCTGTAAACATATCCCGTAAATACTTCAAAGTATACAAACTCACCACAATCAATGCATATTAATAAGTAAAACTACAGTACAAACATCCCACCACAATTGATTACAACAACACTAAGGTTATCACAAGTGGTCAATCTGCATGGTGATGATGTGAGTGTTGTAAATTCCAGAATACCAATTTGATTCTTACTAGTAAAAAACCATCAATCTAAATGTGGAAAAAATAATAATTAAAAAATGTATTACAAACATAAAACCTACTTACAAAAGACTAACAGAGATAAATGGTACATTAGCTCAAAAATAAAAATACTAATAATACAAGAGATGTTACAAATTACAAACATGCATTTCATAGATGAAGGGACCAAGCAAAAACAGTTACCTTTCTTTGACTGATCGATTAATCGACTTGCTCAATTCCCATGACGGCCACTTCGATGATAAGCAACCTCGTAAGGGTGATTGTAGAAACAATGAAGATTTCGATAACTGCTTTTGACGCATTGAGATCGAAGACAATGAATTGAAAGCACTTCTTAGTTTTCTCTTTTCACTATCTTGAGTTTCATGGTTAGGATCATGCCCTACAGCAGCAATTCTCAATGCTTCTGGTAGAATACAGTTGCAAATTGAACCTGTCACAGAGTTAACAATACTAAATATCCTTTACGCTATCAGTAAATCATAATCGTTTCATATCTGAAAGAGACAAGACGAGCAAAATACCTAGCCTGGCAAGCCGGTTAACCCAAGTTGGAATTGATTTTCCAGTCAGCTTGTAGCATATGTCTTTGCAGAAGTGATTGCAGTTCTTAGCAATTAAGTGATACGTGTCGCCGTTGTAGCTTGCTGACTCACATTCCATGAACTCCCTAACTTGAACAGGATCTAATGATGTCGTTCCGATGAATATCGACTTCCTGAACTTGAAGCCTGGACATTGCCGAGGTTCGACCTCAAAAACACCACTTGTTGAGTAGTCATGAGCTCCAAACGCATACTCTACACCATGAACTGTAAAATACAGGTAAGACGGCTCATCAGATATTAAAAACATTGATAGAAAGTTCGAGACATTAAACCTTAAAAGCGTACCTTCGATACCAGAATGATAGATACCAAGACCGGCCCAATACACATAACCATTCATCGGTGTCAAGTCATACACATTGAGATAAACAGGAGTTTTTCCAGGTCCATGGCTAGCTGAATTCACTTTGCGAAATAACGAAAAATGAGTCACAGATTTTCCTTTTAAATGAAGAGGTACAATGGATTTCCATCCTTTCTTAGACTTCAATTTCATCTTTCCCTAAGGGGAACAACACTCACATAGTACCTGTAAAATTGATTATGGAACTAAGAATTTGTGGCTAAAATCAATTCAAAAAGCAAAATCAATTATACTTACAAAACTACCAATTATAACCTCAAGTTAGAATGAATCCAAAAAGAAAAATCAATTATACTTAAAAACTACCAATTATAGCTTCAACTTATAATCAATTCTAAAAGCAAAATCAATCCAAACATGTAAATTTAATTTCCCATAACAAACAACCTTAACAGAAGAACCGACAAAACTTCTGCAAAATAGCAGACAGCTCCTAGATTTAAGAAGATCTTGTTAACATTTTCCACATAGAGAAAAAAAACCCTAACAAATTCTCAACTCACTGCACAGATAGCTTATTGAAAAATGAAGTTTAGTTTAAGCTTCAGAGTATAGAGACTTTGTAGGTTAATTTTCCAGATCTAGCACACGGAGATAACAGTAAAAGCGTGTTAGTTAGTTTCAACTTTAAATGCTTTCAGTTTCACGGAGTAAAGAAGAAAGGAATAGCTTCAAGAGTAGATAATGCTTATGCTAAAACTAATGCTAAATGCAGAAAACAGTGACCTCGTAAATAAGCAAGAATCGATTATTATTTTGAGCTAAAACCAAACCAAACCAAACAGAACTTAACTTACAGTTTGAGATTGAAAGAGTTGCGCCATTAGAGAGAGAAAGAAAATCAGGAAGTTGGTGAAAAGTTAAAAGTGTCAAGTGCTGAAGAGTTTTAATAGTTTAGTTTAGGATTAAGAAGTGTGTTAAGTGTTAATCCAGTGTTTAGTTTGATGAACCAGAGATTAATAGTGAGGTTAATTTAGAATGTTAGTGTTGTTGTTTTATGGTAAAAAAATTGAAGGAGTGAAGAGTGAATGAATGGGAAAATAAAATAATGTTATTTGGTGCAGACACGAGTAATTCTGAAAAGCCTGCACAACTATGTGATTTATCCAAGACTGTCAACGTTCTTATTTTTCTAAAGTTTTTTTCTTTTGAAATAGTAATTTAGTATTGAAATAAATTGGGTTCTTTTTAAAAATAGCTTGAGTGTACTTTAATCTTTCTAAAAATGGGCTATTTATCGTCTTTGTAATGGTCCTACCATTTTATGATGCCGCAATTTTTTAGATTATTAAGATTAGTGATTTCTAAGATGATATGATTTTTTTTGGAAAATTGATTGGCTATGGAATCATAATTGATTAATAAAGAAGGAGGTAGAGTTTGTTGTTGTGGAGAAGATATTGGCTCAAAAGGTTATCACTCAAATATTTAAATTAATAAGAGATTTATAAAATGATATATAGGGGGAAATATAAGTTTTTTATTAGGGTACTTGATAAGATTGCAATTTTGCTTCCACGTAGTCTTGGTGTGTGAGAAATTAAAAGCTACGTGGTTATGAATAACAAATGTTTGTTTGTTGGTCGATTTTAGCAAAAGATATTTTGGTCGCATTCGAGCGGAAACATTGTTTGCTACCCAAACAAGAGAGTAGGGAATGTTGTGTGTCCATGGCATCAAAATGGATAAATTATGATATGAATTCTCAATATTATATTTTAATCGCATTCGAGTGGACAATGTTGCTTGCTACCTACACATGGGAGAACTAAAGTGTTATATTGTGCTTCACATCGAAATGGATAAAAGACTATTCGTTTATGAAAACGCTTTTGGTCGTGTTGAGGCAGAAATAGTAAGTTTGATGAGTTGAGGTCGTTTTTAGGTGAATGACGAGTATTCGAAAGACAAACTATACGACTTGTATCCAAATACCCGGAAGAAAAAAAAGGCTTACGCCCTGTTAATCTTTTCACTCGATTTTATGAAATATGTGAGGCGAATTGAGTCACAATTCCTTAACGGAAGACAAATATTCAAAAAGCAAACTATGATACTCAAAGAAAAAATAGACACACATCCATTAATTATTTTTTAACTACGAAAGAATTAACTAAATTCAACTAATTATTGTATTTTTAACGGGAGCATTCAAAAAATAAATTATATTCAATTATTGAAAAAAGAAAGAGGTACATATCCAATTAATCTTTACTAATTATTTTTTTAATTTACTAATAGATATTAAAAAATCATATTCGATTTTGATTGATTTCTATGAATTCAAATGTCCTTATATAATGATTAAAAAGTCAGTCATTTTTAAACATTGTTTACAAAACTCAAACTCAATATTTTGAAACAAAATATCCTAGTTTGACAGCTATTGCACTTTTCCTCTAACTTGTTTTATGTAAATATATTTCACAAACTTAAACTTGTAATTATTTCAATTTAATTTTTTTTCTTACACAAGCATTTAAATTGCCCAAAGTAAAGGCAACTCTATATATGTGTTATTGTATTCCTATAGCATTTCATTATTGCTATAGATTCCATGGAAGTCTCGTGCCTTTCCATTGCCATGTATTTTCTTAAATCAAATTTTGTTTGATTTGTGTTGCATGTGTTTACAGATATAAAGTACAAAATTACATGAAAAGGTCGCAACAATGTAAAGGCCTTATGCACAATTTAATGTAACCTCCTTATTTAAATTGACATGTAAGATGAATGTGGTTGCAATTAATTGTTGTATCAAAGTAGGTACTATCCAAATTTTATATTCAATGGTGTGAAGAAAAAAGTAGTCATTCTTATTATAAATATCAAGAGTTAATTTGTTTTTATTCAATGACATTTTAGTTATAGGTGTATTAAAAGTTTTAGATTGTCGTGTGTTTTTGAGAGAATTTACAACTTTTTGTGTGTAAAAATATGCGAGTGAGATCGTAATTTGTTCTTGCTATAAAAATGCAAGTTTCTTTTAATAAATATTATACTGTAAGATTGTCGATGTGGTTATGGAGGGTTAAAGAGTTATGATTAGTTTTTCATTTGTTGTGTGGACGTGGGAGTATGAGCGATCTCCTCACCTGAGTCCAGCCCCTATCAATTATGGGAAATTATTGGCAAAAAATGTTGAAAGTAATAAAGGGTTATCATTGGCTCATTGCGAATGTCTGATTCAAAGATAATTGTTGAGTTATATATTTGTGTATCATTTATCTTGGATCATGAGTAATACATAAATAAAAAAATATTATATATTCACTCAAAATCTTAAATAATAGGTGTATCAGTTCTCTCACTTATAAAGTGTTCAATTTACACATTTTAAAGTAATACGGGACTTCTAACTCACACATGTACACAATAATTTCCTCCTCGAGTGTGAGTCCATCCATTATGTTTTCCCGCAATCAGAAGATATTTCATCCACGTACGCTTGTACCGATGTTATAGACATTACAACAGGGCACGCCACCTAACCACCACATTGTCAGAAAGAATTTCAATACAGGGAATCGGTCATTGAACCATCCACTATGATACTATTGTTGGATCATCGTGAGAAGCATCCATATTGGATCAAAAACAACACACACGTGAAAGAGACATCATCTGATGGAAACACAGTGGATATAAAATTCTCCAAACTTGCAAAAATCTATGAGGATCAACAAATATATGGCATCAAATCGAACAAATAAAGGCACAAGAGAACACTAATATTTTAACATGAAAAATCTCACAATATGAGAGTAAAAACTACGAGTTGTCCAGACCAATGAAATAGCTCCACTATAATCAAATAAGGGTACAAGTGAATCTTAAAGTGGCTCATAAACTAATGCTAACAATCATAAATCACAAAGAAAACTAACTTACAAATAAAAATAAAAATAAAGGTAAAAAAATTACTCAAATCTACAACTTTAGTGAGAAGCAAATATCTTTTAACTAATACTTTTTTTAAAGATCCAAACGGTTAAAAGGTTGATATAGGTGTTGGTAACCTCCCCTCCAAATTAGAGCTCAGTCAAACGGTTAACGAATTTGTAATCTCTAATTTAGTGAGATTGCTTACATAAAAATGACAATAGGTTTCTCTCCTCTTTTCTCTCTTTTGAATTCTTCTTTTCTCTCTATCTCTCACAATCTTAAATTGACCCTCTCGACTAAAATAAGTGATACAGATGAGCTAATCATATTGGGATCTTTCTCCACATAGGAATGGAGCTCAAACCCAGTAAATCTCTCTCTCTCTCTCTCTCTCTCTCTCTCTCTCTCTCTCTCTCACACACACACAACTATGTGGAGAAAATCGTCAAACCGACAATATCACAAAAAACATCTGATTTCCCTCTTGGTAATATCTTAGTCATCATATCAGAACCATTATCATTTATATTAACTTTGGATAACTCCATTTACTTAGCACTCAAAATATTATGTATCCAATGATATCTCACATCAATATGCTTAGACCTATTATGGAAAGTCATATTTTTACCAAGATGAATAATGTAACACCCCACTTTCCCCACAAGAATAATTATAATATAATATATGAAAATATGTCAGAGTACCCAAGTAGGATGTCACATCTTTCCAAAACTCGTGTCTCAAATAATTTTATTGTTTCATTTCTCATAAAATAATTATTTACATAGCGAAAATATTCAATTATTCATTCTCATAACACTACGACTTTAATAACAACATTCTCCACAAAACTCATGGTTCAACTTAAATTTGAAGTTAAGATACGTAACAGATGCAACAAATACAAAACATAAGCAAATTCCCAAAATCTCGTGTTACGTATCAGAGCGACTCCTAAGACTCGATCATGCAATTCATACTCCAAGCACTACTCAGGTACCTGATTATTTGTACTCCCGGAGGAGCACAGACACAACAACAGAAAGGGGTGAGAATTACATTCAATAAACAATGGTGAAATATCACACGCCAAGGAGTAGTAATTCATACAATTCATATAATACACAAAAATGCATATATCACACAATAATTCACAGCAGATTCTTTACCCATACCACACAACATCGATTAAAGATAATGCAATGCAACAAACAACAACTAAATGCATGTGGTACCATTAGGGCATAAACCCTCATCACAAATACCAAATCAGGAAATAACAGGGTATAAGCCCTCATCACTACACCATTAAGTCCAACAACAGGACATAAGCCCTCATCATTATGCAACATGCGACATCATATGCAACAACATAATTATGCAACCATAAGGCATAAGGCTTCAACATTCGCCAATATAGGCCATCATCATCATCATCATCATCACTATACAACATACAATTCACATAAATTCCCATGTTTTCAACTTAATTATCATTACTACTGGTCTCCTTATGTCCACCTAAGTCTTACTAGTCATTATGGATCTATAGAACACACTCCGCACGCGAAATCAGGAAAGAAATCGCAAAACAGAAATTTCTGCGCATCTGCCTGTCCATACGTGTACCATATGAGTATGGCCTTCTCCATGTCCATCTTATACGTGTATCATACGTGTTTGGCCATAATGGCCAGATTCCATACGTGCACCATACGAGTATGGCTTCTGCTCCCAAATCTCCTACGTGTACCGTACGAGTATGACTTCTGTGCCCAAATCTCGTAAGTGTACCATACGAGTATGGCTTCTGCACCTAGATCTCGTACGTGTACCATACGAGTATGGATTTTGTGCCCAGATCTCGTACGCTTATGTTACCTTGAAAAATCTCAAGGTATTCAAGCACATGTATTAAAAGAGGGTGTTCTCATAAGTTAAGGGTAGCTTCCTGAAATAAGGATTTTTTGGAAATTGGGAACAAAGTGTTTGAAAGTTGGTTTTGGCGAATTAAAGAAATCAGTGATTGAAGAAAATGTCAAGTTATAATGGAATCGACCACAAGGAAAAAATGTTAAAGTGTGAGGAAAATGGTTGAATCGACCAAGGCGCACAAAGCGAAGAAAGTGGTCGAATTTGGTTGTGTGGACTACAAAGGATTCAAAACTTAGAAGAATTCTTCTATTGTTTCTTGCCAAAAGGAGTACACTTCAAAGTAAGCAAGAAGCAATTGAGTTTATCAGAGGCGGGAGGATTCAAAATTCAAAGTCTATAAGCAGTTACTAGCAACGCATAACTCATTTAAGCGTCAAACAGGTGGCAACATTTGGTGAAGCAGTTACCTTAGAGTTCAAATATCACCCATCGATTACTTTAGGGTAGTTACCTTGTAAATACTATAAATAAGTAGTTTCAATGTAATTTCTATGTGTTTACTTGTATACTCAAATCACTTGCAAAAACTCTATTTATTCCGAGCGTCAGGAAGCAAAGAGTTGAAGAGTGCTTGATGTACGTGAATTACCACTTTTTTTTCAATGCAAAACCTTTACATTTCAGTCATTTTTTCTGAAAACTTTACTTGCATTTTATTTATGTTACAGCAATATCTTTGCATTATCGTTTATGTTGATTCTCTTTTAGTTGCAAGTTTCGAGTTAACAAAGGAGTCAATCGACACTTACTTTGGTTAAAACAAGTCTGAAGTTCACAGCCTTCTGTCAGTCACGAGTCACCATAGTTGGTAAAAATCACATTGTGAATTCAAATTGTTAATTGCTCCGTTTAGGTTTCTTCTGTCAGTCATGAGTCGCCAGTCAGTCGAATCTAATCAGAGTGTGGAAAGTCGTTATACTTGTTCCCTTAGTCTTAGAAAACTGTTTCTTAGATAAGGATTTCGACAGAACTAGCATAATTTCAAAAAAACCTTAGCACATGTCTTAAGATCAACTAGTTGATCTTGCGAGTAACCCTTAGTTTTAGGACTTTGGGAGGACCAGCGATTGTTTACCATTTTCCACAGTAAATAGTGTACCATACGAGTATGGCTTTTGTGCCCAGATCTCGTACGTGTACCATACAAGTACAACGAGAGATATTTTCCTTCTCAAAATTCCTTTGAATTTCCCATACATGTATGACCTCCCCATACACGTATGGCCTCCCTATATACGCGTATCATACGAGTATGGTCTTCTTCATATGTGTATCATACAGTATGGCCAGTCTGCTACATCAAATTTTCTACTATCGCACCAGAACAATTTCCACTCGTTTTGAGCACTTCCAACCTCTTATTTTGGATCCAAAATAACATTCTTTCACATAATAACTTAGGGATTTCATCTAATTCATTATTCTATGAATATACCACAAATTTTTCATCTAATTCTTCAATTTTCGTCACATTCTTAGATCTATAATTTTTCCATATTTGGGATTTCATGAATAACACAACAACAACAAAAATCAGCAATAGAAATACATTAATGGCTTCATTTAGTTCACAAATTCCACACGAAAATCACATGGTAACACCAGAAAATCAAGCAAGAAACATTCATTAATTATTCATAAAAACCTAAAGAGGAAAAGGAACCCTCACTACCTTCTCATGCTATAATCACTATTTAGAGAACTCATTCATCCCCTTACCTTAATTTGCAATGTTAATTCTTCAACAATTGAGGAATCTCTCTCTTACCCTAGTTGTTCTCGTCTCTTCTCTTCTATGCTTCTACGTTATAGTAGTCTTTCCAATAGGTCTAATCCTCTTCTAATTGTATTTTATTATTACTAATATTACCTACTAATAATAAAATAATAATAATAACTATAATAATAATAATAATAATAATAATAATAATAATAATAATAATAATAATTGTAAGGGAATAATTATAATAATCAAATAATATAATTATAATATTAGTAACAATAATATTATTAGTGGCAACTAGACCATACTTCTAATAATATTTTTATTAATAATAGTATAATTGTTGAAAAATATTTTTCCGGCAAATATTTTTGTATCGTATCCACAGAGATTGAGTGATATTACCGTTGTTCTATAGTTACTCTCGCTTTAAGTTTACAAATTAAAAGGTTTGTTTGTGTTTGGAAATTTATCGATCACTTTTGACATAAAATTAGAAAACTAAAAATATGATTTTTATCAATTAAAAAGACTTTGTCAAGATTGGGTTTCACTATTCCATTTCCATATATTCTCTTATAACTAGTATGTGAACTCAAGAATTTTGAACATAATATAATATCCTCTCAATAACATTCATGGCTAAATGATATTGTGAAATTCATTAAATTAACCTTTAGACAATTTCTTCATCCAAAATATTAATCTAACAATCCTTAGTAATTGATACAAAAGAAAAGCAAGAATTAAATCTATTTCTACAATCCAATTCTTACTTGAGAAAATACTTTAAGAACATAAGTTAAATTATCTTTTTCAACAATAATTTAACATAACATATTCAATAAACCACAAAAGCTTTTCTCTACATTCAACATAAAATTGTTCACATACATGAGTTTACAAGAATTACATGATGGATTTGGAATAGTTATTACCTTAATCTTGACAAAATAAGAGTTTAGTTCCTCATTACCATGGTTGACATCCAGAGAAAATTAATAGTTCTTCCTTCTTCTCCCACAATGTTCTCTCTTCTCTTTTCTTGATAAAAATTCTGATTATAAAAAAAAAATCTAGAAATTAATCTCCATTCTCTTTTTACTCTCCTCACTTTTTACTTTACTCTCATGTCGTGATTGCAAATGATGTGACCTTTTTCATGCAACCACACATTTATCTTACCCAAAAAGTGACTAAAAAGAGACTTTCACGCTACCCCAAGAGAGCTGACCTCAAGACACTTCTAATTATTTCAAAACATAAGTTTTGATGACGCACAGTTCGCGGCGCCAACAAGGGACGCGGCGCCAACTAAGCTGAATTGGGTTCGCGGCGCCAACAACTGGACGCGGCGCGAACTGAGTTGATTTATGCTCCTTTGTCTTTTCTTGACCTTCCTTATACTTGTCTTGATCTTGTCTTTACTTGGTTGCTTCTTCCACTTGCACATGCATCCAAGTAACTCTTTTTCTTCAATTTTTCTACAAAACTAACAACTAAAGTGAAATATCTACTCTAATTAAAATACAAACAAGAATAATTGCATATTTATAAATTGTGTGAATAAAAGAATGGAAATAAAATAAAATTTGGTTAAAAGGACCAATAAAAATGTATGAAACTTAGTCCAATTTGGCCCCTAACAATAATTTATCAACTCTCAATATTATCATTATTTCACCGAAAACTAAGTTCTCACATATTGTTAGTCATGCCTACATATCCTTAATTATACCAACATAAATCAACATCAACAAATAACGACTAAATATTTAAATAGGAAGTTACAAATAACGCTATAAATATCAACAACTAACATATATTTATCTTCAATAAGACGAAACTTCTGCAAAAATTTACTCAACCATGGCAACCTTTTGTATGCTTCAACAAAACCAAGCTCTTGCAAAAATTTACTCAACTATAGCAACCTTTTGCATGCTTCAACAAAACCAAACTCTTGGAAAAATTTATTCAACCATATTTTTCTTCAAAAAAATCATTTCCCATGTTTTTCAAGGAAAATGACTCACCAATTGTTTCTTTTTCCTACAATAAGCATATCATCAACATATAACAATAGGGTAATGAAGTCATCGTTGGAAATTTTCTAACAAAGATGCAATAATCTGAAGTAGTCTCCTATTATCCTTGATCACACATAACAGACTCAAACTTCTTGTACCACTTCCTAAGAGCTTGCTTCAATCCATATAAACTATTTCTCAATACACACAAATGATCTTATTTTCTTTTAACTTGAATACCATCAGGTTGTTTCATATAGATCTCTTCCTCTAGATTTCCATTAAAGAAAGTTGTTTTCAATTTTATTTGCTCAACTATAAATTAAGAGTAGCAGTCAAACTGAACATGATTCTGATTTATGACATCTTACAACATGTGAGAAAATCTCATTAAAATCAATACATTTTCTTTGATAGAAACCTTTCACCACTAATCTTACTTTATAACTTGGATACTTAGAGTTTCTCTTATGGTTAACTCTATAAAGCTCAACTATAAATTAAGAGTAGCATTCAAACTGAACATGATTCTGATTCATGACATCTTACAACATGTGAGAAAATCTCATTAAAATCAATACATTTTCTTTTATAGAAACCTTTTCACCACTAATCTTACTTTATAACTTAGATACTTAGAGTTACTCTTATGTTTAACTCTATAAATCTACATGTTTTGCAAAGCCTTTTTACCTTCATGAAACATCAATAAATCATAAGTATGATTATCATGCAACGATTCCATCTCATCAAGCATTGCATCTAACCACTTTTGATTTTCATCACTTTATATGGCCTCTTGAAAACACTTAAGTCCACCCTCATCAATCAAGGTCGCATACTCATATGTAGTATACCTTGTAAGGGGTTGTCTCAGTCTGTTATGGACTTGAGATTATTATGGAACTTCACCAAGATTTTCATCACGTGACATATCATTCCCCTCTTCATAATCATTAATTAGAATATTTACCTTATCTCCACATTGTTGATCATCAACCTAATCATTTAGCTCACCATTTTAATCATCACCACTAATATTATCCAAATTATGAACATGTAGCCAAACTGGATCAATATTAGACAAATTGGTATATTTCTTGGGTGTGTTCTTCCCTGCCTTATTAATTTCTTCAATAGTTTAGTCTTTCATGAAAACCGCATTGTTGCTTTAGATATGCTTCTTTCCTATAGAATCATATAACCTATAACCAAACTCATCTTGCCCATAGCCAGTAAAGATACATTGTTTTGACTTTGCATCCAACTTGGATTTATTATCCTTATGAATATACACAAAAGCCTTATAACCAAAGACCCTCATATAATCATACTTGAAGTTATTTATAAATCAAATTGTGTCTGAAACTTCATTGTTCAAAGAAACAATATAATGAGATTAAGAACACACCCTTCATGTAAAGTGACTCACCCTAATAATGATTAGGCAACTTAGCTTCATAGAGAATACACTTGACTCTCTCAGGAGGTGTTTGATTCACCCTCTCTGCTAAACCATTCAATTGAGGAGTTTTAGGAGGAGTATTTTCATGTGCAATATTATGCTTCTAGTAATAGGAATCAAACGGTCCATAATACTCACCATTATTGTCAGAACGAACACATTTAATCTTCTTGATTGTCTACCTTTCAACTAAAGCATGGAATTATTTGAAATTCTTCAACACTTGGTATTTTTACTTCAAGGCATAAATCCATAGTTTCCTAGAACATTCATCAATAATGGTAACACAATAAAGTATTCCACTAAAGGATTTTTACATTTAATAGACCACAAACATCAAAATTTACCAATTGAAGTAACTTTGACTTCCTTGAGAAAGGATGTATCTTGAAGGATACTCTAGTATATTTACCAGTCATGCAATTAGAATTCTTTTCTAAATCTGAATTTTTTAATATTGGAAGAACGTATTTTTTCGCCAAAATATTCAGCCCCTTTCAATAATATGAGTAAGTCTATAAAGCCAGAAATATGTTTATATGTTGATAGAATTCACACTTTCGCCAATATATTTTAGAAATTTTCTCCCCTATAGACACAACTAAGTTATCTTTGCTGAGTTTCTACTTTCCATAACCAAAGTTATTATCACAACCACAATCATCAAGCATATGCACAAATATCAAGTTAAAGCGGATATTTGGAGTATGTTTGACACCTTTAAGCAACAATTGCATTCTCATGTTGGCTTGTAAGAAAATATCACTAACACCAATGACATTAAATACACCATTATTACCCATCTTCAACACTCCAAAGTTACCAAAAGTACAAGATGTGAAGAAATCTTTCTTTGGTGTAACATGCAATGTATCACCACTGTCAAATATTAACATGATCTCGTCTAATACAATATTAACAGACTTGTGATCATGAAGAATAACAATATTTTCATGATGTATTTGTTTAGACTTACTCGTCTTGCCTTTTTTTTGTCCTTTTTCCATTGATAATAACACTTTTGTACGTGTCTTATTTTGTGACAAAAATGAAACTCCGTATTATTGTATCGTGGTTTGAACTTTCTTTTGAAATTCTTTCTACCACCCTTTGTTTCATTTTTGTGACTTCTCCCCTATTTTCGGTGACAAGTACATCAGACTAAGATGAAGAACCTTGTGCCTTATTTCTCATCTCTTCATTTAGAATATTGCCTTTATTTGTTTCCAAAGAAATAATACTTCTAGGAGTATAACTTGTGATATAAATCTGAAATGTATCCCAAGACTCTTGTAAAGATTACAAAAGAAGTATTGTCAAAATTTCCTCATCAAATTTGATACCCAATCCTGATATTTGGTCATTCAAAAGATCTTAAATAGAAGTGTCACCATTAAACTTTAAACTTATGAAGCTATTCAATAAGAACAATTTATTATTCCTTGGTTTAGAGGCATACAAGGATTTTGTCTTCTCCCACAAATATTTTGCATGTGTCTCATTAATAATATGATTATGAAGATTATCTACTACATATTTCCGAATAAAATTACATACTTATAGATGTTAAAATTCTCGTTCTTTATCATACACAGAGTCCGAATTTGCAGAACTAAACACTGGTAAATGTAAAATCTTCACAAATAATTTTTTTTTTCATATCGCCCTTCCATTAATGGTAATTATAACCATTCAAAAATATCATCTTCATATTTATATTTGACTCCATTATTCAAACAAAAAAAACTAGTGTGAGTGCACTTGCCCATTAGATGTTTTGTGTGATGTAAAATTTAGGATAACCTTAGTATTTTTGTATATTGAATTGTATCTTTGAGTCTGTATGTGCACCTTTACATTAAGGGTCTTAGAATGCATCTATAGCATGTTTTGTAAAGGTATCGTGCATTAAAAATAAGTTTTTACATGAAAAACATAGCTATGTGTCGACATATGTGGATCAATAATAAAAACATATAGTTTATGTAACTATGTGTCGACACATACATCCCTTCAGGTCGACAGATGCTCAAAAATTTTATCTATGTGTTGACACACACATGTTTCGGGTCAACACATATACTGCATTTTTAAAGTCGATAAGCTACTATTTGTGTGTGTTGACACATAACCTTGAATAAACTGATACATGACCTATAGGTGTCGACACATATTGTAATTTTTCTAAAAAAATACATTTCTTTTCAATTTCTAAGCCTCCATTTTTGCCTCAAACTTTCACACATATAAATACTTCGCACATGCATAATTTTCAATTTGATGAAACTATAAACACATACAAAAACTGCTCATAAGTTTCAACCTCTCATCTTTGAATACACACAAACAAATTACCCATAATCATTCTTTGTTTGGGTTCCATATAGACTTATGTTGATAGTGTTTAATTTAAGTTGGTGTAACCTAAGTTTGGATTGATAACTTTTTGGGGTTTCATCAGAAAAAATGTGAGGGTTTTCCACCAAGATTTAAGTGTTGATTTAGGGATTTTAACAAGATTTAACAAATATTAGATTCTACCTAGTGAAGAGCTTTGAGGAACATGAGATTCTTGCAAAGGAGTAGTAGCGTGAGACGATGAATCGTTTGGAAATCTTGTGTGACAATAATTTTCAATTTGGAATCGGCCGAGTGAAAAAGGATTGTCCGTCCAAAGTTTTATAATCAATGTTCTCTTGAAGACCATGTCACAAGTCTCAACTTCATTTGTGAGAAGGACATTTTTCAATTTTCCATCCCTTGTTACCCCGTAAGTGACTTAAAAATAGGGAACACAAGAACCAAATTAACAAAATTGAAAATTCGTGAATAAGTCTACAAAAGTTGGTAGAACAACTATATGAAACTGGAGTCAAGAAAGACATTAAGAAATAGGTGTAGAAATTCAGAGAAATTTTTTTGACATACATATGTCACCAAGTATATACATTTTAAAAAAATACATAGACTCCTATAACTTAATAAATTAAAAGTTTAAACTATAGAAAACAAATATGTCAAAAGAAAACACATTTGGGAACCAATGTTGATATATTTTTTACTGAAGATCTAAAATAAAATATGACAATTGTATAATATAAACACAAGTTGGAATAGCTCAGTTGGTTAGAGCGTGTGGCTGTTAACCACAAGGTCGGAAGTTCAACCCCTCCTTCTAGCGTTTTTAATTTTTAATTTTATTTTCAGAAATAAATTTCATTTATTTCAATGTAAATTTCAGAGAAAAAAATATGTGTAACATTACAATGTTGAAAGAAGATCGCACAAGTATCATTGTAGCTTTTTTGCTTATAACCAAAGTTTTAAAACCATACTTGAACATTCAACTATGAATTGTAGGTCTCAGCAGATTCATTCAACTATGAAAATTTGGTTATTTGACTATGTTTTCTACTGGTTTTAACGGTATAAAGGAATTCAACTATGATTTGAAGGTCTCTCGAATTAATTATGTTTTTAAAATATTGCTTAAAGACAATGTCAAATGGAACTATGGTAAGTAAAAACGATGAACTTATGGCATTAGACAAGGAATGAGTAATGACACCAAAAAAGTAGAAGACATCCTCGAAGAGATATTCCCTTTGTTGATGATGACAAGAATGAATAATTTTGAGATCTCAAGATCCTTATTGATGGAAGGAATTAGTGTGATATCATGCGCACAAAACATTTTGAGAAGTTGGGCTTGAGAAATGTGAATATGTCAACCTAAACGGTCTCTAACCTAAAATCATTTAGCAACACAATGAACTTCCTTTAGGATTTCTAGAGATCATGATCACCTTCAAGGAGGGAATGGACACTCGAAAAATACATCTAAAGTTTTTGGTGATCCCTTGTAAAAGCGTCGACAACTGCATCTTAGGGAGGTTTATCTTTGCATTATTGTACAATTTGGTCTTCTTTGTCCAGTTGAAGATGAAGTGTCATTATATACACGATTAATGGAACACATATATTAAAAAAGGTGAAAACATCCCAAGAAGCCCTTCTAGCACATACATAAAAAGGTAGTATATGAGGCAAGTTCCACGCCAATGATAACGACTTTACCGTCCATTTTTTGTTCATAATGAACTTGTTCACTCGATATCTTTACCTCAGGGTGAAAGAATAACACCTAAGCATTCCTGAATTCCACCTACATGATGGAATTCGTGAATTAAACAACCTTTGAATACTCTGAATTTAGATAGTGTTGAGAATAACTTATCCCTAAAAAATTGGCCTGTAGCGAGAGGATTTCTCCCATGTTCAAGCCATATATTGACCGATGTGGAAATCTTAACACATCTTTTCACGCACAGGATTAGACAACTAAAGCATGAAAACAAATGGTATATGGCCCAATAGTAGAATCCTAATAGCAGATGGAGTACCAAATCTTAAACGAGCCTCTTGATACCATGTTAAGAAATTTGGTTGGGTATAACTCATCTCTACAAAATCGGCTTATAAAGTGAGGATTGCCACACTTATAAGGAAATGTTCAGGTTATATATAGTTAATATGGGACTCTTAACACACTCTATCATGCTCAGGACTAGAGAAATGGATCATGGAAATAAATGGTGGAAGGCCCAATAGCGGAAACGTGATAATAGATGGTCCACCAGATCTCAAACGAGACTCTGATACCATGTTAAGAAATATGGTTGGGCCTAACTCATCACTACAAAAATTGCTTCTAAGGTGATGCTTGACTTTAATTATAAAAACATGTTCAGGCCATATATTGACCGATGTGGGACTCTTAATAGATATATCTTATATAAATTATACTTCTTGAAAATTCACCTGAGCTGCTTTTGAATCTATATTGGCCTCTTAAAAAGCCTTATTTAAACCACATATTGTCTTATGAGAAGAGTCTAGAACTTCTTTCACATTGGAGAGGGTTATCTCAATATTAAGTACCATCTTCTAAACAACAATCAAGATTGTCTCTTTCTCTTCGTACACCATGGATGATTCCTTGTACACATTTTCTAGAGGAGAAGAAGGAGGACCATACTGCTCCACCTCGCCACCTACTTATTTCAAGACTTTCCCTAACTCAAATAACTCATAGATAAGTGTGTATCTTTCATTTTTAATAACATTGAGCTGTTATTAATGGGCTTACTTCTCTTTTTGAAGAATACTTAGAATAAATGTGCCCCTTTCTGACAAACCTAAAGGCCAATTAAGAAATTATCTTTCGCATATGATATGACATTCTTGCCATCTCATCCGACGAGTTGTCTCCACATCTCCATAAAAATAACTATAATTGTCTTAAAAAAAATTAGAGTATATATATTAATCCATTATAGTAATATGGTTGCAAGAAATGACAAGGCCTGGATTAATGATGAGACACAAAAGCTTCCCCTGAGACCTAACATGTTTGGACCCGACGCTTTTTCTTGTGGTCTCTTTGAGGAAAGTTCACTCGAGGAAGATTGGTCATCTACTCTTAATCATCCTTATTGTGTACTATTTTGGGAACCTTCATAAACCATCCTAAGCAAATGTGTAGGAATAATATTGCTACCATACCGACAAGGGGAGTCTCGCACTTGATTAACATTGGGTTGGAGATGATTTTTTGTCTAGGTTCATTGGTAGGAGAATTGTTAAAGGGGCAAATTTTTAGGTCTATCCTCAAAAAGAGCCTCCCTCAGAGGCCGTATAGAAACATGAATAGATGGAGAGGGCACCTCATCTTACTGGAATTATAAAATAGGGAATGATAAAAATTAGAAGATGCCCTCAATCTTACTGGAATTATAAAATAGGTAATGATAAGTCTTTAAGCACTTCATCTTACTGAAATTAATACCCTCAAAGTCTTTAAGCACCTCGTGATTCAAATATCTATAAGATGATTCCATCACTACTAAAGATGGTGTGCCTCTCCTTCTTGGGTTAAGATCCTTTTAATTCCCCTTTCCCCTCCATTTTCTCCATTAATATAATTTTATATGTAAATTGCACATATTTTTCAGACACGTGACACATATTTACTATCTATTTAAGTTTATATAAGCAAAACTATAGTAATGGGCCTTCAATTTATTTTTAGGAAATGGAGTGGACCTTTACTCCTCCTTTTTAGAGTTCACTTCAACTAAAATACGATTTTCATTGTGCCAGATCTTTTGTTTTAAATTTATAGCACTAGAAGATCGCGCACCTCCAACAAAGTCGAGGCTTTACCAAAAAATGGCGAGCTTATTCTTGAAGTACTTATTTCCTTGGGATAAATTAATGGTATGGTATATGTACGATCTAAGTCTCACAAAGAAATGATTTTGTCGACATAATTTAGGAAATTTATCATTACATCTTAAGGAGATCCCCCGCCTTAATCTCACAAATACTCTTGTGAGTATTATATGTATAGGTGTCACATATATGTTCTTGAAATTCTTCAGACTGCGTACATATACTTCGAACATCTTTTTGCCATGTATGAAAGAGAGTAAACCTTGACCCTGTTCTAAGTTGTTCAAAGCCAGTTGGATTTTGAAGAGATGAAGAAAGAGTGTTAGAGTCATTCACCATTATTATATCATAAGATTACTGAAAGACCTTGGCATAGGCCAACTCATATGATATAGTTGTTATGGGGAGATCCTTGATGATTAAGAATCCATACCAATAAATTATTAAAAGGGAGTTGGAACCCCGTGCAAGATAAAAAGAACTCGTGGAGAGGAAGAATACACTATGCATATCAATTGCACAACTTATCATTTTAAGGAGGAAACACCCTTTAATCAAAAGATAGAACCACTATAGTAAAGGAGTTATCTAGACCTTATTCATCATTTATCACAAAGATTGTGTCCAACGTCTCTTGATTTTCCTAAAAAATTGATCTTTGACTTTGAGAGTCTCGCCATTCTTCTGACCCTCTCGATCCATTGCAACTCCACTATCAAAAGAAAAAATTAAATTGTAATTACAAGCATAAAAATGTGAATATATCTACCATTTAACTTCATTATCAGTTGGACCACATCCAAAAGTACATTTATGAGCCCTAATATAGGTTTGAGCATTTCATTCTCGCCTGAAATCATTTACGTTTTCTAGGCTTCTAAATTCAAGGATAGAAAAGCAAAACCTCTAGATACTATTAGAGGTCAATATCAAAAGGAACACTTTCTCCATCCACGACAATATTGATGTCTGAGTTCCCTATAGAAACCATTACCTAAAAGTAAACAAAGGACAAGAGAGGTTAGAAAATAAATATTGTTACCTTAAAATACCTACAAGTTTTAAAAGAGCGTGGAACTATTTCACCAAAACTTCGAAAGACGCAATGATTCTAAGGAAGAAATAAATGCAAAAATAAGGACGCTTTATAGATGAGTAAGACAAAACGAAATGTTGATCTCACTAATACAAGACAAAATGGCGGGGTGGGAATGGATTTTATCTTTTTTGTACCCAAACTTGATTCCCAGTCAACTTACTCAAATAATAAGTTGTATTAACTTAATCTAAGATAGAGTTAGATGTGGTGGAACACAAGTGTCGCTACAGTGGGAAGTCGTGATGAGTGATTGTGGAACTACCGTCTTGGGTATCTCAGTTTTCGTGACCTCGACGCATTACAAAGGAATGATATGGTGACCAGGTGGCCCAAGATCAATATTCCAACTGAGATTTATGAAGAGTGTGTTTAAGTGAAGCAACACAAAATTAGTTTCAGTAAGGATATTATCCATATGACCAAACACCATATTGAGGTGGTGTACTTCTATGTGTATGGTCCAATGCAAGTCGACTCCTATGGTGGAAATAGGTACTTTGCCACATTTATTGACGATTTTAGTAGGAAGTTGTGGATTTATCTAATCAAGAGGAAAGGTGAAGTGTTTGATGTCTTCAAACAGTTTAAATCTATGGAGGAGCGACAAAATGGTCACAAGTTGAAAATTTTCAAAACTGATAGTTGAGGTGAGTATACCTAGAGTGATTTTGGGAATTATTGTGATAATTGGGGTATAGTGTCTGAGGTTGTGCCACCTTATACACCTCAGCAAAATGGTGTTGCCGAGGGAAGAAATCATTCAATAATAAACATGGTTTGTAGCATGTTTAATGGAAAAAGCTTGTCGAAGTAACTGTAGGGTGAAGTCGTATCTATAACCGCCTATTTGTTGAATAAGTTCCCTACTAAGAAGCGGGAAAAAGCAACTCCAAAAGAGATATGGTCTGGACATAAACCAAGTTTGATCCATTTGAAGGTTTTTGGTTATGTGGCATTTTGACATATTGTGGGTCAACTTCGAAAGAACTTGGATGACAAAGGAGAGATAATGTTGCTAGTTGGTTATCATCCTATAGAAGACTACAAGTTATTTGATGTGAGTAGCAAGAAGATTGTGATCAGTTGATATGTATTCGTGGATGAGTTAAGGTTGTTTGACAGTATAAAAAAATCCATGATCGTACTTGAAATCAGTTTCTTAGATGAGGGTGACTGGTTTCCTTCAAAGTTGTTCCCCTGGAACTGGAATTTTTGAAGCAGAAACTTGTTCCCCTGTTTCTGGAAACCGATTTCCATAGGAAAATGCATAAATGCAGAACTCTGCAAGTGCAGTTTAGAAGTCGGTCGAAGTTGAAAATGTTGAATCCATTAGACGGCCAACAAGTCATATAGGTCTACCTCGAAGGCTCTGAAAGTGTGAAGTATTCCATGATAATGAGATCAACAATGATGGTGATCTTATTCACTTTTCTCTTATGGACGAGTCCAAGCCGTGAGCACAAAGAATGTAATAATCAATTCAAAGTGGGTATGTGTGATGAAAGAAGAACGAGAATCGATTGAGAAAAACAATACTTGGGAGTGTCGATATATATCTAGTTGATTTACCGTAACGGAAAAAGCCAATCGGAGTGAGATTGGTCTATAAAGTGAAGGAAAATCCAAAAGACAAAATTGTCAAGCAGAAGGTGCAACTAGTTGTGAAAGGATTCTTGCAAAGAGAATGTATAGACTATGATGAGGTGTTTGCACATGTGGATAGATTAGAAATTATGCAGATGGTTGATGGTATTGCGAATAACAATAATTAGTCAATATATCAAATGGATATAGAATAAAGAGCAAAAAGTCTACAAATTGAGGAAGAATTCTATGTAGAGAAGCCCCCTGATTTTGTTGTGAAGAATCAAGAGAGAAGAGCCTAAAAATTGAATAAGACACTTTATGCTTTGAAACAAGCTCTCAGAGCTTGGAACAAACGCATAGATGCTTTTCTAGTTGAGGTTGACTTCAAGAAGTGTGTATCCAAACATGGTGTTTATGTGAAGACGGGTGCAAGCAAAGATGTGATTATTCTTTGATTATATATGGACGATTAATTGATTACGAGAAGCAATGAAGTGTGTATTTATAAGTTCAAGAGAGGACTTCTGGAAGAGTTTGAAATGAGTGACGTTGGAACCATTACTTACTTTCTTGGCATATAGCTCCACAAGTCAAAATACGGATTGTTCATGCATCAAAGAAAGTATGCTCTTGAGACTTTGAAAATGTGTGATATGGATCATTGTAATGTTGTCAATACACCAGCTAAAGCAACATTGCATCTGTCCAAAAGTGAAGATGAGCAAGATGTGGATCCAACACAATATAGGAGGTTGATTGAATTGTTACGTTACTTGTGCAATATACGGTTATATTTGGCGTTTAGTGTCGGTATTGCAAGTAGATTCTTGGAGAGACCAAAGGTTTTTCACATGACAACAGTTAAGAGGATCCTAAGATATATCAAAGAAACTCTTGGTTATGAAATTCTCTTTCCCACAGTTGATACAAGCAGAAATTGTGAGTTACTAGGTTACTCGGATTCCAATTGGTGCAGAGATAAGGATGATCAGAAGTCTACGGTTGATTATGTCTTTATGTTCGACGGAGCTCCAATATCTTAGTTCTCTAAAAAGGAACATGTGGTTGCACTCTCTTCTTGTGAGACCGAGTATATCGTTGCATCGATGTGTGCGTGTTAGACTGTGTGGCTTGTGAATATGCTGAAGGAGTTGGAAAGCAGTGCAGAAAAAGTTGTCATACTCTTGGTTGATAATGTTTCAGAAATTAATCTTGCAAGGAATCCCGTAGCACATGGGAGGAGCGAGCATATGGAGATGAGATTTCATTACTTGAGGGAACTGGTGTCAGGTCAACTGAAGTTAGGATATTGTCGAAGCGAAGAACAACTTGTAGATTTATTAACGAAAGGAATTACAAATGATGTGTTCAAGTAGCTTGTGATGAGTTTATGAATGAAGAATTTTGATCATTTTTATTAAGGTGGTGTATTGAAAGTTGAAAATAATTCAAATGCATTTGGGAAGTTTTTGAAATCGTTTAGTGTTAAATTGCTTATTTGAAAAGCATTTCTTGAAAGCTAAAAATATGAAGTTTGAAGAAGAAACCGATTTCTCAGTTTCAACTTCTAGAATTTATCTTTTTGTTGAGGAAATTGGTTCCTTGTTTTAGGAAACTGTTTCCAGCAGGAAACTGATTTCCAACACGATAATTTGTGTTGTTTTTAGGCTGTTTTGGGACAGTTTAGTTCCAAGCTTGTTTTAGGTGTATTCTATATAAACCCTCTTGTAATATTTGTTTTAGTTAATGACATTTAATATTTTTTCCTCAATTGCTCTCTCTTTCTCTTTAATCTCTAAACTTCTTTTTAAACTTTATCTTCTCCAGTTAACTATTTTTCACCGTTAGTTCACCAACTTAGTTTTTGTGTATGTTCTAATATAATTTATCTTTTAAAATCTAACTCAAATTTACTTAAATAATTTATATATATTTTATACATTACTTATATAACAAATTTTAATATAAATTTAAAAAATTTAAATCAATTCATCATTACTTACTAAATTTATTATTATTATTAAACGTTTAGAAACAAACAAAAATAGATTAATTGATATATATTATTGATGTAAATTTTTTACATTTAATCATTCAAATATATTATTTTAAACCGATAGATATATTGAATCGACCTGATTTGAGACAAAATACTAATCCACATCAAATATATTACTCCATATAGTACAATATTTTACATCTGAGAATTGTACTCTATTGGGAATGGTTTTAATATACGATGATGAAAAGTACATATGAAAAAAATATTTTTTTTATCATTTGTTAATTACTCCTTCTACTTTTAACTTCTACTTTTAAAGGTTAATATCTATTTTGCCTCCTGTTATATAGGGCGTTTTTGAAAAAACTCCTGCAAAAAAAAATTGCATGGATTCCTTTAATATTTTAAAAAAGTTTATTTTTAAACCTTGGTCAGGCCTCATCACTAAAAATGATGATGTGACAACGTTTTTTATTTAGTTTAATTTAAAGGATATGCCACATGTGTAAAATGGCTCATGGAAAGACCAAATTGCCCTCTTGAAAAACAATCTGAATGTTAACCTAGTTTGTCATTTCTTCTTCTTCCGTTTTGGTCTGTGCGAACAACCACCAGCTCCTTTAGTGCTCTTTGTGTTCTTTCTCCTAATTCATTTCTTCCTCTGGACTCTCTCTGCAACATTATTTCCTTGTTGCTGGCCATATTCTAAAGACAGAGTCACCACTCCAAGTGATTCTGCTACCGATTCAACATCCACAGATTTGGATTTTGCAACTTCGTCTGGTTCTGCTGTTTTGTTCTGTGGCTTATTGATACCGGAATTTTGCATAACTTTGATTTCCGTGTTTTTCTCCTTCGCAGCGACTCTCACTAGATAAGACATTAAAGAGCTTTCGACTGCACATATTGGAACTTGAGTCTTTCTTCTCCACTTCATCCATAAATTTGAGTAACGGTGACGCACGCAGCCATTGAACAAATGCTAGATCTTGTTCTTCAAGTTCTTCAAATTCTTCTTCGTTCAGGTCCTCCACCACTTCACAATCTTTCATTTGATGCCTCATTCTACCACACACAAAACTGAAAACGGAAGAAGAAGAAGAAGAAGAAGAAGAAATGACAAACTAGGTTAACATTCAGATTGTTTTTCAAAAGGACAATTTGGTCTTTCCATAAGCCATTTACACATGTGGCATATCCTTTAAATTAAACTAAATAAAAAACGTCACATCATCATTTTTAGTGATGTGGCCTAACTAAGATTTAAAAACAAATTTTTTTAAAATATTAAAGAAATTCATACAACATTTTTTTTTATAAGAGATTTTTCAAAAACGCCATATATGACAAGAGACAAAATAGGTATTAACCCTACTTTTAAAACAACAATGATAAACATTTCTTTATTCGGTGAGATGTCCCGGTACTTTGCATGTGTAAGGATAATAATAATGATGCTAAAAGTCATTGGCCACTAATCTGTGAAAGCATTTATGATGGTCAAATGAACTTAAATTATGTGTCTTAAAGTTCAACGGATATTTAATACGGCTCGAGTTAATAATATGAGTTTCATAAAAAACATTCATAGTCTATATAAAAAACAAAATAAATATTTTTTTTATAAATTATCTAAACTAATTGTTGTTTTTCAGTTTGCTTTGAGTTTTATAAAAAATGTACAAGTTCAATATAAACGATATGTATAATTTTGATTGATTTGGACATTGGGTTATTTCAAAATGGAATCAAATTGATCGGTGGAACATTTTTATAGTTACACTTTTTTAAGATAAAATTTTTAAAAATTAAATTTCATTTGACTTTAGTCTGGAACATTTTTATAGTTACACTTTTTTAAGATAAAATTTTTAAAAATTAAATTTCATTTGGCTTTAGTCTTTAAAATTAAAATTTGTAAATTTCTTACAAATTTTAACTTTAAGAACTAAAAACAAAAGAATTTTAACAGTCCTAAATTATTTCAAAAAATAAGTTATTGACGTTTGGTTTGAAAAAATAAGTGAAGATCATCTCATGTGGATGGTGTTGTTAACATTTGGTTTGAAATAATAGCTATTAGCATTTAATAATCTAGCTACAACAACTGATTCTTCATTTAACGTTTGGGCAAAGTTCAATAATAATGCATATGGACCATTTGAATTATTGAATTCATAGGAATCAAATTATTGCAACTAGCTCTGCATGCAAAAATAATATTTCAAATAGGGAAAATAATAAATATATCCAGAAAGAAACAAATAGAGTCATTATAGTAGAAAAAAGAATTTGAGAAGGTCCCAAATAGTTCAGTTGGTTCAAAGCAAGCAAGGTCCATTGTGTCAGAAATGACAGAAAAGACTGTAAGATCTAGCACGTGGGGGGAGATTCATGACCAAGAAAGCCTACTACCAATCAAATCTCCAAGGCATTGAGTTTAATTTTAAAAGATTAGTTAAAAATTTAAAATTTATATAAATTTATTCAATATCAATGATTTTGTGGTGAAAAAAAGTTATTTTAAATAATATTTATTATTTCTGACTAAAAATAGTTTAAAGTGAAAATTATTTTTATTTAAATATATTTATTTAAAAGTAAAATTTAGAATGAATTTCAATTGATATAAAAAACATAAAATATTTAATATATATGTTTCTGAAATTATTATATGGCATGACATTTGTCCAAAGGTGATAAAAGTAGTAGGGTCTTGTGTTACTACAACCTATTAGAGATAATACAAGTGTGAATAATGTGGGAAAAAGTTCCATATTAGTTGAAAATGTGGTGACTTGAGTATTTATAAGTGAGAGAACTCACTCACCTATCATCTTAAGGTTAGGTAGACAAGTGGTGTGTGTCTGTCACAAAGGTGTGTTGTTCAAACGGAAAGTCCCTACAGAGTGTAAGAATGCTCCTCGCTTGACCCTCCTCCGAGTTGCGCCAACAAATGGTATCTAGAGCTCTGGTTCCTTTCATAGGGAAACACGAGTGAAACGTGAGGCATTGTGTGATTATTTTTTGGTTCTTGAATTAGTGTTGAATCTTGAACAAGAATCACATTTTTTCTGATTTTGTGGGTTGGGAAACACTGTGTGAGTGAAGATCTGAGTGTACTGTACAAGATTGAAGATGAACGGAAACGGCAACATGAGCACCAAACTTTCAGTTTTTGATGGCAAGAACTGGAACATATGGATGATTCAGATGCGCGTGTTATTTGGGGCTCAAGATGTTCTTGAGCTTGTTACTGATGGATATATTCCGGTTGCAGAAGATGCGACGGAAGAAGAGAGAGATGCGTAGAGAAACAAGAGGAAGAAAGATCAGAAGGCGTTGTTCTTCATCCATCAATGTGTGGATGTGAACGTGTTTGAGAAAATTGTTGATTCGATGACGTCAAAGGAGGCGTGGGACACACTGGTAAGATGTTACGGTGGTGACGCATCAGTGAAGAAGGTAAAGCTTCAGTCCTTGAGAAAGCAATACGAGAATCTCAACATGAAGAACAATGAGAAGGTTTCAGAGTATATCTCTAGAGTGATTTTGATCACTAATGAGATGAAGGCTTGTGGAGAAACTCTTTCTGAACAAGTAATCATAGAGAATGTATTGAGGTTACTTACTCCTCAATTTAATTACATTGTTGTAGCAATAGAACATTCTAAAGATATGGACACCATGAGAATAGAAGAGCTGCAAAGCAGTCTAGAGGCGCAAGAGTTGCGTTTGATTGAAAGAACTTCTGAGAGGGAAGTTGAGCAGGCTCTGAAGGCTTCTTTTGTTAAGAAGGACCAAAAGCTGAAAAAACATGGTAGGTCTCAGAAGTCAGAAGTCTTCTATTATGATGAAAAAAGACATCATAAGGGAAAGGAGAAGTCTAACAAGAAGAAAGTTCAATGTTACTGTTGTAAGCCGTTTGGCCACTTTGCTAGAGATTGTTGGTCAAACAAAGAAGAAGCAAAAATAGTTAGAGATGATTTAGATGATAAACCTGTGCTATTGATGGCTTATGAATCTGACGAAGAACTAGTGAGGTTGTCATTTTCTGATTCTGAAGGGGAAGAAGATGACTCTGAATATTCTGATTCTGAAGGAGTGTTTCTTTATGAGTCAGAGTCAGAAAATGACATCGAAGATTTTGAAGATGAGTCAGAATCTGAGGTTTGGAAAGAAGAGTCAGAGTTAGAAGATGATTCTGAAGATGATTCTGAGTCGGAAGAAGAATCAGAAGATGAGTTAGAATCTCAAGGAAATTCTACTTCTGAAGATCAGTCAGGACTTGAAAGTTCTGAAGAAGAGTTAGATTCAGAATATGAAGAATCTTCTGGAGACTCTGAAGATGAGTCAAATAGTGAATCTGATTCTGATCTAGATTTTGATGATGATCCAAAATCTGGTGGCAATCATGTTTCTGGAAGGGATACTCTGAAGACATAGGTTCTGGAGGACAAGCTTTTGGAGATGATCATGCTTTTGGTGGTAATCATGACTCTAAAGGTGGACCTTCTGAAGGAGGAGCTTCTAAAGGTAGTCCAACCTCTGGTGGTGGTCATGATTCTGAAGGAGGAACTTTTGAAGGTGATGGTTCTGGACAAGGTCTAGAAGTTAACAGATATGAAACTTCTGGTCGAAGTAAAACTTTCGAAGAAAGTCCAGAAGTAGATACGGTTCTATAATCGGAAGGAGATTCTGAAAAAATGAGTATTGGAGAAGTTCTCAAGAAGAAAGTGTGACTGAATTCCATTGTAAAATAACTCGAGGCTTTAGAAGGAAACAAGACTTGTAAGTTAACTGAGCTTCCAAGGGAGAAGAAACATAATCATCGGATCGGTTTCAAGAGAAATCGCATTTAATGGAGTATTGGAGTTGCACAGCAACCGAAGAAACTTGTAGAAGTTCGATGAAGGATGTCAAGACTGAACACCTTTTCCGTTTAAGGGATGGAATTGGTGTTGTAGATTTTGGCTAGCTGAATATGAATTAAGGGATGGTATTGAAGAGTAATTCAATATTCAGAAGTTGTCGTTAATCAGGAGTAGATGCTTCTGATGCTCTGATTTTGTTATTCATAAGACGTTGTTGTTCAAAAGCGAAAGCTTCTAAGGTTGTTAGTCATAAGCAAAAGATTCGAGGTTGTTAGTCAGGAGTAGAAGGTTCTGAGGTTGCGTACACAAGTATGTTTAACTTCTGGGTTCTTTAGCGTAGCTGTTAAGTTTAGTTTTAAGGGCACTTTAGTATTTCCTAGTTTGTACTGTTTACTTAGTTATTAAGTTTATCTATTAGGGCTTATGTGGCAATTTTCTCTTTGTATAAATAAACTAGTGGTAGATGTCATTTATAACAACAATCCTTATTTCTTTCACTCTTTTGGTAGCCGTCATTCTCTTATTATTCTCCCATTATTCCTATCATCTTTGATTCTTGTGCACCAACAAATGGTTCGAGAAAGGGATCGGCTTGCTTGTATCGAAAGTATCTTCACATAGGCAAGGGTAAGAGTCCCGCATGTAGGTAGAAGTGTCCCGTTGAATAGAGTCAACGACAGTACAAGTGTGAGGGGGAGCATTGTGGTAGACTCACACTGAGGGGGAGTATTGGAGATAATACAAGTGTGAGTAATGTGGAAAAATAGTTCCACATTGGTTGAGAATGTGGTGACTTGAGAATTTATAAGTGAGAGAACCCTCTCAGCTATCACCTTAAGGTTAGGTGGACAAGTGGTGTGTCTCTCACAAATGTGTGTTGCTCAAACGGAAAGTCCCTATAGAGTGTAAGAATGCTCCTCGCTTTACCCTCCCCCGAGTTGTGCCAACACAACCGACGACAATAGTTTCCAAACTAACCAAATAAAACCTTATATAAAAAAAATCAAATAAAAAAAAACAATAGCTTATTTTTGGACAAAATATTTATATTATTTTCTTTTTTCAATTAGCATGTCTTTCACTATTGAAATATTTATGGTTTGTTATAATGAATTATGGTTATCTCAGTAAAAACTATTTTGAAGGTGTTTTGACTAGATACATGAGCAAAACAAAGTCTATGAGTGCTTCGTTGACAAATTATTTTAATTTCTCTTTGGAATAATGTCTAAAGATAGATTGTGAGATTTAAGATATGTATAAGATTTATTATACAATTGCACTTGGTTATTTGATGTATCTTATGGTTTGCCCTAGATTGAATTTCACACAAATAGTTAGTCAAGTGTGCAAGTTCATGCCTAATCCAGGGAATCAGTCAAGTGGATCCTAAGGTACTTGAAAGGTACAACGGATTCTGGTATCATCTTCAACATAGAGCAAGGTGTTCCATCAATTGTGGGATATGTAGACTCTAACTATGTAGGTGATATGAGATCTACACGACATGGTATATCTTTACTCTCGCATGGGGACATATATGTTAGAAATTATCAGTTCAATCCATAGTAGCTATGTTTACAACTGAGGCAGAATACATGGAAGTAGCTGAAGTTGCCAAGAAAGCATTGTGTCTTACATGGTTAGTGAAAGAGTTGAGTGTTAAGCAAGGTGGAGTTCATTTGTATTGTGATAGTCAGAGTGATATCTATTTGGTGAACAATCATGTGTATCATGCTAAGACCAAACATATTGATGCGAGGTTCCATAAGATCAGGGAGTTGTTGGCGTTCAAACATATATTATTGCAGAAGGTTCACAATTTAGAGAATGCAACTGATATGTTGACCAAGTCAGTCACCAGTGACAAGTTCAAACACTGTTTGGACTTGTTACATGTTTCTCAGTGTTAAGCATGAGGTGTACCTCTCTAATTTTCAGGACGAATCATTATGCAATAAGTCTTTATAAGGGTTTGATATTCGCCAAAGTAGAGATTGTTTAATATGACTCATATTGTTGAGATAATTAGGATTGTTGAAATAAATAGGGCTTGTTGAGAGTATAACTCATATTGATGAGTTAATTATGGTTTGTTGAGATAATTATATGTTGTTGAGAGAGTAACTCATATTGTTGAGATAATTATTGGTAGAGATAATTGTTTGTTGAGGCAAACTAGAGATTGAGATTTTATATAAACTAAAACATCATATTATATATATGGCTTATAACACAGTAACCTTTATACAATTCACAACATATAAATAAAGGAAACTATAACTACTCTATAATCGCATACGTATGTAAATTGGCTGAAGTGCGTGGACAAAGCTTTTATTTGTTTTTCTCTACTCTGATCAGTATTCGCGTTATTGTTCTAACAAGTGGTATCGGGTCGTGATTGGTTTGGTGGAGGAGCGAATGTGGATATTAGTGAACAACAAAGTTAGTGATGTGGGTGACTCACACTTATGAGAGAGATTGTTAGATTTCAAGTGTGAAATTTGTGCTAAAGTCTCATATATCGACTAAGAATGGATAAAATGTTGAGTTTATAATAGACACTAATAAATCTCACACAAGTCCGCTCTTCTAGACATTATGAGATATTCATTAAATTACCAACATTATCACTAGAACTTCATAAAGCAAGGGTAAAATTAGATGCAGACATTGCCAAAATTAATACTAGATCTTCATAAAGCTCATATTTGTACATAAATTGTTTAATATCTCATGTTTCTTACAAACAATTGGATGCATTGACTTGCTTAAACTAAAATTGATCAAACCTTTCAGAATTTCTGCATACCATCTTATCCCAATTATACTATATAGCTGTCATTCGATTCATCATTCATGTTTGGCAATGAAAAACAAGTATGCTGCCATGAGATGTGAGGAGAAGAACAACTGGAAGCACAGATATACTTGATATTGGGCTCATATGTGTCAAAAGATAAGACCAAATAGCCAAGAAAAAACCGAATTTTGTTGCAGACATTGAATTTCAACTACATACACAATACAAGAAGACATATACAAAGTTGATGATAGATTACAGAAACTAGTCTAATAATCAAATATGACAGACTGTAAAACAGAAAGTACAATGAGATGAAATTGATCCTCAGATAAATTAGAAATACTTCCACTGTATCACAACAGGTGGCTCATACCAGTCCTTTTCGAGTTAGAATCGTGTCGATTCTGATTTCCTGCTAATCGGAACCATCAGGGAATCTGTCGAGCGCGTCTTGTTTCCCGTTGACATAGAACTCAACCACAGCCTTCATCCTTACAAGTTTATCAGGATGGTAGTTTACATGTACAATCACAGGCTTCAACTTTTTGAGTTTAGCATCTTTTCTCACAGTCTTGAACAGAACCTTACTGTTCATAAAAAGGTACATATCCATTGTTCTCTTTGCAGCATGAAGTCCATCATAACCAGGATGTGAAGGGAAAAAGAGCTCTTCATTAAAAACTGCCTGATCCCATGCTTTCTCTTTAGAAAGCCGGTCGGCAACGCGATCCAAAAGCTCAATGGAAGGAAGTGTAGGTCTTATGTAAAAGAAGCCAGAGTTATAAACCCATATTCTCATGGTATGAGCATATCTAGCCCAACCCATTGACGGTTCATCAAAGACATCGTTGTAACCATAAGCCGTATAATTACTATGACCATCCGACATTGACTCCACATCTGAATCCCTATAAATATAATCAAAGGGGTTCTGCAAATACACAATATCAACATCCGAGAGGAGAACACTATAACCCAGTTGAAGAAACTCTCTCAAAATGCGAAATTTCAATCCTGAAACAGCATGGTTCCCACCCGACTTGGCAATCAAATCAACACCTTCATCCGGGTCTCTTCTATAGACAGGAACATCATTCGACTTACAAAACTCTTCGATTCTGTCATCTAATGCAACAACCAAATAATTAAGAATGCCAACCCTCTTGACATTGGTGAACCATACTTGCAACATCTCCAACACATTAGTATTAGCCAGAACAACAACAACCTCTTTATAAATAGCAACTTCCCCCAAGAGTTTTGCCAATCTAGGATTCACCGACTCATCCGGAATAACAGTAGGGTTCGTTCTGAGAGCCTTGACAGTACCAAAAGGACCAGCCTTATGATTCTCACCAAGCACAACAAATTGTTCCCTTGCATGACCCTTTCCTTGCTCCGCCAAACGCAACCTTTCCATTAGACTTTTCACCTCTTTCTTCAAGTCAGAATTCTTCTCTTTAGCTGATTGAATATTCACTTTCAATGCATTAAGTTGTTCTGGCGTTTCACAAGCAGACAAAACCACCTAACAAACAAAAGAAAAAAATAAACTTCCTTTAGAATTTAGCTACACTAAATGATCAATCTGTTTTTATCCGAAGCATATATAATTCGGTATACACGTGGATGTAAAAAAAACTACCAATGACATGATTTCATCAAAAACTTCTTCACCCATAAATTGAATTGAATGGATTCAGTTCCTCTAATGTAGTAAGCAATTCACTTTCTATTTTGAAAATTAAGTAGCAAAGATTCAATTTTTGAAGTAATATATAAAAACATGTTATTTCAACAAAAGGAATGAAGTTAGAAGTACCTTGTGATTGAGAATTGAAGAAGTTGGAACGGAAGTGAAGAATCCATGTGGTGAGAAGAAAGCGAAGATGCAGCCAAGAAGAAGACCGACGAAAACGGCGATGGCGACTCGAGATGCGGTGATTGGATGGTTTTTGTCTCTGGTGAGTAAGGCATCTCTACGACCGGCCATTGGTGGTTGATCGGAACCCTAAGAAGTCAGAGTGCTTTTTGAGAGTCGTCGTCAACTGCTTCGGTGGCAGTGGTAGCAAAGATTCGATCTGGTTAGTTACATTTATGTCTCTTTTAGTATTTCTTTTCTCTCTGTAAAATATAGTTTCTCCAGTCTAGTTATAAAATATTTATTCATTGAAGAATAGCAAGATGTATTGAAATATTATATTTAATATTTAAATATAATTTTAGTTTCGTAAGTTCAAGTTTAGTATTATATAAATTGTTATAGTTTGCAGTATTATTTATATGATAGAGGGAATAATATAATTTTTATTTTTTTATTCTTTCTTTTTTTATTAAAAGTGTTTCGCGCACTAACAAATTGATATCAAAGATTTTAATTATTGTTCTTGATCGTGCTTTCAAGAACTTTACATCAGATATCGTATTTCTAGGGCAGGTGAATCAATCGCTGCGAAGATAACTAGTGATAAGGGGATTCCCTAATCTCTTCCAATACTTGCTGATAAAAATTAGATTCGAAGAAAAAAACATATACAATCTTTGTTTGGCTGCCAGGATACCCTAGAAGTGGTTACCGACAGTGTTCCTGCGTTGGCTGCAAATGCAACCGAAACACAGAAAATTGCCCGCAACGAAGTCAAAAATAAATATTGCAAGGTTGTTTATTGCATTCAGACAGCGGTCGATGTTGCTAACTTCGACAAAATCTCTCAAGCTGAAACGGTGAAGGAGGCATGCGATATTCTGGTCAAGTATTATGAAAGAGATAAGAAAGTCAAGGTTGTCAAGTTGCAAACTTTGCGTAGACAATATGAATTATTGTCGATGGGAGAAGACGAAAAAGTTGCAAAATATGTGTCGAAGGTCCAAATACCCGTTCATCTCATGAAGGGTTGTGGTGAAACTATGTTGGATAAGATGATAGTTAAGAAGGGAATGAGAACATTGACCTCTCACTTTGATCACGTTATCGTAGCTATTCTAGAATGTAATCAGCTTGAAACCCTAAAACTGGAAAATTTGGTTGGTTCGTTGGAAGCGCATGAGATTAGGATTGTCGAAAGGAAAAGAGTTCAAGACTCGATACAAGCTCTGCAAGTTCAGTCATGAAAAAAGATTGATGGTTCCAACAAATTCAAAGAAAAATTCGACAGGACTAAGGGCAAGAAGTCTTAGTCGAATCCCCATAAACATCAGGTCGAAGATAAAACTTCTGAATCTTCGAAAAAAGAAGGAGAAAACTATTGAAAGGACAAAGAAGATAAGAAAGATATAGTGTTATAACAGTGAAAATTGGGGTCACTTCACCAAGAATTGTTAGTACAGGGAAAACAAAAAATTGACAGGCAAGGACGAAGGAGCAAATCTTACATGTCAAAATTCAGATAATTCTGAAGGTGGTATAGTGGTTATGGCTGCAATTGCAGATAACCATGTCGAATCTAAGATCTAGTTCCTTGACTCAAGATGCCTGAATCACATGACTCATCAAAAAATGTGGTTGACAGATTTCAACGAGTCGAAGAAAAACATGGTAAAACTTACATATAATAGTTCGTTGCAAGTAAAAGATACTGACAACATAGTCTTTCAAATGAATAATGGAGAAAAATTATTTAAAAAAAGACGTGATCTACGTACTTGGAATAAAATGCAACATGCTAAGTGTTGAACAACTAATCAAAAAATATTTCAGAACTATTATGAAAGATGGAGTTTTAAAATTTTTTTACACCCAAAACAATTTGATTTTGAAAATTATAAAAATATTTTTCTTTCATAGAACTTTAATATTTTATCAAAATACAATTCATTAAGGAAATTTATTTTATATTTATATATTAAGTGTATTATTTCTAATAACTTTCAAGTTACAATACTATTTTATTATTAGTTCTAAATGTAATTTATTTATTACTATCATTGATTCCTTAAATAAATCGGTGCATCGCCCTTGTAAGGGAGACTCACGTTTCATAAGTGGAGACAGTACAATATCCCTCCCAATCACAGATAAGATGTACCCATAACTGGTTATTTAAGCCAAAACACCAATAGTCAATTATTATGATTGAGACAAAATCAATGTGATTAATTACATCACTGGTGTCAAGATAAATCTCGACCCAAAAGTCATTAGTGTCGGTACATCATTTGTCAACCTTGAAATTATTACATTCATTATTAAAGTCTAACTAGGCAGCATCTATTCGGCTGGAAAAAACAACCAAAGGATAAAATGGCCGACGAAGATTTAAAGTTCAAAGGGCATATCTCAACAGAATGTGACTGACAAAACTAATTCTTCAAAATAACAAGTCATCACTTTGACAAAATGTATATATACAAAATGGGCACGGCAAAACAAATCTACGCAACTTCAGAACCCCTAATATATGAAACTACAACTGTGGTATCATCAAGCTTGCCACCGTAGTAACGAAATCCAGCATCTTGAGCAGCAGTTGAGAAAGGAGTCTGCCTGTCTTTATCCAGTGCGCGTTGACGTGCCAATGCAGCTATCTTCTGAGCAGTGGCCTGAGGGCTTAAGCCAGCTCTTACACCGTGAACTACCACTGCTGTAATCTCATTATGGTATAGGTTATCAAACAACCCGTCTGTACCAGCAACTATGACATCGCCAGGAGCAACAGCAACTGTAAAAACCTGATATAAACAATAGAACCAATCTAAGTACCCTGCAAATATCACAGAACTATATGCATAGAGCCAGACATCCAACAGATGAAAGAGTTTATTCTCCAGTGACCACAAATAGTAATCAATTGCAAAACCTGACTAATTGCCATGGTTAAATACCGTATGAAGATAATATTCGCAAAACTTTACCACATGGCATTAACAAGACAAGATATTACGCAGAAACTAGTAGTAATACAGGTTTGCTAACAAATCCTGTCATGTGTGCGCGTAAATGTTTCGTAGCAAACTTGTTGGAACATTGCAGGACTAAGGCCTCAAATATAAACAGGTAGGGTCAGTGAGCAATTATATCAAAATATGTATGGATCATATACTACCTAAATAATATGCTTGACTCAACAACAACTAATTAATCGAAAAATATCTGGACCTCATTATCACTGGGACGGATGAGTGGTTTCTACTTCGGTCACTCAACCACCATTTAATCAATCAACCTAAATAATTCTGTCAAAACTATACCTATTTTTTTCAGTTAATAGCATAACTCTTTATTGAATGTCTAAACTTATATGACTCTGTAAATTTAGTACTCACTTACCTTTTCTTTTATATCATATCCATAAGTTTACAATCTGTATTAATTAATGGATGCGAGTTAGGTTTCAATTCGACTATTGCCGAATAGATTATATGTTAGGCCTGAATTTGCAATTACAGACCTCAACTATAATTAGAGCTAAAATATGTAAGAGGAAACATGCCAAGGACCGATCAGTTTATTTGGTAAACATAAAAATTGAATAAAGACAGTACATAAGGGACTGAATTGCAAAACTTAAAAAGCAGTTAACGAAATTGAAAATATCCTATAAACAAGGATTATAAACTTAATTAAACAAATATATTTCAGGAACTCTTCAGAGGCTAGGTCCAAATCTTACAATTGGAAAGTGATATAAATAAAAAACATCATATACTTTTGTATGCATTTATAATTGCATAGGGAAAGTACATATGAAAGAATAACTTTCGAGAAATGTTAATAATTAATACCTGGCCAGAACTAGGTAAATCACTATTGCTACCATATTCCAACTGATACGTAAAATTGAAATCATGTTGCTGCACTGGAGACCGGAATATGGTGCAACCATCACGGATAACCATAAACCCGCTGTCTCCCAAATTTATGGCATTAAGCCCTGTAAAAGAGCACAGCAAAATGAATATATGTTGACAACTGATTAAGAGACCTTGTAACAAGGATTACAAAATAACATCAAAATTCAAAACCGATTCTTGATAACTCACTATATGCCAAAAAAATTGACAAAAAAATAAAGGTGGGTCATGTTCCAGGAATTCAAAAGTACTCAACATTTGCTGATCTTATGCTTTGACAAGTTCAAGTCCAGCAGACTTCTATTTCAAGAAATTAAAGAACATCAGTCCCTTTTCATGCCAGTTAAATATCAGAAGGGGGCAAGATTTACAGAGGTCTAAATTACTGCCAATACAAATTATGACATCCTTGACCTCCTAAAAAATTATCAGTAGACATTGAAAATTATTTTGAAAGCCCGTGTATCACTGATTAGTTTCCTAGTTGTGGCACTCTACCACATATAACTTACTACAAATAGTGACATAATATGTAAGGGCTGAACACAGTTTCCAAATGGCCCTTGGATTATTCAAAAATAGATAATGGAAATATCAGGAAAATATATGCAATAACTACAGAATACAAACTTCATAAAGAATTTCTTTCAAAAAAAAAAAAAACTTCATAAAGAATTGAAGTGTTAGCTTTCAAGCACTGTATGACAGAATTGAAGTTCTTGCAATACTCCAAAGTGGGTGGCATAAATGTGAAGCTAACCTGATCAGTAAGAGCAATGATGCATGCGGTGGATGAACCCTTGGCTTTAGTACATGAGTGTGCTTTTTTCCAGCACCCTAGCTGGGTCAACAGAACCTTTGGGCTCATCTCGAATAGCATCCACTGATTTGGACATGAGCTCGCGAGAGTAAAATCCAGAATTAACACCAAGATCTGCCCAGCCACCAACACCATCAGCCACCCCTACTGCTTGTTCTTCAGAACATATAAAATGAGCATCTTCTCCTCCAGTTTCTTCTTTATCAGGATGAGGCAAGTAGCATGATCCTGATACCAGCTTCAGGGTTTTCCCAGAAGGAGTTTTCCTGCAGTCACCATATCCAATCAGGTCATATCAACAATTAATATTGGAAATTCAGACTATATTTAGTCACTGTATAGAGTCATCAGAAGCTTTTTATTATAAAATCCAAATGTCGATGAGAAAGAATTTATAACAAAAAATAAAATCAAGTTACTAATTTGCATATAATCCATAAACTGATTTCATAAACTATCTTAGAGAGCTTATAAAATAAGTTGAAAACAGCTTTTAGACATACTATAAGCTGTTTTCAGAAGCTCTCCCAAACGGTATCACAAATTTTGTGTCAATATCTTTAAAAAAAAGTGTTTGTGTCAGTAGATAAGCTCAATTATGTCAAGCAAAACAGAATCTAATTAATAAATCCAGACAGATCCTTATTAATAAAACAGATACTTTCAAGTCATTGATATAAAATAAATGATTTAAAATGTCAAGGTAAAATAATGGAAGTCATCAGGCTTTCGTGTATCAAGGGAAACCTAGAACCTTCAATAACATAAGGTCTTTAAATCTTTGGTAAATAAATATAGACTACTTGACTTTCAATCTCAACAACTAACCTTTCAACTTCAACAAAACGGCCCAGTAACTGTTTTTACTACCATTTTAACTAGTGAACTTCCATTTTGAAGGGTGGGTTATGGGTTTTACAATGATAGGACAAACTCCGTCTACAGCAGAACTTCGAGGGTCTACAGTTCCCTATGCCCAAAGGCCCTGACTTTCAAATGATGAGATAGCCTTTCTCTCAACCCTTCTGAGTATGAGAAGGGTTAGTTAATCATTATGTTCATATTCCCAAAAAAGGGTCAGTCAAATGCATATGATCAATAAATGTCAGCTTTTCAGTTATCTAAAAATGTTAATGCTAAAAGAACTCAGAAATCCTTGCCATGTAAATCTGGGATTCAACTCAATCATGTATCTTTTACACAAAATTGCATTAGTTAATATCCTCATGGTCAGTTTAAGGTACCTCAGAGCATAAATCGATAAATTTCAGTATGCCAATAACTCAAACAGCCAAACTACATATAACAGATCACTAAGAAACACAATGCAAAACAAGCAGCACTACAATTTATATATTGATTAAACTGTAGAGAATTGATATTGTTTCATGAGCATGCTATGTTTACAATGGCAAGGGGACATTATCAAAGGGATACAACTTACAGTTCAGATGAATCTGCAGAATTCGTTAGCTTCTTCTCCTCGCAGGCAGCAGTGTCAAAAGGGGCATCATGAGCGGGCCCAACAGAGTTGCATGATGTTGACGAACTATGGAAATCTCCTTTCCCCGACTGCGTGAAAGGGAAAGAACTGCACCAACTTTTTGCAACATTACAAACAAAATAGCCAAAAATTGCACCATTATCTGGCCTCTGGTGGTTATTCAAACTCATGCTCACTCTTCCACCATTTCCCAAACCAGTGTTCAAATAGACATTGTTGCTACTCTTAGTTACCAACAAACCCCGACCACTACCACGCTTCAGAGTCAAGTAATCTAAAGAGCCTGCCCCACCACCCATCCCAGGTAAGCGGGCAGCCATTGTTTTAATCTGAAACTTACCACCAGCTGAAAACTTCCCCGGTCCAGAAAGAGCACAATCAATATGATAACCACAGACCTGTATCGATGGCCCAGATACAGACGGAACCGAAAACGTCCTAGATACCGTATCAACAACAGACAAAGTTCTTCTTTTGCCAACAAACTCAGAACTAGAAGCTAAGGCAACCCCGGGACGCACAAACAGGGTTGCCTCCAACAACGCCGAACTCGATTTATTCACAGAATGAAAAAACTTAGAACTACCAAACCACAATTTCCCTTGTCCAGTCAAAACCTCAGCAGTGTCCTGAAATCCAGTTTCCTTCCCAAAATCTTTCCAAATCTCGAAAAGTAATTGGATGGCATTTTAACAAGAGAGTAATTCAGATTCATCAAACACAACAAGACGGTTACCAGCACCAACACAAGCTAAATACAATAATCTCATAACTCCACACACATTAAACCTAACCTAAATTGACCACAAAAAACAAAAAACAAAAGCATAGGAGGAATCTTCAATTAATTATAAACCTGAGTCAATGCACAAAACAACTAAAATAAAATTGAAATGAAATAAAAAATAATAAATTGTTAAATAAGAGAGGGGAATCTTACAATAGGGGAAAGGTGAAAACCCTAACCCTAAAAAAGATTGGAATGTAATGAGAATGCGTTGATGATTATTGAGAGAGAAATTAGGGTTTGGGTTGAAGGCGGTAAGTTTCCAGGTTGAGAAAATGAGCTTGTAACAAACCACAAACCACGTGCGTTTATAAAATTAATTTTATTGTTTTCTTTTAAACGGAATCTCGATATTTCTATATAAGTTTCGCATGTGCGTTTATAAAATTAATTTTATTGTTTTTTTTAAAAAGAGTCTCGAAATTTCGAAGTTTCTACATTATTTATTATTATTATTATTATTATTATTCATATTTTCTTTCGAATAACGAATATTTTATTTAAATCAAAAATCAATTGATACATGTTGATTGCTTATATCCAGATTATCTCAAGTAATGTCACTCAATTTATGAGCTCCATTGTGGTTGATTTCTGTCAAGATTTAGGAGTATAGGCAAAGTTCATTTAAGTTGTCTATCCACAATAAAATAGACCGGTTGTGTCGAAGGACAAAATAATATTGAGCAAGATAAGAAAAAGGTGTGTATTGGTCAAAAAGTATATGTGTGCATGTTCTCCAGGAAGAGCGTGAAGACTCAAAGGCCTTAGTATATTTATACCACGATATAGTTGTTAGGACTTGCCCACGGCATCAAGAAGTCTTGTATGGTGGTGTTTATGGTAATTTAGGAGTCGTACTCGAGTGAGACACCTCATCAGCCTGCTTAACAACAACTTGTTCAACAAATATCTCCTCCACAACAGCCTCCTTATAAATTGTCGGGTCAACAACAACATGCTCAGTCACAGGAGCAGGTACATCCACAATAACAGGTACCTCCTCGGCAGTAGAAGTTCTATTAGTATGACACCGAGATACATGAAAATGTGTCTGCTCAGACAACTGTTTTCGATGAAGACTAGTCAAAAGACATCGTCCATCATATAGTTCGGAAGCATGTGCCTCATCAGTCTGATCTTGAGATTCTGCTCTATCAGTAAGCCTACCTACGACAAAACTGTCTTTATCCCTGGTCCTCATTGAAATAAAGAAAAGGGAAAATAATTAGAAAAAAGATAAACTACCGAAAATTTTAAAAAAAAATTAATTTTTCAAAAAAAAAATTGAAATACCGAAAATTTTAAATTTTCAAATATATGAACCATCGAAATTTTCAAAATTTCTAATATAAAATGTAACAAAATAATTGAAAAACTTAGAAATTTCATGTACAAATTCACCAAAAAAATTCCGTGAAAATCTATCAAATATTTCGCAAAAAATACCAAATTCTTTTTACTGTTTCATGAAAATTCTGATATCTTCTGTAAATCTCCGGTATCGTCCAAAATTTTCAAATTTGCAATTTGGTACTAAGAATTTAGAATAATTATGAAAAAAATTATTTGAATTATTTTGATCTTTTCATACACTTTGGAGGTGTCAAGTATAAATGGTGTTAAATTAAATGCTCCTAAATACAGGATTGGTGGACCAACAAGATGTATTGGGTCCATTTTAACAACTCAACGACTCTTATATCTTTGAAAAAGACTTGTTTAATAACATCATTTTCTCAACAACTTATTATTTTTACTCTATTATAATTTATCATTTATAATTTATCTTAATTGAAAAGAAATTATAATCATTAATTTTATCAAACACTACACATTTCGATATCCACCATAAGTCCATAAGCATAAATTCAGACGCTACAAACTAACTTGTCATACCTCCCTCATTGTCCCAAACGAAACAAGTTCTCATAATTCCATGGACTTTACAAGCCAATTTAGAATTGTAGCTTTTTTTGCCTAATCCTATCTTAAGCAATTCCTCAAGACTTTATACTCTTTTATTTACTAAAAAAAGAAAGGAAAAAATAGCTAATACTTATTTCATATTTAATGGTAAAGATGAAATACATATCATAAATCTTAAAATTTGTTATTACTCTATGAATAGTAGAGTCACTTTTTCTTTCTATCAACTATTTGTAAAGAAAATGCTGTGAGTTTCAAAACAATTGTGTCGTCACTGATACTAAAAGTGACCTTATATAACTCAAACACAAGGAAATGATTAAACCAAAAAACATTGAAGCTTCTCATTAAAATTTATTTCCTTTGAAAGCTAAAACACAGTGAGACATCAGAGGATTAAAACTAAGAAATCTCTTGAACTAGTTAGAGAAAAGTGCCGATCAACTGCGATCATTTACAACTTGATTTCCTACAAACATGCCATCTCTTCTTTTCGGGAAACCGGGAGGATCCATAGTTGATGCTCTATATTTAAGCTCGGAAGCTGCTCGAAAATCAGGATCAACTGAAGCTGGTCTAGGATTGTGCTCAGCAGTACCGAGTCTATAGTTACTTGCTGCTCCTCCACCAGGAAACCTTGTAGGAGAGCCGTACCTTCTAGGCGGTGGTGGACCTCTCAGAGCTCCACTTCTAAGATCCATAACATCAGCAGAAGTTCTCGAAGAAGAGTCGACAAAAGATCTTTCGGTTGAACTAGATGCCAAGGGAGCACCGGATGCTGATGCTAAGGGATCGTCCGGTCCCCATGATGTAAGTGCTTCCTTCTTTTTGGAGAAAAAATGCCAAGCCCCGAAAAGGAAAAGTACGAAGAACAATACCGGACTAGTCCACATCATGGTATTATACTCGCCTTTAAAGATAGGTAGATTGGAATGATACATTCCAACGTAACCGCCTCCAAGTCCAACGATAACAAGCTTTTCGCGGTCACTAGCTATCAACGGTATCATCACTTTTGTTTCGTCATTCAAACTCGGGGTCGGATTATTCAAGAATGAGGATCTAAGCTCATCGATGCTTGAGGAGAAAATCGGCCGAGGCACCCCGACTCTCACATAATGAGGAGACGAAACATTAAACACGAAAACCTTTTTAGGGTTAACAGTTAGCAAGTACCCTTTAATTACCTGCATGGCAAGAGGCTCCTCCATTTCAAACTTCTTCTTATACCTAACCCTGCATTTGAAGTTCATTACATCTCCAAGCAACAAGATATAAATCAAATCACCGTCCGATGTAAATCCATAAGCCTTGGAACGGTCCGTGGCATCGAACACATAGCCTCTAGCAAGAGAATGGTTCAACCCTTCACATTCAGATTCTCTGATTTTCATGCCCCTTAAATCAATAGATCCTGCACCAGTTTCTGTCAAAAACATAAGCCTTTGCTTCAAGAAAACTAACGGCTTAGAACTCGGCATAACAGAACCATAAAACAAACCACTTTCCTTAAAAACCTTAATCTTCCCACTAGTATCAGCCGATAGAATATACTTCATCCTCCTTACAGAATGAACTTCCAACAAAGTTATAGCCAAACCATTCTCATGATTTTCAGGTGACACACACTTGCCAACATTTTCCATGAACAACGAACTCCAATCTTCGCCACTCGATCCCTCCCAAACTCTATGTATCAACATCTCCCCATTTTCATGACCAGTTACAACAAAACTCTCATTCTTAAAAGCAGAAGTATACGAAACCATAGCCGTAATAGGCGAATCCAACAAAGTATCAAACTCAACCAACACATCACCATTTCTCAAAAACACATAAACCCTTCCCTTTTCATCACTAACTACTACATACTTACTTAACCCTTCATGATCTTTAAAAGGCAAAACATTTATACAAGTTGCATCAGAATCCAATTTCACAGCAGATGCAAATTGAAACCTCTCTGACCAAAAAGGAGTATACTTGGTCACAGACATTCCCTTAGCTCTCTCACCATTTTGAGTTTTCCCCTCAAATTCACCATCTTCAACAACCACTCTACTATCACTAGATCTTCCATCATCACCACCACCCTTTACCTGAGTAAACCTACTTTTCTCTTGAGCTACCTTAGGAAGCTCTTGCTGCAGTTGCTTTGATTCTAATCTTGCAACTATATTACTTAGATTTCTCACTAACTCTTCAAGTTTATTCAACAAAACTTGTTGATCCAATTGATGATTAGTTGTTTTGTATTCAGAAACAGATTCACCGTCATTGGATTTGGATGGTGATTGTATTGAACATGTTTCAGGGGTAATAGGGTTACTAGAAACATGAACAGAAGAGAAAAAGATAAGCAAACAGAAGATAAAAAACTTGCCTTTATGTTGAACCGCCATTGAATTGGAAGAGCTATTGTTGTTGAGCTATTGTTGGATCTGAAAAAGAGGGAATTTTGCATAAATCTATGTTAGATTTGCTGAATCTGAAGAAAGGGTATTGAATTGGATTTGACTTGGATTGAAATTAGGGTTAAAGAACACGAATGGATAAACAAAGACATGTAACTGAGTTAGAGTTGAAGTGTGTAACATAGGATATGATCTGGTCAGATCGGTTTGATATATCTTTGTCAAATAATCTTAAAAGACAATGACAAAAATATTTATGTCCTACATTCATGCTCCTACCAAAATTTTATATTTTCCTAATTTTATTTCTCTTCTAGGCTAAAATAAAATAAAATTATTTATTGCCATGGACACTTGGTTTTTACTTTTTATTATTATAAATAAATTATCATAATTATTTACTTTTTATAGTTGAAATATTTTCCTAAAATATCGCATTTAAGTTTATTATTTTTTGATTTTTTCCTACTGTTATACATCCCAGAAATTGGGATGCACTTATTATTTATTTCATGCATGATAAATATTATAATATGCGTCCTATTTATGTCCTATTTTATGCATGGTCTAGTTTTAATTTATTAAATCAATTTAATTTTAATCTTACATTGATCAAATGATAATATTGTATATTTTTCTTGTCATATTCATGTCATCCTCTCGTAGACTCAGTGCATGACCTGTTTGTCGGTTATTGCACATAACTCAAATTAAATCATAGATTTATTAAAGTTATTAAAGGCGTACGATGATATTATTAAATTTTCATGTCATATTTATATCATTGTCTTGTAAAAGATTGGGTTGTGCGAACTACTTATGTCGCACACCATGCATGACTTACTTTTAATTTTAGATTTATCAAATTCATATGATATTAGTATACATCCTTCGTGTCATATTCACATTCGTCTCTCAATCGTTTAAATACATAAGTCATGCATCTAAATACCCAAAGATTATCGTTGGAAACATATTTACCACTCCAAACATGATTTGGAACATCAAACTTCAATGAAACACACAGAGTGAGGGTTAAAATATGTATAACCATGCTCAGTGCTTATCCCCAAAAGTATTTCAGTAACTTTGATTGTGAAAGTAAACATATCACCCTTTTCACCAAAGTTTTATTAATTACTTCGGCCAACTCATTCAATTGTGTTGTCTTTGGAGTAGACTTTTGATGATGTATACCTTGATCTTGACAATACTTGTCGAAAGTTCCAACATACTCTCCATCGTTATCAGTTTAGATACACTTGAGTTTATCAAACACTTGAACTTTCGCCTTCAAGGTATAAGTCTGTGTTTTCTTAGATCAATCATCAATGAAAATCACAAAGATATATGCACCACCAAGTGACTGGGTATTAATTGGACTAGGGGTTTTCACGGTGCAGATTGAGCAATTTTGAAGTAAAAAATCACTCGAACCACAAGAGAAAAAATGTGTGGTTTGGTTTGGCTTTGTTGGCTTTTAAAAATAATAATGAACCAAATCAAACCAAACTAATGCGGTTTGGATTGGTTTGGTTGGTTCGGTTTTTTACAAATAAAATTATTCAGCCATGCATACACATATAGAGGGAAATATAATTGTGTTTAATCGTTCATATGTAACACCCCAATTCTACCCCGCATAACTAATAATAAAATCAGAGTTTCAAAATTTCATTTAACAAAATTGAGGCATCACATATTCGCATTTCCATCAATTCGCATTATAATGCACATCAAAAGTCGGATATACCGATTCATACATAATTCATCATATACACATATGAATTTTCACAACACAGCGGATGTGTTCACAAAATATACGTAACATCATGTTATCATCAATACATAAGTTATAACATCATAAGATAGTATACATAAACTATCCTATCAAAATGATAATGTCGCCCAGATTCCGAGTGTTACTACGACCAGAGCAGAGCGACACAAAATAAAGAGACTCGAGTTAATCCTCCTCATCCTCGGGGATCACCTGCATGTTACCAATATATAGGCAACGGCGAAACAAGTAGAGGGTGAGATACTCCAAAACATATAATTAAAAGCATGATAGAATATATAAATAGTTTTGGAATTATACTTGATATAAGTTAAATAAAGTACGTCGACATGTATTAAAAGCTTACATACTTCAAATTAGCATTTAGTGTATAAATTAACATTTTAACTTCATCACATAATCATTATACTCGCATCAACACAGAACATCATGTACCATCGCAATTCAATCATCGTTCATCAATCAAACCCAATGATAAATAACTCAAACATAAACATAATCGACTCCATGAGACACGACTATGTTATGCATGTGGTACCCGTCGCTTTGTCCATAATTAGGAACACTTGGCATAAAGCTCATCGTCGCTTGGCATAAAAGCCCTCGTCGCTTGGCATAAAAGCCCTTGTCGCCTATGCAATGTATGTGACTCAATAATAAAGACCACACAACAACACATCATCATCGCTCATCAAAATTGACATAAAGTCCACATCGCCATATTTATTCACATCAAATAAACATGCCATCGCATCGCATAAACAACAAGTATTCATAAATAAATACACCGTCGCAAACATTATGTTTATTCACACAACATCATTATCAATTAATCCACCAATTTCAAAAAACGGAAAAATAGTCAAAACACCAATAATTGTCGCGAAAGCCATTCTTAATTACCGACATTAATTATAAACATCAACATCGAAATCGGATAGTTCATATATGTCTTAAATTAACTAAAACACCATCTGGTTCAATTTACCGTAAATTTGCCTATTTCGGGTCGCTTCATGAAAACTCACAATTTCGAAAAACTAACCTCACCACTACGTTCTACACGTCGAACTTAGCTAGCACGTCAATTTTCGTTGAATTCGAAGCAACTTGCTCCGTCGTCGAATTTACCGAAATCGGAAAATCGGAACATAATCGGGTTCTAAATTTAATCGGCTATCTTATGTTCTAATTATATTTTATTGATATAAGGTGTTACTAGGTGGAATTGAGGTTTTTCAAAGAAATAGAAGCTATTTTAAGAATTATGCAGGAAAACTGGTTTTTTACAGAAAACAGAAAATCTAAGTTACAGAAAACAGAAAATTTCCGCCTCCCCTTCCACTAACAAGGCGCACGTCCCATTGCCCCCATGGAGAGGAGGCGGGTGCCTCACATGTGACACCTCGAAAATAATTCGGTAATTAAATAATTATGATTTTTAATTATTAAATTAATTGAGAATATAATTTATTTAATATATTGAATTATTGAGATTAATTATGGATTTATTGGATGTATGTTGAGTAAAGTGGGGTGTGAGGAGTAAAAGACTCTACTCACATTTATTGATTTATTCTAATTATGTTAAAAAGGAATTAAATAAGAAAAGAGGAAAAAAAGGAATCATTTCGGAGAAAACAAGATACGTGAAGTGAGAAGAGAAGGAAAGAAGGAAAAAGACCTAGGAGCGTCAGAAATCGAAGAACCCACAAGGTAAGGGGTGATTTCGACTGATTAATGCTTATTATAGGTTTTGATGTTGATTCTATAGATCATTGCATGTGAGGAAATTGTGTTTGTGAAATTCTAGGGTTCCATGAATGTGTCCCTAAGAGTGTCAGAGGGTGTCAGATTGAGTCAGAATGTGTATGAAATATGATTAAAGTGTCAGTAGATGAAAATAGATGATGGAAATATGTTGTTTGATGTGATGAATGATGCAAATGATGTAATTTGGTGTTTCCAATGATGGAATTCGTATGGGTAAAAATGGATTTAATTGGAAATGGAAGGATGCTGTCAAAAGTGCAGAAAATTACATTTTTACACGTGGGAACCGGTTCCTGTCTGGGTAGGAACCGGGTTGCCCTTTTAAAATTTATAAAACTCTGAAAAATACACGTGGGAACCGGTTCCTGTATGTGAACCGGTTCCCATACATTTTCCAAACGAGGTTTTGAACTTTTGAACCGGTTCACTCGTAATGAACCGGGTTCCAACTTAAATTTTGAAAAATGTCAAACTTTAAAAATTCATAACTTTCAAACCGTAAGTCCGTTTTGAGCGCCGTTTTGGACGTTATTTTCAAATTTAAAGCTCTATTTTATGAAATGAAAATATTTTCTAAAACTTGAAATTATTTTGAAAATGGGCCAAATTCCGAAATAGATGACTCTTGGTAGCGATATTGATGTGTATGCGTAGATCCCGTGGTGATGGATATATTGATACTGAGTGAATGTAAAGCGTGTTATGCTGTTGTTATTTGTGTGCATGATGGTTGGATTATCATGTTTTTGGGTTTGATTCGGTTTATGATAATTGGTGTAGTCATGACTGTATTGATATCATGTGTTGTTGGTGTTGTATATGCCTGATGGCTTTTGACCTTAATTGTCGTTGTTGTGGTGAATTGTTCATGATAGGAGATTATATCATGTTGTGGGTAATGAGGGTGTATGATGTACGAGGTGGTCATAACTTTGTGTTGATGTATGCATGATTGGTTGATATATCATGTTGATTGGTTTGCATGTTTATCGATGATAGATGTATGCATGATTAGTTGATATATCATGTTGATTGTTGAGATTCGATTATGTTCAATGAATGTATACATAGGCGATTGATGTTGCATGCTAGTGATGTGCGTGCATATGCATTGTTTGGTGAAGTTAATTCCCATTGTGCGAATTTGACTTGGATTGCCGATAACCGATACAGAGTGAGGATGGGTGGTTAGGCTAGATTCGTGTCCGAGTGGTTATGGACGAATCGAGGGTCCGTATCCGGTTGATGATGGATCGGTGTTGGGTGACTTAGTCACGAGTCGGTACCGCATGCATTGAGTCGCATTATATTTGTATGGAATAGTAACATGTTAGGATGTCTTCGGTGTTACTATTCTCGATTGATATTGTTGTGCATGATGATTATATGGTTGTGATTGTGTATTGAATATGAAGTTATGTTGCAATGGGTGGATTAATATGCTTGAAATATATTGTTAATTGAGAAGCTTATAATATGCTTTAATTATGAGAAGTCTCACCCTTACTTACCATTTCAGATTAAAGTTAGCAGCTGAGGAGTCGGTGAGGATGGCTCTAGAGCTTATCGTTTAGTCAGTCGATGTCATGCTCTGATTAGATTGTAACACTGGGGAACGTTAGATGAGGAATTAGATATTGGTTTATTATTTATTTAAAACTTTGTTGGGGATAATAATGATGGAATTATTCCGTTGTTTGGTTATGATGTTTTCCGCTGTGTAAGACATAGTCTTATCTATATTGAATTATTTTGAAGATGTTGATCCTCAGTGTAGCATGGCTACTGTTTGAATGGAGGTTTATTTTATTTATTAATTGTGACATCCCTCATTATACCGTGTTAACTCTGATTAAAGATGATTTAGATATTAATTTAATTAATATATTCGGGGTATTTAGATGGGGTGTTACATCACATAGGGGGACGGTCTCCCCACACATGGAGGTGGGCGCCTCCCCCTTTGTTTTTCCTCCACCTGTTTCTTCTTCATTTCCCTGCGTTTTCATTTCACAGTTTTTATTCATTTTTCTGGTTTTCTAGATTTTTTTTACTGATATACTTTCCTTTCCCATTTCCATTACTTCATATACTACCATACTACTAACATCATACCCATAATCCCTACTCCTAATTCAACGTTTCTAAACATTTCCACAATCACCAACCAACCTTATAAACCAACTATCAATTTTTCCTAATCCAAACTATCACTATCAAACCCTAACTATATGAGATAGAAATCAAACCCCTTACCTAGCAAGCTTTGATTGTTCTTGATGATTCCTCAAACTAAGCCTTGCTCTTCTTCTTGCTCTCCTCTTCTTCCTCTACCAAAGCCCTAACTTTCTCCAACTTTCTATATTTAGTGTTTTGGTGTTATGTTAGGAAAAGATGAAGAAAATGTTTTTATATGCTAGTTGTCATATTAACCAAGGGTGAGAAACCTAACTCTAGCAAATTTCTTCCCCCACCCTTCTCTATTCCTAACATACTAATCATTAACTCAATTTATTAATATAATTTTGGGGAATTAAATATCGGTCCGAATAATATTTTATCGAACCGAACCGAACGTCGTCAAATATATTAATAGATATACCAATTAATAGAATTATTTTCGTCGCCAAAACAATCGTCAAATGGTAATTCAAAAATATTAATATAATATAATATTAAATAAAACGGGGGTTACATCATACATTACCATAAAAAAAATTAGGCTAAATTACATTTTTGGTCCCCTATTTTAGTATTTTCACGATTTTAGTCCCCCTATTTTATTTTTAAACACTTTTGCTCCACATTCCCATTTTGACTACAAAAAACGACTATGTTTCACTTTTTAAAATACATGTTGTTCCATCTTTGTAATTGTATAACACAAAACTGATATTTTATTATATGTCACGTATTTTAAAAAATGACATATAAGCGTTTTTTTGTAGTCAAAGTAGGGATGGGGGATCAAAAGTGTTTAAAAACAAAATATGAGGACGAAAATCGTGAAAACACTAAAATAGGGAGACCAAAACTGTAATTTAGCCAAAAAATTATAATTGTCAAAATATGTTTATAATTTAATACATAAAATTGTGTATTATAATTTTATCTAAATTTGAATAATGATATACATAAGATTGCATTTTTATATAAATATTATACAAAGAATATGATAAAATATATTTTGTGAAAAATAATATTTATAAATGAATAATATTTTATTTTTTATGATTTGTAAATTTAATAAATATTATACAAAGAATACGATAAAATATACACTTAATACATGTTAATTTCTCTAAAGAATTAAAGAAATATATATTGGTTAGTAAGATTTTATAACATAATGCTGTTTGATTTGGTTTGGTTTGCAAAATACAAATCGCAAACCGAACCGCGCAATTTCGTTAGAAAATGACCCAAACACATCCGAACAAATGTGATTTTTTTTCGGTTTTGGTTTGGTTCGGAGGACATAAAGTAAACTTACCTTTGTCTACCCTCTAAACAATGTGAACACTTTCTCAACTTTGCATCAGAGACACCATACAACACATTATTCTTTTCTACAATACTCAAACATTTTTCAATCATATGGCCCAAACGCTTGTGCCATAATTCATATGAGCTATCATTGTCACAAGTGTTGGTGTAGCACTTCGAAACCTCGAGTTCGAAGACAAATATTCCATTTTTCCTTTCCAAGATTATAATTGAAATCATTCAAACTCACAATCCTAGATGTGTTCGTCTCCATTGTTACACACATTAAACCACAATTATAGACACTACTTGTTGAGAGGAAATCCACAACGCAATGGAATAAATCTTCGTTAAACATCATCATAGCTAGTACGGTAAGAACACATAAAATGGGTATCAGCGTAGACACATGTAATTATCCATTAAAATAAGTAGATATGGATGCGGGTACGAGTACCTTAGTACCCACCCTGTCTCATACCTGTACAACGTATATTTACATATTTAAATTCATATCATCGTATAAAAATGCATGTCTATCTCTAAAAGAATACATCACAATTAAAATATTACATTTTAATATAGGTGTTCATTTATTTCATAATTCTACAATAAAAAATAATGCGATATTTTTTAATTGATAAATTTATTTTTACTAGAATTGTGGATAACTGATACGAACTAGGTACATATAAGTACATCTATAAACGTTGACGCTCACGCGAATATGAGCGAATATGAGCTCTGGTACAATTTTTTTTTAAACTCCAAATATAGGGACAAGTACTATAATATCCTACCTATATTCTATCCATTATCATTCCTCCAAATAGTACTAAAATAAATTAAATATAAACTAATAATAAATTAATGTAATATATAATATTAATATTTTTATTGTATGTTAACTTCCTGTTCATTTTGCTCACTTAATTAAAAAAAAGAAAGATATTATACCCATTTATTCCATTTTCTTTTATAAGTAAATTTTGACTTTTAGATTATTCAATAAATATTTAGATTATATTTAAACTAGATATATCAATTATTCAATGAACATGAAAAGTCAACAATTATTTATAAAAGAGAATTGAGGGAGTAATAATATTTTTTTTCTATCATATGAAAAAGATCAATATAATATGAAAACCAAAATGAACATGGGTTAAACATACTTAGAAGTTAGAACAAAAACAACATTAAGTCTTAAAATATATGAATGTGCTTTGATTTTGACCGATTTTAAAAATCAATTAGAAATTCAATTTAGCCTTAAAATATATAAATGTGATTTGATTTGGATCAATTTTAAGAAGAAAAAAATCAAGATCAGAAATTTTTGAAAAAATTAAATTTTACACTATCAATCAACCACAAAATTTTACATTTTCAACCAACTACAACCATATATCAAGACTCATCACTCTTTTATTTTTAGAAAACTATAAATTTACTATTCTACACCGTCAATCAATACATATTTATTAAACCCTAAAATTTTGCATTTCATTTGTTTGACATCAAAATATATTTCTCGTTCAAGAAAAAAACATTATTCTTATCATATTTAATTATATGTTGAATATATTCCTTGCACTCCACTATTTGCATTTTATCGAGGAAAAAAAAAATTTAGAGAATGTCCCATGGTATGTACGGGAAAACTAATTTATATTCTATAGTTAATAATAAAACACAACCATACCACACAATTCTGTGATTGAGACTTCCTTATGATTTCTTTTTTATAATCCTTGCAATATTTTTCTCTTGCACTCAATTAAAAAAGTATAATCATATTTTTAAATTTCAAAAACAAGGTCAACACAACCCTGTGATTTTTCCTACCAGAACAAGTAATCCTTACAATCATTCTAATGGACATAGAGAAAAGAATGGTAACACATAATAACTTTATGAGAATAGATTGGCCAAAATATAGGCAATCCATTACAGGATTCTGCATTATGAGAGAAGTATCAGAATAGTTCAAAAAATAAAGATGAAAGGTTTAATATGGACGATCATCGCCTCAGAGTAGCTCAATTACATTATCAAATCACTTTCAAGTATAGAATGATGAAAAGGCAAAATATACCCCATGGTGACCACAAAAGCCATCACAACTAGATAGCAATCTATCAAGCAATTGAGCTGGTATATCGGATGGAAAACTACATCTCGAAATTCAATGTGGACTCAACACTGAGTTTGGGAATTTTCTTTTCCTCGGCCAAGTTAACGGACGCCACAACCTGTAAGAAGACATAGCTGATAGTTAGAAGTTATACATGACAAATAAATACTCCCTCCGTCCCAAATTATATGACGTTTTGGTCATTTCACAGGAATTAAGAAATTTAATTATTACTTTATGAAAAAGTGAAATTGTGTATGAGTTTACAAATTTGTCCTTCAATAATTACATTGGAAAACATAATCAAAAGAATGAGAGAATAAAGAGAAATAAATAGTAGAGGGTATATTAGACAAATAGTCATAAATCATGTATTGGGATTCTAAAATGACTTATAATTTGGGTCAAATATATTTGGCAAAGTGACTTATAACTTGGGATGGACGGAGTACTTGCTACTAACAATCTCCACAGATACCAACCAATTCTTCACATTTATTTAGGAAACCAAGTGATCTACTGTTCTTATGAGACTACATAAATAACTTGATTTTCAGGTAACACAATCTGCACATCCTCAAACTCAACCAATTTCACAAAATCTACCGACTATATTTTGGCAAACATACATAGATCCCCTCCGAAGATAAAATGCTACATCCTTATTCCTTACACAGTCTATATTAGTAAGTTTGTATGAGACGCTAAATCTCCAATCAACACATAACCCTTCATATTGCGTACAATTGAAGCTTCCAATATAAAGAGATTGACGGATGAATAAACCCTCCAGAAAACTCACATCTCCCCCAATCGCAAACAATGCCAGTAATTAATGGAGAAAAAAAAACAAGCACACAATTGAAGTCGTAAGACTTGTAAAATCAACCTATCAATAGTCTTACACCAACCAATGTATTATTAGTCAGCAATACTCACTGCACCGCATAAATGCATAAAGCTGCATGAAGAGAAAAAACCACACACAAATAGCCAAATTTATAAATTTCATCACCACAAAACAATTCAAAGCACTAACAATAGATATCAATTCAATCCAATGTTCTAACCAACTAACATTACAACACAACTCTAGATTTGCATACAAATAACCAACCATGTTGCCAAATAGTTGCTTAAACTCCCTCCAACCGCCGCAATTATAGTCGAGTAGTAACAATTTCAAAAATCAATCACATATACTAAAATCGACCACACAATTAAAAACACTAATTCAAAACCATGATAAAAAAATATACCTTGAAGGAACCAGTTTGTTTGGAACTCCTTGTCCACTCCAACCCTAAGACCTTGCTTGAAGTCTGATAAGAAGCTTTGAGAGAATCGTCACCATAAACTTTTCCAGAAACTGCAAAGTCCCAAGAATTCTTAGCAACATCATAGGTAGGTTCAATTGTAGTCAAGCCCTTATGATTATAGCTATACTTCAATTTACAGTTCCCAGATTCAACAGCGTAGTTCGCTGAAACCTTGTTCGATGGGTCCCACACCAACGTTCCGTCCAGAATCGTTCTGTTATCTCCTTTGCTGTGTATGTATGCCAAATTCAACGGTTTCTCTGCAACCCTAACGGTGTTCATGAATTGAAACCGAAAATCCTGCAAACAGAAAAATGAAATAGACCGAACCGGTTTGGTTTAGAAATGAACCGGACCGTTTTTGGAAATTGCGGTTTGTAGTACCTTTTTGGGGACGTTGTAGTCGACACTGAAGGAGCCGGGTTTCTCTACGGCGAGGACCAGGCCGGTTAAGCTGGGGCCGTTTTTGATAGTGGCGTCGGTTATGGATGCTCGGAGTTTGATGTCGCCGGCGTTGACGGCGAAGGTGGCGGCGCCGCTGCTGTTGTGGTCAAGGTCGTATTTACCCTTCAAAGCGGCCTTCATTGTTAACAACGGAGTGGAGAAGGGGATGAAAATACGAATATTATTTTTTTGGATTTTTTGTGAAGTGAGTTGAAATGAAATTGAAGATATATATAGTGGCGCTGATTAGTGACTAGTGCGTCATTTTTTTAATCATGTTCTTGGTGCCGGCTAGTGTAGTTTTTTGTTTTTAATTTCACAAATTCCTTAAATAAGCGTTCGTTTAATAGTCAGTGAACTCAATCTTTCATATTTTGTTAATGAATGGCGAACCATACTTGATCTTTACAATTTTGTGATTGTCTTTGTATGATAAGAATTTTTATAGTGTATGTTTTAGATCTTCAATAGAGATATTTATATTCAGTGATCTTAAATTTTCTTTAGGATTTTACATCGTTAAAGTAAACATTTTCAACTTGTCATATGATATTCATTCTAGTGTATTGTGTTTTGGTATGAAACAATAAGACAAATGTCTTATATTTATAGAAGTTATACATTAATACTAAGCTCAAAAGTTCTATCATGTACCAATGAACGTTCCAAAAATGCATCTCTGGTACCACCTTTATTTTGAAGATATATTTTCAGAAACTCCCCTAACGGAACAGAATAAAATAGAATAGATATTAAACATGTACTTAATGTAGATTTTTTTGACAAACTTCAAAAATGTATTATTAGACATCATAACACATTAATACAATGTTACTTGTAATAAATTGAAAAACAGATGCTAAAATTAACCTAAAGATTTGTCACCGGCTAAATCTATAACTATTAATGGTACCCCTTTGACTTTTGTTTATTTGTTTATGTTTCAATCTCGCTCAATTTGGTGAACTTTTGCATCTTTTCAACAAAATAGTTTGGCCAAGTCGCAACTTTCGTTGTTGAATGAATTGTCCACTTCGGTGATGTAAGTGGCATAGGACATCCTGGTTTCAAATAAACTTGATAAAAATATCGCTGATTTGAAATCCACTCAGCATAGATAGTACGATATTTGGATTTGGAGGTGGTGCAATGTACATTTTTTTTCTCCGAGAAATTGTATCTTGTAAGATCAATACAATTATATCATACATATTTGTTATGGGATGACATATTTCAAGGAAGCTCGTCCATCTGTCCTCCGGTGCAAGTTCACTAATGCAAGGAAAAAGATAGTGATAAAAAATTTCAAAATTTTATTTATTTCAGCATAATCATGTGTATGATTCTTTATTGCTTCTCAACTCTTGGATAAGTTAATGATGGACAAGCGTGTGATCTTTTTCTCCTTGAAAATTGCAGTTATTGTCACCCTTGACATTGAAGACCGGTTCAATGTATTTGTGGATACAAATCGTCATCACCTAAATGAAAGGGGTTTTTGGTGGAGACGGTGGAGAATGTGGTTTGCTAATGTGAGCTCGTTTGAAAACACTTTTTTAACATTTCAAATTTGGTGAATTTGGAAAAAGTTTGTCAACATGTCCAAAATATGAAGGGGACTGTATCGTTGAATTGTCACTTGGTATAAGTTTGACCTTTTAAGGAGCTCTTTTTGTTTTTACCAGTTGAGAATGTGGTTTCAAGTCCGTTGTTTTCGGATATGCAATCTTCCTAAATTGCTCTTTGATTTGGAGTTTCATATTGTCATCGACTTTCAGAAATCTATCTGGTATCACTTTCCATTTGGTCAAGACCTATATTCAATTTACCATCTTTCATGACACCATCATCATCAAAACTAAGCCTTTTAGAACGAGTGTGAACTCCATCCATTTGTATCTTGCTATCAAATTTTACCTTCCTAAATATAACACAAGCATATGGGAGACCATAGATTTTCACAAGTGTGCAACCACACTTTGAGCTATCGAAACCTACATTCTCAGTTTGTTTGGCTTTATGAAAAATATAATTCAGAGCTATTCGAAATTAACATCTAATAAGTCTTCATTATAAAACATGTTATTTATGACAGCTTGATCAATTGCTATTAACAATTGAGATTTGATGTAAATTTATTAAACTTACACCTAGTGTCAAAGAATCCTGATTCATATGAGAATATAAGCCGATTTATAAGATTTTATAGACTTCTTTAATAGCCTAAGCGTGATTTATTTAGTTAAATAGATCTTTATACAAGAAAAAATAAAAAAATTATGAATTGTTATATTTCCCTAATAGAAATGATATATAGTAATATTATATTATAGACGAGAGTAAGTTATTAGTCCATAATTCAACTCATAATTAAGATAGTTATTTGTATTTTCTTTCGAATATAAATAAATTATTCATATTTATAAATCTTCAACGTTTAATTTCATGATTTTGAGAGATGGTTCACTGACCAACTCTTGTTTCCACATGGAACTCGAGAAATCAAATAGAAAGTCATTTTCCATTGGACTCCAAATATTTGGGTTATAAATCAACACATTTTAAAATAAAAAAAGAAGAAGCCATAATCCCACACATATAGGAAACCGATAAGGCGGTAATTCCGTTTCCACGCCCAAATTAAGCTTCCCGCAAAAAACGGCTTCAAAAATCCAAACCCAAGAAAAACGGCCTCACACATTCATCACAATCCATTCATTCTCATTCATCAACGTATCTAGCTAGGTATATATCTTGACGAACAAATTGGAGAATCACTTCCTCCAAAATCCAATGAGGACACTGTGTCCAAATTTCAACAAGGAAGATGGCTTAGAAACCGTTTTGGAAGTTCCGATTCCGGAGGATATGTGGACTGAATTCGGAAACGGTGGTTCCAATCGCTGGCAGAATCTTTGCGCCCTCATGAAATCGCACATTTCTAACGATAAATCTTCCCGTCTTCCTGCTGCTTGTGATAGTGAATTCATCGCCTTGCTTAAACTTGTTGGTTCTCCTCTTATTCCTCTTCAGGTTCAATGCGATCATACCTTCACTCGTCCTCTCAACGATTCTAACATCGTAAGCATTGTTTCGCATTTATCCAATTCGCATTATTAATTCATTCATTAAGGTGCTGTTATCTGATAGATGAAATTTCATCATTCAATTTTCAACTGTACAATGCAGGTAAATGATTTTGAGTTAATTGATTCTGTGAAATTGATTTATGTGTAAATAAACTTATGCAAAAGTAAGTTGAACTATAAATTTTTCCAGTGTAAAAATGGTGTTTAGATTCTTTGAAGAGAGTCCGTTCTTGAGGTATTATAAGTTTTACTTTTGAAGAACCAGAGACTTCAAAATCAATTCGAAGCTTCTAAAATTAAAAAATTAAATTGAATATCTATTATATTATGCTTTTTTTTTTTAATTTGTTAATATTACCACAAGTATTTTATTTTAGATAAAGGTGAAATATCTGACATTGTTGCATATATAAAAGATTATTTATTGTAAGCATCATTTTAAATTATGGTTCGTAGTGGAATTTGTGGCCGCAATTTTAGTGGTCCAAACAATTGAAATGTAACTACAATTGCAGCGGCATTTGCAGACAACTATCACGATATAAAAATTTGAGTAATTGCAATTGGACCGCAACTGCAACTTAGAACTATGTCTAAGGCTCGTGAGAGCCATTGCATGAAAATTAGACGACACTTCATGTTTGAGTTAGTTTTTAATCTGATTCTGTTAGAGCTGGAGCTTTAATCCTTTGCAGCTGGTCTGGTCTAGTCTAATACCAACAGCTAGATTTAATTCAATGACTGAGAGATTAGTTGAGAGATTAATACTCCCAACCACTAATATCATTTGTTGATATTGGATTGATCACCTATAGGAACGCAGAGAGTTTGAGTTCAATTTTCCGAGGTTAAAACTTGTTGATATTGTTTGTGGCTGTTACAATTGAATAAAAGTTGTTTGAATGAGATATTATGCAGGAAGCTTCAAATGCAAAGTATATAGTGCAGCAATATATAGCTGCCACAGGAGGAATGGGAGCATTGGATTCACTGAAGAGTATGTATGCAGTTGGGCAAGTGAGGCTGTTTGGGTCCGAGATGCGTTTGGGAGATGGTAGCGTTAAACCTATTGGTAGAGCTGAAGTGGGAGGTTTTGTGTTATGGCAAAAGAATCCAAATTTGTGGCACTTTGAATTGGTTGTCTCTGGTTTCAAAGTTAGTGCAGGGAGTGATGGGAAGATAGCATGGACACAGTCTTCTTCTAAACCTTGTCATGCTAATAAAGGACCTCCAAGACCTCTTCGCCGCGTCTTTCAGGTACTAATAGACTGACACTATTAGAAAAATTTCTAGTGTTCAATCTTTACACAACCAAATGCTTACACCAGTTTTAATTTATTTCTACTAGAGTAATTAATAACGACATTGTTAGGTTATAACAGGTTATTAGTTGGTTAGGTGTCAGGTATTATAAATATAAGTAAAAATAATTAGATAAGTACAAAAGTTGACATTTACCAAGTTGAGAATCTGTGACTTAGGATATAATATTAGTACTACTGGCCACAATTCACAATAATAACTTTACATGTATCTGTAAAAAAAAATACATCTAAAAAATAGGTAGGGATGAATATTACGAGAAGTCTTTTTACAAAATCTATGAATGCAATGCTCCATTATGTTTGGTTTTCTAAAATAGAAATTGATATCTTTGAGGGGAAAAACCTTGTGCCTGATTCTTTTTTCAAACAAAGTGTTTACTTGCTCAGCAACTCTGTTAGCAATTTGTTTTGGAACATATAGAACCGAACCGAGCATTGAGTAGTAATTATCTTTCATTAAGGGTCACTTGAGTTCTAGTATAATAGAAAATTACACCCTTATATCAAATGTGTGAAGTATTGGTAGTATACATTTATTTGTATTGATTCTTTCTGTCTTCAACTATTACTTAAAAGCATGTTGTTAGAATTGAATTATTATTGTTCTTTATTCAAAATATAAGTTCAATTTTAACTTAAGCTAAAGGCGAATTTGTGCATTTTAGATAATTTGGTTTATGGCCTTCTGTGTTTTTCAGACCTTGTTAACCAATAATTGAAGTTGAATCAACTGGTGTTCAGCCAAAAGTTTGAATTTATCATTGAAGTTATAAAGGGGTTCATTTAATTAAGGTTTTGCTGTTAATTTTGTGTATATTGTTATTATCAGGGGCTGGATCCAAGATGTACAGCCAACTTGTTTCTAGATGCTGTATGTGTAGGAGAGAAAACCATTAACAAAGAAGATTGTTTTCTACTAAAAGTAGAGACAGCACATGACGCCCTCCAAGCACACACTACATCACACACAGAAATTATCAGACACACGGTGTGGGGATACTTTAGCCAACGCACAGGGTTACTTGTCAAATTCGAAGATTCCAAGTTGGTTAGAATGAAGCCGGGCACAGAAAATGGTTCTGTTTTTTGGGAAACAAGCATTGAGTCAGTGATTGAGGACTATAGATACATAGACGGTATTAAAATAGCACATGGTGGCAAGACAGTGGCCATTTTATACAGATATGGTGCAGCACATAACTATAGACGAAGAATTGAAGAGACGTGGAGGATTGAAGAAGTTGATTTTAACATTTGTGGCTTGTCAATGGATTGTTTTTTGCCTCCCTCTGATATCAAGAAGGAACAAGAAACTGTAGAACAGATTGTGTCGTAGGAAAGAGTTGGGACTTTCCTTTCCTTTCCTTTTCCATCTGTTTTGTCAACCATAGCAAGATTTGTGTACATATTGTATAGAAGCAAACCATAGCTTGAATACGAAATATTTCTCTAGATCTTTGGTTTAGCACAAAAAATTAGAGTCAGCGTTTAGATTTTTACAAGGCATTTCAGGATTTTGTCTTCGAACTGAAAATGTAGATGTGTCTCCATATCTTCATTACATAAACTGCACTCCACTACATAGTAAATACTTCACACCTTTTCCATGCAATCCATCTTGTGTAGGAAAACAATCTCAACAAATTAGCTGGCCATAACAAATGTCTATAATGATAACTCTAAGAAATAAGAGTTATTTCTTATCATTTAAACTGAATTGTGCAAATCCGTGCGTTGATAATGCTCTTTAATTTAGTAGTTTTAGGACAACTTAGTTATTTATATTTAGTACTATATTATGATTACGATGTGTTGAGTTGTAATTATATTGGTTGATGTGGAATTTGTGCAGGAAGTAATATATAGGCTAAGTAAAGAGAAAATGCAGCAACATATTGGGAACACTTGAGAGCAGAAGCGCAGAACTATGAGACCTGTTGAACAATTTTATATTGACAGTATAAGAAAAAATAAGGAAAATTGTGTTGTTTGTGACTCAATCTATTGTTACTAAGTTTGACATTATGCAAAACAATAGATAATGATTCGGCTTATAATGAAATTATTTTTCATAATTAAGAAGTTGATCATGTACAAAGGATTTTCTAACAATCTTAATACACCGACTAACTAACCACCTCTAAATTAGACAAATTGACTACTAACTAACTCTTAACAAACAATTAGTTATAAATTTGAGAACAAAGTTATAATTCAACACAAAGTTAGTTATAAACTTAAACTTTGAGATCACAGTTACAACCAAACGCACAAAATTAGTCAGACTTTCGGACCAAAATTACAAATCAACACAAAATTAGTTAGAAACTTTCAAAACATAACTACTACACAATACACCACCTAATTCATGTTTGAAATCTCTCTATTCAATAAGAAATTTCAAGTCATCAAGCCTTGCCTTTTTCAATGGTTTTGTCAACATATCATTGAGTTGCATCTCAGTCTATATAATTCAAGCTTAAGTCTATCATAGTTTACTTGATCTCTACTTGATGTGATTGCTTCTTCAATGAGTGATTAGATGTTTTACTTGATGTGCTTGCTTCTTCAACGAGTGATTAGATGTTTTGCTAGATCAACAGTAGATTTGTTGTTGTTGAAATATTGAAGTTTACTAGCACAATTGCATAAGTGTGACAACTTTCCTGTTTTAGTAAGTTTTTCGAAATTTTGTTAGAGCAATTTCCATATTTGGAAACTAGTGTGTCAGAGGTAGTTTGGAGTTTGTTAGATTGGTTTATAGCTTCTCTTACAAGCTATATATAGATTTCTCTTGTAACAGCATACTCATATTTTAAAGGAAATTTGCGAAAAATATAAGTACACGTAGGGAAATTGAAAAACGTAAATTTGAAAATACGAACAAGTGTAATCAAGATAATTTAATTTATCTCATTATCATCCTCACTGAAAGTCATTGGAGAGTTAAGATTTTTCCTAGTCATTTTCTCGATGAGTATGTTGATATTTACATTTATTTTTCTTTGCTTGTAACAAATTTCATTGTAGGGATTTTGATGATGGGATGTTTCTTTTTTCCCTGTCCTTCTAGGTTGGTGGGGCAAAAATTTTCTATGATGAATTGTATAACCCATTTTGCTTATGAAGGCTTGTTATATTTTTGTGTGTACATAGATGAGTTATTTTTCTATAAAATGATATCCAGTGTAATCTAGGTTATTTGTGATAAGTTCGACATAACATAGGGTGTTGTTTTTCCCTTTGCATTATGATATATGGTAGAGTACTACATATGCCCAATCTTTTCTGGGACTTAGTTTTTTAAGAACCAAACAACGGGGATGTCTTATTTTAGGAATGTGTTATATTATCTCTTTCTCATATATCAATTATATTGCCTAACGAACAACCGTGTCTCTTCATCCTCCGACGATTCTTTGCTGATATCATCTTCATTGTCTTTAACTTTGGTCTTGGAAGCTAAGCCCATCGAGATCATGCTTGATGGTAGTTACCTTTGATTGTCGCTCCATACACATAGATTTAGGGATTTTTAGAACAATTTTGATTAGAAGTAGTCATATCCAAAATTGTCTAGTTTGTTAATTATGTGAGAGAATCGCATTTGCATTGAGGCCATGAACTGTAATATATTTTGTGCCTTCAAATTATAAGATATTTTATTAATCACATCCTCATTCCTTACGATTTTTAGAATGTAATTATGTTCGATGATTATGTTAAAAAAACAATTGAATATGATTCTATATAACCGTTAAACTGAATTCAAACACAAAACATCTAGCAAAACAAAAACAAACATTTAGCATCTCATTCAATTACTTTTAAATGAGCTATTTATAACTAACTAACAAACTACAACTACTTATTAATTATAATGTGAAATATTTAAGAAAGATAGCTATACGGCACCGTTTAATGGAGTAGTAGGTTTGAACACACCTTAGGCTTATAAAACGGCAGATATTCAGCAACCCAAGAACGGCGCCCTAAAGCCCAAACCCTAATCTCTTCTCAACCATTATTTATACTGCAGCTTCTGGCTCAACAAACATACTCTCAGATCTCCTTTCGTTCCTCATTCTTGCATCATTATTTTTTCTTAGGTTTCATTTCAATTTAAACCTTTCTCTCTGATATTTTAGATCGCTTCGATGAGAAAAGTAATTGGCAAATGATGATTAAAATTAACGCTTATTGATATTCTGATATTACAATTGTTGACAAATTACTTATCTGATGCCGTTTACATTTTCCCCCAATTTTTTGTTCTGTTATTATTTGTTTAGATCTCGATTTTCTTTCTTAGGATCTGGGTTTGCAAATGATGTTAAACACTATTTATGCTTAACACTGATTTTAGCCTCTGAAGATAAAAACTCCGCTTATTATCTGATGCAACCCTTTTTTAGCTTTTAACATCAATTTGTTGTTTGTTTGATTAATCTATGATGACGAAAAGCAGACGGGCGGACTGAACTGATGCCTTGTTGATTGTCTGCCACTTCCAGCAATGGAATGTCACTGAGATTCATATCTTTATGTATTAAATCTGCTGTGATGACTTTGCATCAATATGTCTGGACATATGAATATCTTATTCTGATTATTTGCTAATTTCTGAGCAGTTTACAGTTTCTCTCTTTAGATTTATCTTCCTTCATTTAAATTAGCCAAATGATGAATCTTCAAAATATTGATAACTCAAACATTGATTTGAGTGTATGAATATTTTATTTGAATAGGAAGATCTGATGCTAAAATTTTAAACTAATTTCTGTATTTTGATAAAATTGAATGTTAGCATATTTTAGTAATTGATGAATTTTAAATGTAGCCTATGATGCATACTTAATTATGGTTCAGAAATGCATATCTTGCATTTGATGAAAATTTTGTACTAGGACGGTCTGAGGCTATGGAATTGTTTTTAGTAAAATCATAGTTTAGTGTTTGAAGTTTACTGAGTATGCAATAATGTGGATGATGAGAACATAAATTAACAGTTATCCCTGTCTGATAACGAGGTGCTGAAATTTTGTTAGCTGACACAAGTTTTTTGTAATCTTTAGTATCGAATGGTTTTATGTAAGTTTTTGACATGTCTTTTTGCTATTCCAGTTTTTTCTCATAATTGAAATGATAAACTATTGTGTTCGTAAGTTATTGATTGTTTTTTTTGTTGTGAATTTTCATTTATTAATTTAGAGGTTGTGTCTGATTTTTGTGTCGAATTATTCAATCCAATGATATGGTGGTCAATGACTCCTATATGATGGCCATACAGGGCTTTAGAAAAAATTATTGAACTTAATAACTCCCATTGTTGTTTTTGGTAAAAGTAGTGAGATGATAAATTTGATTTAATAATTCATGATTTATCATCTCACTATTTTACCAAAACAACAATTGGAGTTATTAACTTCAACAATGAAGTTTGTATTAATTCATTTTATTACTTATTAAAATAATTCATGATTTATTATATGAGTTATTAAGTTCAACAACGAAGTTTGTATTAATTCATTTTATTACTTATTAAAATTTTACTTTAGAACACTTTTAGGTTTGGATTTTACTTTAGAACACTTTTAGGTTTGCTAAGATTTGTGTGAGATATTAGTAATTTCTCTTCTTCAACATCACTCAAAAATTGTTGAAGTGCTTTTTGAAGTTATTTTTGCCTGACTTTTTGAAGTTACTTCTGCAATGGCTTGAAATATTATAGGAACCTGAGTAAAATAATATACAGAAACGATATAATGCATTGAGAAATAAATAAGAATTTTTTTTAAATATTTATTTTTAATTTAATGTCTTTTTAAAATTCCCTTTACAATTTCCTAATTCAAACATTTAGTAGGTCAAATATCAAACATTAAATATCGTATAAATAACATTAAACTATTAGATATTATGTTTATAATTATTGTTTTCATATTGCAAATAAGAAATAATTAAGTAAATAATTAATCAAATCTAAATTTATAATTAGTAAGAGTCAATCTTAGATGTTAATCATATGTGAAAAACCATATGAGCTGTTAAATTATATTTGAAAAACCATTAGAGATGTTAAAGTATAGCACAATGTTGTCAAGTAAAATTTGAAATATAAATTATCTTTACAAACATAGTGAATAATAGTTACTTAAATTTATTCTTGGTGACTCGAGTTGTGTACGACCATGAGTTCTACACTTGTATCCTTTTCTAATATGTGGGATGTGTAATTCTTGAGTTAGTTGTTGTCATGTTGATTGCTCCTGTGCATGAGTTGATGGTTGTTTGTAGTGTTCATGATTAGGATTCATGTATGCCTCAAGGTTTGTATTTTTTGTTATACCGATTTTGTATGGACACGTTCTCATGTTCTCAAAGCCTGGTTGTTGTGGTGGGGGTTTTGTTGCATGTGGAGATGATAACACTCATCATTTGTATAGGTGGATTGTGAATGAGATCATAACACTCATCATTTGTATAGGTGGATTGTGAATGAGTGAGAAAAAAAGGGGATTGAGTGTTTGAAGATTGGTACCCTTATGAATGATGGGGGTTTGATACGGTGATGGATGGTGGAATGTTGAGTTGGTTGGGGTTTGATACGGTGATGGATGGTGGAATGTTGAGTTGGTTGTAGAATATTCTTCGGCGAAGCTAGTGTTTGGAGTGAGGTGAGATGTTGATGGGCCCATCATATAGGGGGTTGGACATATACTCTTTGTTCGGAGATTGAAATTATGTGTCGGGGCGGTTGTTGTTGTGGAGTTGAGGGTTGACCCCACTGGGTGCGTGGGTCGACTAAATAGCAGGGGTGAGAGATATGTATTTTTGGGTTGTCATGGATCGGTACCAAGTAATTGACGAGAGTGTTGCATAATTTCGTCATCCTCGTAAATAAGAAATTGTAACAATAGTCCGTGTGGTTTTTCCACATCCTACGAAACTCCTTTCCAAAAATTTTTCATTTATCATATCCTCATTGGGCATCGACCTTTTTGAGATGTCAAAGATTCAAACATATTAGATCGTGTGGTGCATTTTCAATATTAAACCGTATGATAGCAGTCTTTGCAATCCAAACCTCTGCAGCATCTTTATTGGGTATATAATCCAAATCTAGGTATGGTCTCCATGATATGCAAATTAATGATATATTTTAAAATAATATATGTTAAAATTAGTTGAAGTTAATAGAAATTATGTACATCAATATACCTTTTACACTATACCTAAATGAATGAACATTTAATATATTAAGATTTTATATATATGAAGGACATAAATATTTTAATAATTAAGCAATATACTTACTTTGTTGCGTATGGAAAACTGAACGGTAGGTCGTTGACGGGATTAAGTAATTGCATTCTCCACCAACCCCATGATTGGAAAATTGAACGGTAGGTCGTTGACGGGATTAAGTGATTGCACTTTCCACCAATCTCATGATTGAAGTAAGAAAGCGCATCCATTAAAAGTTGACATGTCTTTCTTACAGCTCTTTCACAAGGAACTGTATAGTTAGGCTAGAACAGCGGAACCCCAACTATATTTTCCTATCTGATCAATATCCCCAAGCAAACTCAAGTACATAAAATTTACGCTATTTCCTGTACTCTCGGGAAATAATAGATTCCCAAACATTAACATAATATAATTTCTTGTCTTTATAATATTTTCTTCCTCGGTGGTATTTTCTCCACCAACCCCATGATTGGGAAATTGAACGGTAGGTCGTTGACGGGATTAAGTGATTGCATTCTCCACCAATCCCATGATTGAAGTAAGAAAGCGCATCCATTAAAAAGTAAGAAAGCGCATCCATTAAAAGTTGACATGTCTTTCTTACAGCTCTTTCACAAGAAACTGTATAGTTAGGCTAGAACAGCGGAACCCCAACTATATTTTCCTATCTGATCAATGTCCCCAAGCAAACTCAAGTACATAAAATTTACGCTATTTCCTGTACTCTCGGGAAATAATAGACTCCCAAACATTAACATAATATAATTTCTTGTCTTTATAATATTTTCTTCCTCGGTGGTATTTTCGTTCAAACCAAGGAAATAATAATGCGCTCTAAGTGTGGATAAAACTATACCTTGGCCCCTTGCACTAGGACCTTCCACCATATCTCTACCAAACATCTCCTCGCATAAAGCGTTTGCTTGTTGGACGGGATCATTGACTGTACATTCACCAATGGGCAGATGAAAGGTGTGTGTCTCGGGTCTCCACCTTTCACAAAATACTCGCATAGAGCGTTTGCTTGTTGGACCGGATCATTGACCGTACATTCACCTATGGGCAGATGAAAGGTGTGTGTCTCGGGTCTCCACCTTTCACAAAATGCAAGAATAAACTTTGAATTTATCATACAGATGGAGATTTTAATGACATCCCCAAAATCGACACGTTCAAGGTATGGAACGATGAATGGATCAGGAGCAATATAGTGATGTGAGTGACATCTAAATTTTTCGTGTCCTAAATATAACATGAAAATAATTTGATGTAAGTGTAAAAAATATTAATAACGTAACAAACAATGAATATAACAATAAGAATATAAAAGAAAAAACTTACATAAGTAGCAATGTTTGCCCTTGTTCCTCAGTGAGATTCTCCTAAAGTCAAAAGACTCATGCTTGATTTTTTTCCTGATGATATGAGAATTGTATCAGAGGTAGAGGTAGAGTGAAGAGCGGTGATGGAAAAACACATTTGAGGCGCCATATTTATAGGTGATTCAGTCAACAAAGGAATAAATGAGGTGGTTGGGGCCTTGCATGCATGCAAACCACATGTCAGAGAGGAGGCAAGTAGGATGTCGCCTCCTCCCTAAAAAGGTAGATAGGCGCCATTCAAGATGGATTATGGCAGGCTAGGTGGAAGCTAGGTGGCAGGACTACGCATGCAGACTAGGGTGACAACTAGGTGGAATGCCTATTTATGACTAGGCCTGTAAAAAGCCAAGTGGGATGGCGCCTCCCTTTAAAATATGTGTTAAATTTTGATTTTCATCTGACGTTTGGAGACCGAGAAAACCACGTATCCATCTCTGGTATGGATGTATGGTGATGTCATGACAGAAAAATAAGAGAGAATATGAGATGAGAAGTTGAAAAAATGTGAAGAATGAAGAAGACATGAGTCATGTATTTATAAAAAACACAAATACACATAGGAGCCATTTCAGCAATCTGAAATGGCTCCTATATGTAATCTACATAAGGGAGGCGCCATCTGGGATGACTTTTTCAAGAGGAGGCGCCAAGTGGAATGGCGCCTACATGTATTTTTTCAATGCAGGAGTCATCTCAGATGACGCCTAAGTATTATTGTGTCCTGAAACTTGGTTATTTGCGTGTTTTTTAAAAACTTGATTATTGCAAAAAAAATCAAATTTATACTAATATTTTTTAATTAATATATTATGATTTTGTGCAATATTTACAATAAAGTACCTATATTTTTAAATTTATATATTTTAATTTTATGCAATATTTATTATAAAAGTTGATTTAATTTGAAATCATACTATGTTATTATGTTTATCATGATACAATATAATAATTTAAGATGAGTTTGACAACTTTGACATTTGGCAATCTCTTAGTCATTCTTTTATTTATATTTTTGATATAAATGAAAACTTTGTTTTAATGTATTCTCCATTATTTTTAAATTTTTAAATTTTTTCTCATTAATTAGAATCATATTAAAAAGTAATATATTAAATTAGTTGTGGTTGAGGTTTATTTTTTTAAACTCTTTTTAGGCCTTTAGAATCATATTGAAAACTCAATCGTCGCATACCTATCCATGAGACTATATACAATTATTTTATAATTCATCATCCTATTTTTTTACTTTTTATCTTTCACATCATCTTCTCTTTATTACACTTAATAATTCAATGACCATTCAATTTTTATTCACTACAATAGTTTTGTTTAATAAAATTCAACACCCTACTCCATCACCATTCACAACACTAAAAATCTAAATTATCACAACAACCAATAAATTTTTTCAAAGTATTGTATGTGGCCTCCACTCCATCTCATTCAACATGTTGAATATTTTCAACACCAATTAATTCACATCATTTTCAACACCTCATTCAAAACTGCATTACAAACATTTAACTGTTGAATAATTTATTCAACACCCCCATTATTCATTGTTTGAAAGGCTTATACTGCTTTCATTCCCAACACCGATTTCTTAACCATTCTGAAAATTCAATTTTCCAAAACTTGATTCATGAATTCGTCCATGTTTTCGGATGCCTCGAACACCCGAATTGCATTTATTCTCATCAATGGTTTGCGTTTTCCAAATAATTATTTGAATTTAGATTTGACTTGTTTTTTACTTGTGGGAAATCCATAAGAATTCATGAGTATAAATAGGTCAAATTCGTCTCAAAATTCAAATTTTTCATCCAACTTTGCTTCTGTATCAGGAAAAACAAGTTGCATTGAACTCGGCTTTGCCGGAGTAAGTCGAATAGACCGAAAAACACTGCAGAATTCATCTTAAAACGCCATAACTGCATTGCTCAGGAAAGGATAAAACTTTTTTTGTTTCACTATTACTCTTCCTCTATAGCATGGTGCTGAAGGGATATGAGAAAGTGGTGGAGGCCGTAAGCAAAGAAGTTAATGAAGAAGAAAAAGAGAATAAGATTGAAAAATAATAGAAGGGATATAATGATGAGGAAATTCATGATACAAATGACAAAAATGAGGACGACTATGTTGATGAAGAGAAATGTGAAAAAGAAAAATTTGGAAATGAGGTTGTGGAAATGGAGGCAAGAGAGATTGAAGTAGAGAAGGATGGGGTAGAGGTTGAATAGGAGAAGAATGATCAATAAGAAGGGGAAGATTCATTGGAGATCTCACACGAATTAGAGAAATCTTATGAATTTCTAGAAGAGAATTGTGTTGAAGTGACTCATGTGGTAACTCCTGAAAATACAAAGAAACCTTATAGAGTGTGCACTCCACAACCATCCAAAAATATCAAGAAGAAATTTTCTCCTGCCAAGCCAAAAGCCACATCTGAAGTTGTCTCTGAGGCACCCAACATAGCTGGAATGAAATCATCACTCCCTAAGCCTGCCCTGACGGAGGCGAGAAAGAATTAGAAAGAATACCTCATCCGCAAAAGTAACAGGCTTAAAGCCTAGCCGGTAAGTTGGAAAAACAGACACGCCCCACCCCATATGCTGATAGTGAGGACACTGTCCTTACTTTTAGTTTGGGGGAGTGGAGGGTACAGTCATGTATCTAACCACCATCATCATAATGTCATAATGTGTTTTGTTATTTTGCTTGGCTGTTTACAGTCTTTTATTTTCTATTGTCTTGTTGGATGGCTGCTACAACCTTTTTAAACAATGAAATATTTCTTTTCTTAAGTATTTTTGTTTTTCATTTTTATGATAAAAAAGTAAAAAAAAATAGAGGACTAATCTGAGTTTGATACCCCCTGAACAAGAATTTTGTTAGGAGTTTAACTATACATGAAACAAAGACTTGAGGAATATATATTGCGCTAATCTTTTGTTACTGATAACCCATGTCGTGGCTCTAGTAGTCAAGGAAGTAGGCAGCCTCTAGATATGATTCAATTGTTTTTTTATTATGGAGTAGGAACTAGATGTTAGGTTTGGTTGGGGTGGTTATCACATTAGTTTAATGATTTGAATACTCTGGACACATTACACATGCGTGATAAATAAGCACACTAAAGTGTGCACTAGAATTTGCAAAAAAAGCATTTCTCAATAAAGTTCACGTGCCAGAAACTGGAGAAATAATTCATGTGCCAGAAACTGGAGGAGCAAGTTTTTAAAATAAGATCATGTGCGCCTGTCTGGAGGAATAGTAGTTTTCTCAACATTGGTAACAGGTTGGACTCATTACAAGTGAGATCTCGTTAGTGTAAAAGATGGGGCACTATGAAAAAAATCTGTTAAATAAATGCATGTGCAGTCCTAGGTTTGAAAGTCTGAGAATAAGAAGTCAAAATCCCATGCTAAAGCTAAAATATAAGTTTTAGACCATAGGAAAAAGCAACCAAAATTAAAATTAGGTTGGCTAACTTGATGAAGAGTTCGCCTTTACAGGGTGTATCGGTTACAATTAAGATTGTGCCTCAGGACTGAGCTATGCCTATTTTTGGGACAGGTTGCTTGAGAAAACTTATGATTTTGAAAAGAATTGGTTTTTAAAAGGTGGTTAATTGAAAATGTTATGTATGCCCTTGTATGTCGTGATCGACTAAGGACGGTGATGATTTAAGTTTGGAGGTGTGTTAAACCATATTTTGTGAGTGAATACATTCTTTTGTATTTCTTTGATGAGTCTATTATTTGCTTCTTAGTCGTTAAATTTCTCCATTTTAAGTTAAGTTTATTAGTATAGCTTGGAGCATAATAGGTGCTCCTTTTTGGTTATTTAATATGTTTTTGTGCAAGTATAGGTTAGCGAGTAAACCGAGGCAAGATCAGTGATCATGGACCAAGTCAAGTAACTATAAGGACTTAGAGGAATGGGAAAAGCAATATTGCCATCAGTTGGCTTATGTGGAATAACGTGTAAGGAATAATGAATTAGATGGAAAATGTTGTTGTGCTAAAAAAAAGGAAGAAACCCATTCAAATTCAAAGTATGAGGTATATGCACTAGAGGATAAAAGAAGGTACAATAGTACGCTGGACAGACAGTGCAACATTGTTTGCGCCTGCTATAGCAGTCTTTCACACCGCACCTTGTCTCCCACCATAGTCTCCGTTTGAGCCATAGAGATTCTCTAGAGCTAGAGATTGAAGAAGGAGAAGTTTGTGGTAAGTATGCCAATAAAAAGCAAATCATGATGTCACACCCAATGTTGCAATATTAGACTATTTCTCATGTGTTAGAGCTTCTTCATATGGATATATTTGGACCATTATAGATAAATTGCATATGAGGAAAAGGTATGTCCTTATGACTGTAGATGACTTTTCTGGATTTACTTGGATGAATTTTCATAGAGAAAAAGCAGAAACTTTTGAAATCTTCTAAAGTGTGTGTCAAAGAATTCAAGAGGAGAAGAAAAATGTGATTGTCAAGGTCAGAAGTGACAATGACATGGAGTTTAAGAATACAAAATTTTCATAATTTCGTGATTCTGAAGGAATAAGCCACGAGTCCTCTTATTCCTGTAAAACTTAGGGAAATGGAATTGTTGAACAAAAGACTAGAGCCATACCTGAATCAGCTAGAGTCATGCTTAGTTCTAAGAAATTTCCATTTGAGTTTTGGGCTAAAGCTATGAATATTGCATGTTATATTCATAACATGAAGGCTGCAAGAAGAATCATAAAATATATAAAAAGATCGATAAATTGTGGAATACTATTTTGACAAGACTCTGAAAGAAAAGAAGCTATAACTAATTATTTTTCAGATGTTGATTGGTATGGAGATAGTGAAGATCGAAGAAGCATCACTAGATATTTCTTTCAAGTATTTGGTGTCCTAATCTCACGATGCTCGAAAAAGCAACATGTGGTAGCAATATCATCGTGTGAAGCTGAATATATAGCAGGATCCTATGTTGCATGTCAAGAAATTTGGATCAAACCAGTACTTGAAGAAATAGAGGTCAAAGTGAAGAAACCTCCGTGTTGCAAATTGACAACAACTCACCATAAAATGGAAGAAGTAAGCATATCGAAACCAGATTTCACTTCTTGAGGAAAAGAGTACATCGAGGTGAACTTGAAGTTAGGCATTGCTCAAGCGAAGCACAATTGGCCGACATTTTCACTAAAGGATTGAAGATCGACATATTCTTGAATTTGAGAAAGAAATCAAGAATAGTTCAAATCGACTATGACTAGCGTAGGTTCGTCAACTTGGATTATGGGGGATATGTGAAAATATTAGATATAATATTAGATTTAATTCAAGTTGTGTAATCTAAGTCCAAGCTCAATTAGGGTTTATTAGCCTACTTAGTTTACAAGTATTTGTATATAAATAGACTAGTTTGTAAATCAATTTATAACAATTCAATAAATAATAAAATCTTTATTCCCTTTATTCTCTCTTTCTCCCCTCACCAAAAGTGTCTCACACATTATAACAAAGAGAAGTGAAAATAAGTTATAGCCCAATACCTATTAAATTATGGTTGCCATTAAAAGTTATAATTGAATTTGACTAACATACAACAAATATATACGATCCAATGAAGATGCATCGAGTTTAAATACACCATCTATGTCCTAACCTACAATAATATACGAATACATTTAAATAATATATGAATATGCATCTTCAAATTATATTTTATAAACATTAAATAAATATTAAAAGATAAATATTTATGTGATTTTAGATGCGGCCTAAAGAATTCAAAAATATCTATAATATAAGAAAAAAGAATTCTCTAGAAAACTCTTTTATGCCCCCTTCCTTATTGTTTGTAACATCATCATGACATTTGATAGCTAATTTAGTTCATATGGAACTAAGACCCTATTAATCAAAAAATATCGTCATTTGCAACAATTTCTTTATCACATGAGTTCAAATATTTGGTTTAATTTTCAAATATTTGGTTTAATTTAAATTACTCCATCTGTTTCAAAATGACTATGGTTTTAGCAAATAAATTTTATTTAAAAATGACTATGGTTTTAGCAAATAAATTTTATTTTAAAATGACTGTCACTTTCACTTTTCAATGTAGTAATGGTTATTATTTTTTCAATTGTGCCCTTTAATTTTTATTTTCTACACTATTTCTAATAAATTAATAGGGTTAATTTTGTAAAAATGTAATATTTTATGACAATATCATTACATTCGTTAATTTGTGTATAAAAACTTTAAACGAGTCATTTTAAAAATGAGGGAGGATCACTTATCTTATTCTACATCTTTCTACGAAAATTGAATTTATGGTCCCAATCTAATTCTAAATTGAACTAAAATAAATGTCAAATCAATCAGACCATCAGTTCCTTTAAATTCGGCTTGTAGTACCTTATTCCCATAACTCTTTTAATATTATTATTTTCGTTACAACATACCTTAATTTTTTATAATAAAAATTTATTATCATATATTTGTCATTAATGTCTAAATAATTAATAAATATTTGTCAAATTAAACTTACAAATTAAAAATGTTTTACAATATATACTTTTTGTTAGTAAAGAAGATGTAGATTTTATCTTAATTTATTTTAAAAAATATGATATTTTAAAATGGTTATAATAACATCAATGTCTAGGATAATAATGATATTCCTTGAACTTATATGGTAAATGGATATAATTTTAAAATTTGGTTTTACACTTGTGTGCATCTTAATTTTATAATATATTAAATAATAAAAATTTATTTTGATCCCTCACAAAAACTGCAGAATTCAAATTAATCCTAAAAAAACATAGATTTAATCTTATTTAAAATTTAACCGAGATATATTAGTCTTTCTGTTAATATGTTTTTTCAAATTGATTTTTTCCCACTTTTAAGCCATGACAAGATGGCCCCTTGTGGAATTTTATTTTATATTTTTTTATTATTAAATTGATTTTTTTAATGCCAATTTTATTTTTAGGATTTGAAAATATCAACAACAAAAAAAGAAAAAATTGGTTCTTAGATGGAAATGAATGCTAGACATTTAAGTCATATCTATGTCATTATCACTGGACTAATGTATATTGAAATTCATATTTTATGTCATTATCATTAGGCCAATATATATCGATGATAAATATTTTTCATGATTTATAATAATATTAAAAAATTAAATTTAAATTAAAACATATATAATTTAATTCATAGGCTCACAAATCCAAGTCCTTTCAAATTAAATGGTAGTTATTTTGTTATAAGTATAAAAAATAATCTAACAAAAGGGTGAATAGATTAGATTAATCAATATTATTGAATTTTTTCGATTATGAATGCTAGCATTGTTGTTCTTATTTTTGTGAAATTGTTATGAATGTTAAAGCGCTGAAAATAAAGGCAGAAAATAAAGAACAACAAGATATATCATGGTTCCCCTTTTTAATCAAGACTACTCCAGTGCTCTCATTTCCGTTGAGAAATTCACTATGTCAAATATGTTATAGTTGATCTGTAACACCCCAAATTTTACCCGGAAAATATAACGAAAAATTAGAGCATTTTAAAATTTCAAACAACACATGGGATGTCACATTTCAACATTAACAACACAAACAGATAAGATACATGACACTTTTTAATTCGGAGGATCACATAACAACTTGCAATAACTTTCGAACAAAATACTTTTTTTATTACTACGCAGCGGAATTCATAGTTATACTCCCGAACATATTGTACTAATAACAACTTAAAACATCTTGTTCAACTTTAAACATACTTAACACTTTTATTTCACAACATCACTTAGGATTCAACAAATTATACCATTAACAACAAGAATCAACAATATAAACGACATAGACAAAACATCATCCCGAGTGCTACGTATCAGAGCGACAAATAGAAAGGGTGAGATATCTACCAATATAAACAAGTGTATGATAAATAATATGTTAGGATCAAATCATACAAAATTATCACCACGCAGTTACAACATCATTAATCAATTCACTTCACAGTTACAACCTCATTAATCAATTCACTTCACAACATTCAATTTATGCTAATTCAAATGAGACGCAACAATGCATATGCATGTGGTACCAACAGAGCTCCCTTCACTATTGCCAATTAATAGAGGCACAAGGCATAAGCCTTCTTCATAATTCCGCCAATACAGGTCTTCACAATGCAAATGAAATACGATGCTAACAACATACAAGAACATCACAAATTCTCTTCATGAGGCATACGCCTATATCACTACTTCACTGGCCATAGGCCTAAAACGTCATCAACATAATCCACAAAAATTCACAAAAACATTATTTCATCTTCACCTCACAACATCACAATGTCACAACAATTCAGTATCAACATAGAAACATTCTGCAACTTCACACAATTCAACAACACACAAAAATAATACACTTCTACTTCTGACCATCAGAACTTCTGACTGATCGCTTCTACTACTAAGTTCTATACATTAGATATCATGGTTCATGTTAGATTAACTAAAACTACTCTGCTATTTTCACACTACCTCTGTCATCCAAGTTCACATACCAACTTAAGGGTTTTAATTATCCTTGCCACTGGAATTGTTCTACTTTGTATATACGTATAATATAATTCAGGTTGGCTAATTATTTACCTCTAATGCCACTTTGTTTTGTCCCTGTTAAACCTGCATAACTACACTAATTCAATTGCACTGATTAATTCCATTCCATCCATAATTCTATGTCAATGCTTCATAATTAATATAATACTAATTTAACAATGGGTTACTAATGTCCTCAAGGTATAAATTCCTATATTACCTATTGTTGTATCATGCCTACCACTAAGCATTTCATAACTTCAATTGATCCATTCTAATTAATATCTCCTATATTCATTACCAAATAATTTCTACTAACGGTTCTCAATATTAACAGTCTGCTAAATATGCTAACTTGCTTTTGTAATTCAAATTCTTACTAACTATTAGATCCTGTTGCTAATTGATTTCTATCATATATTAGGATTAATTCTTATAATTATTATACTAGGTGATATTAAGTCAATTCCATGTATATTCTACTATAGCTTATATCCATAATTTACGAAGCAGATATCACAGTACAACCATGTCGCCCACCACTCAAAAGGACGATCATCCCATTCTCATTATTACAAGGGAGGCGTCTGCCCCATATCCCTCCCCCTGTAGCCACCGCCCTCCATTCTTTTCCCGTACCTACCTGTAACTCATTATACCGTACCGAAAATTCTTCTCTCACGTTTTACCTGCTCCGATCCAATTCATCTTCTTCTTTTTATATTTATTATTTATTTATTTTATCGATTGATCAATTTAATTACCAGCAAGTCTCAAACATCACAGCCAATAAAATTGTTCATATATATTAAAATCTTCGTGGACAATCAAAACCAAAAGAACCGGTATACAATCAGATGATTATTCTACACTTAATTTACACCAACAGAGATAATTCTATATAATCTCATCCCTACATACGATTCATCATAAACCCATTTAGAGAGTTAGAACCCCACCCTTACCTAGATTCAATGGCAGTTCAACTCCTAATTTCTGATCGAGCTCTAATTTGGCTTTCTGGTTTGTAATTCTCCTCCGGCGGCTAGTTTCCCAAAACCTATTCTCTTCTCACGTATGGTCTCTTTTTGCCTTCTTATGTTCTAACCCTACCCTTCTTATTTTTCTTTATATATATATATATATATATATATATATATATATATATATATATATATATATATATATATATATATATATATATATATATATATATATATATATATATATATAATAAATAATAATAATAATAATAATAATAATAAAATTTATATTATTTCTACTTGGCTTAATTTTTTACACCTGGTTTCTACTACTTCTAACACCAAATAAATAACTATTAATTCCACATTTATTTTCAATAATATTCTACCACAGAATTAATTCATCACTAATTATTTTCTAAATTCCGATAATTCACTTAATCGTCTTAAATCAACTTATAAATCTATTAACGCTCCTTATAATTCTACTGATAAATCGAATTTCGACTAAATTCCAATAAATAAATCCTTAATAATTTTATTTAAATAATTAAATAATTTATGGGTGTTACATGATCCACTTGTCTCTCTTAACACAATCACAAAGACACATCATGTTTTAATTTTACAACAAACAGGTAAAAAAACACTATTTTTACTTAAATACGATGATCCATTACACTTAGTGAACAAAACAGAAATTTGAATAATAGATTCGCTAATATATCACTTACACTTACATTTAGTTTTGATCTCTTTATTTTAATTTTAAATAATTTAACTAAAACTAACAATTTTTTTATTTTAAAATGATAAGTTATTCGTTAAACATGACAAATCATCTCATATGAACTTACTATTGAATTTTGTAGATAAAAATATAAGTTAAAAGGTCTTAGATTCAATATTACTACAATCATGAGAACCAATTTTGTTTTTAAAAGGCACACGATGGCTTGTCTTAGATTCAATTCTTTTTTAGCACCAATTTTAGTTATTTTTTTATATTTTTAAATTTGAATTGCTTAAAAAGTAAAATTAAAAAAATAAAAAATAAATTTAGTATTCAAAAAATAAAAAATAAAAAATAAATTTAGTATTTAAAAAATGAAAAATAAAAAATAAAATTCAATCAATCAAGTTTTAAAAGTAAGAAAAAATCGATTTATAAAAAATATATTAACACAATGATTAATATAACCCGTTTGCAAGTGATTAAATCAGATTTTTTTTAAGATTAATTTATAATTTGTGAGAACAAAGTTGGTCATCTATATTAAAAATATGTAATAAATTTGATATTCCCTTATATCATATTTAAATATATCAATATTTATACTTATAAAGCCATTAAAACATAATATTTGGTGTTAAATTCAAAATTTATGCTATAATGTTAGTATTATTTAATATTGTTTTTATTATAGAATTATCATTACAATAACTATATTTTTATATAATTAAAAAAAATTAAAAAAATGTATGAATTCAAACACTAAAATATATTTTTAATTTAAGATACAATTTTTTAAAAATAATAATAATAATTTGTTAGTTTAAAAAATCATTAACTAAAATAAAATAAAAGAATATACGTGAAAATGTGCTGACAAAATATAAAAAATGTGTCACCTATCATTGATGTAATAATTTATATTACTAATTAAAATTTATAAAAGTAAAACAATGTTTGAATAATTAAATACTAAAAGAATATACGTGAAAACGTGTCATTGACAAAATATAAAAAATGTGTCACTTATCATTGATGTAATAATTTATATTACTAATTAAAATTCATAGAAGTAAAACAATGTTGTATAATTAAATGCTAAAAAAGTTGTAATATTAATGTAATAATTTCATAAATATATGTTATTAGTGAGTAAGAAACCCTACGACTTATACTCCTGAAATACTTTGAATCTAATAAATTGAAGTTATTTTTCAAAAACATTTAATTCAAAGTATACATATGCAGGATAAAATTTCCAAAATTGGGAAGGATATTGCTTGGACAAGTGATGATAATTTTAAATATGAAAATTGAATTGACAAATAGTCAAAAACAACTAAATTAACTAAATTAAGGAAACAAAATTGGTAAAGTTGATCTAAATGCTGCTAAAGTCTGGGTAGGAAATAAAAATCCCAAGTCCAACAAAAGCATTTACAGTTTGCGACCAAAATGTATGTACATCTACCGCCACAACTTCCTGCATTAATCTAACTTAATCTTCTACATTCTGGATCTCCCCCATCATGATCCGGGTACTCACAACATTAAATCCCAAAACTAAAGGGCTAACCTTCTTCCCTTTTTTTCCTTTCTTCTTCCCACCTCCTTTGGAGGATCCTTCAGTTTGGTCCATGTCCTGTATATCTGCATTAGTTGAAGCCGTGGGAGCAGCGCCAAGTCCGTTAACTTTCTTACCATGCTTACTCTGGAAAGCTATGTCCAACACATCTGATGGTAACATCTCCTTGTAATTGAGGAATTTGTCAATGAATTGATGGTCAGGGTCAAATGATCCAAGGTTTTCTTTTAGAAGCGTCTCGGCTTCTGATCTGGATTGCTTCAAGCAAAATTCAAGGAAACTTGTATCTGCCACACTCACCAAAAAGAGTTGACACGTTTAATTATGCATCAAGAATAACATGCTCTAAACCATAAACCTATTTATTAGCTGTGGTGGGTTATGCAAATGATAATAATAAACAACATGCCGTCATGCTTGAACATTGCAAACATATGTAATCATACCTCCGTATATATTTGATTGTTCAATTATAAAATTAATGTGGCTAAACATACCTTTTGTCCCAATAAGCCTAACACACTCATTCTCACACCAATCTTTGAAGCCCATGGCCTCTGAAAATTTACAGAACAAATTATGGATAAGTAATTTAGAGAATCATCAATTGATCCAGTTAAGTGGATCAAACAAAAGGACACAATTACATGGAACTAAGAAAGTGGGAGCAATGTGTCTTTTCTTACCAGAATGCTTAGTCATAGCATCTTTTTTCAGTTTCAGCGCCGATTGAGAAGAGGCAGGTGATGATGATAGAGGTCGCTCGGTTGGCTTGCCACTTGCTGATTTCTGCCGGGTTAATAATCCCAAAGAATTACCTTTCATTGGTACATTTTTTGATCCCCGGCTTCCCTGACTAGCCAGCTGAGGGAAATCAGTCCTGCTCACAAATAAAACATACAAATCAATCAAACTATCTCCATCAAAACTAACAACAATTAGTGATTAGCCATCTAAACTTAAATTGGAAAGACAGAAGTCATACTGCTTAGTTTCTTGCTTGGATTGTTCAATTGGACCCCAGAACAAGTCATCATCCCCTTTATATTTTGATTGGTTGGAAGCACGCGAGTTTACCGGAAGTGGTGAGGCAGCTTTAGATGGAGAGGAAGCTGAGATTGGCCGTGAAGAAGCACTATTCCAATTAGCCTGGGTAGGAGGCTGAGCTTTCTGAGGCATAGGCACTGGACTCGCAGGCACGGCAAAAGAAGCCTTTTTCTCCTGCTCCTTCAGAATGTCCCTTAAAGAAGTTGGTTTAGGGACTCTACCAGAATCAGAAGACCATGCTGGTGAAGGAGATGGGATGGGTTGATCTCGCTCTCCTTTCCAAAGAACAAAGTCTCCAAGAGAGGGTCCTGCTGGGATTGAAGGCAATGCTTCCTTTTCTTGCTGTGCAGATCGAGAACTTTTACCTTTTTCAATAGGGCTAGAAGATATGGGTACTTCAGCAGACGCAGCAGAAACTGGGGCTTTAACTCCCGAACCCTTCTTTCCTGACTTCTTGCGGCTTCTTTTAGTATCTTTTGCCTCAATGAAGTTACTACCATTTATTGACTCTGATTGCACAGCAATATCATTCAAAGACAATGTGTTATCTGGAACCTCCGCATCTGTTTCATTAGACTTTTTCAAAACTTCTTCAGCTAATAGGTCATGCAACTGACTTTTCTTGCTCTTCATATTCTGAGAAGCTTGAGAATTAAAAGGATATTCTGTATTGTCTCCTGCATGACTTTCACTAGATAACTTAACCAAGTCTGGATATGATACAACCCCAGCCCAGGGTGTTGCCAAGCTCAAGGAATTGACAGAAGCAGCAACATCAGATACAAGTGTTTCTGTCTGTGCCTTTTTCTGTTCTTCCAGCTGAATTTCTAATAAAGACTTGGCCTTGACACTTGGAGCAGGTTTCCAAGCTCGTCCAGCAGGAACTTCGGCATTGTGAGTAGAAACAGAATCGCCTGAAAGGATTGTTTCAGTGATGTTTCTAGTAACACTGACATCTTGATGATCAGCTGTCTCTAGTACAGCATTTTCTTCGATCTGACTAGCTTTACTTCTTGTTTTTTGCAGATATGTTTCATGTGATCCACCGTTGTTTGTTTCCCCCAACTCATTAAAATGTGGTATATCAATTTCTGACTGCTTTGATGGCTGCAAAGTCATGTTTTTTAGCAATCCCTTTGCTTGGTCAGAAGATTGAGGTTTGTTAGATTTTTGCTTCTTAGATTTCTTCTCGGAAGACTTTTTGGGTTCATGTGTTTCAACTTGCACAGCAATGGAGCTGTATATTTCAGCCAGACTAGCTGGGGGTAATTCAATCCCAGTAGATCCTGTTGAAGATTTATCAACAGGAGGTGCATCATGCTGTAAATGTACAGAAGGCATAGATATTGCCGGTATGGCAACACCATCAGATCTTAAGGCGCTGTCCGGTACCTGCTTCAATGACTTAGCAGTATAGTCAAAAACAGAATCCTGCACAATGTGGGGTTCCTCTTTGGAGCTGTTCAGGTCATGCACAAGTGAACTCGCAACATAAGGAGCTGGAGTTTCTCTATTATGATTTTCATTAATTAGCTCAGCGGGAGTAGGAACCCAGTTATTCTGAGGACCAGTATCCCCAAATACCTGATGAGGCAGACGCACGGTAGACCCTTTACCGCCAACCGCATAACTTGCGTCTTGGCTGACGTTAGGATGCAAATTCATAGAATCAGTACTAAGTTCATTATGCACACTAGGAATTGGCATCTGGGAGCTCATAGGAAAAGCATCTTGTGGGGTTTGAAGTTGAGAAGGATCAACACGCAAATGTCCCATTGGTAATGAACTTGGCAACTGTCCATAAGATGAATTGCCAAAAAGCTGGCTAGACTGTTGGTCCTGCAACATTTTGGAAAGCAGTTGTTGCTGTTGTTGCCTTAAGAACATCTGCTGCTCCTCCTGCTTCTGCTGCTGCTTTAGCAGCAGGAGTTTATCTAACAAGGGAAGCTGTGGTGCTGAAGCAGCTGCTTGAGAATGTAACTGCAACAAGTATTGTTGTTGCAACAGACTCATTAGTTGTGGATCTTGAGCTAAACCAGAAGAAAGTAGCTTCTCTGCTGTCAAAGAACTAGCTGGGTTATCCCCAGCTAGAGCCAGTAAATTGCTTAAAGAAAGCTGATTTTGCAGTGTCGGCCTTTGCTGCTGAATTCCAAATGGCATTTGAGAGAAATTCTGATCGTGAACTGAGTCAATTTTATTCTGAAGGAGATCCAATCCACCTTGTATGGGATTATTTTGCCATCCAGGACCATTATTTATGCTTGCAGATGTTCTGTCAGATAACCCTTGGATCATTGACAATAACTCAGAATTTTGAGACTGAGGTTGACGTGAATTGTCACTCACTGAAGACAAGAGCTTTGAATGCATCGACGCATCTGGGACATCTGATTTTGGAGCAAGGGATGCTGCATCCTGCCCCGGCCAATATGGATATGAATTGGGTAAGGACATCTGGCGTTCAAGCTCCATCCTTTTGGCAAGCAAGTAAATGTTGTTACCATTATCTACTCCTGTTGGGCCCAGATTACCAGAATTATTTCCAGCAAACCCTTTAAAACCTGAATAGCATATAATTTACATGTTATCAAACCTCATTTTCTCAAAACATCAAAAATATGTTGCTGTAGAAGAAAAAGAAAAAGAAAAATCACAATCGCATGGAAAAAAATATCCATCTAAATAATCAAAAGGAATGGAAATAATTAAATATAACAGATAAGGACCTTCTGATAATGCAAGGTTGTTAATTGTAGGACCGCTTCTGTTACCAGACATGAGTGACTCCAGATACCGACTTTCAACTCCGGTACCAGAACCCTGCCGATGCCTAGAATCACTTTTCAACATCTCAACCTCATTCAAACCAGTGAGGGTATTTCCAAATGTAGTAGGATTTTGGCGAGCAGTCATATCTGCCGATTCGTTCGGTTGTGGTGCAGAAAATCCTGGTGGTGGTCGGGCTTTAGCTCGTAAATGCGGCATGACATCACCAAGAGAAAACCATGGTGAGTCAACTGCTGAATTTTCCAGACGAACAGGTAAATCAATACCAAAATATCCAGCCTCAAACCATCCAATAATGTCAATTCCTTTAAATGGACCCTGAATTAGACCCTTGGGATCTTTATACAAAAGGGATAACTCCTCTGGAGCAGTCGGAGGAACTCTTCTGGCTCCAGGTTCACTTTCCAAAACACCAGATAGCTGCCTCTTAACAATGGGATCTTCACTACTAGCGTGCCACTTACCTACTTCTTTGGACTCGGATACAAAACCCAACTTACTTTCCCATGGACTTTGAGGATCTTTTGGCTGGTGTGAATGCACATCTGGTTTTCTTAGTCTAGCATCACTAGATACATCCCTGCTATTGTGCAATAGAGCACTTGTATGTTCACCTGCTGACGATGCTCGCCATGCAGCACCAGGATGAGGAGAACTATTTCCTTCAAAGGATGAATCTCTATTACTGGACAATTCATCAGCCACTTTATAAGAACCACCATCTTCACTTCTATCTGTGCATTAAAGATTTTAGAAAAACTCACAGTATAGGCAGAAAAAGGAAATTATATTTATCAAAAGCCAAAAAATAGCACACAAGCAAGGCTGAGTTTTATTAGATTCAGACACACAGATGAGATATGAAAGAACCAATCTCAACATGATAATGTAGCAAGGCTGAGTTTTAATAGATTCAGACACACAGATGAGATATGAAAGAACCAATATCAATGTGATAATGTAGTAAGACATGATGAAGACATGGTTGACAGAAAGAAAAAGTCAGTGAAATTCATGAACTAAGCTTGTTTGTGGTGATGTAAGCTAACTCATCAAACCTACTTATCTTATTGAGGTTTCCTCAATTTGCACTATTTATAAATAAATGACACTTTGAAATTGAGAGAAATAACTTAGATGTTTGATCTTTAATGATATCAAAAATACCCTAATTCCAAGGTTTTATTATTAGCAGTTATGGCTTTATTTTTAACCATTTGGAGGGTATATGAAGCTGAAGATACCTGAATTTTTTCAAATTAGTTAGGAAGTTAAAACTGTGTTTACTTATGAGCAATTCATATAAACAATTTAACAGTCTAATGAATAACGGATTAAAGAAGCAACGAAAAAACCACAGAGCAAATATGGTGTTGCAGCCAACGGAAGAAATGTAATGCATATAGCAGGTGTCACAGCCTATAGAAGATGGCACGCAATCTGCCATGTCATAATGCCATGGCGCTCCATGACGCCAAAGACAATTCAACAACACTGAAACTTAAAAAACCGAAATCACAATCTCTGAAACTATCACCATAGATGCAAACCAAACAACTCATATCAGGCGGTGTTGTCAAATAGCGGCTAGAGCCTATAACATACCAGAATTTGAACAAATCCCTATTGTTTTGTTATAGGCTATTTAATAGAAAGTGCTAGCAAATATACACTACAGGGGCGTGATAGCAGTATAGCGTGGCAGAATTTGAGCAAACAGCTATTTTCCACAATTGACAACGCTGATTTCAGAAACCTATTCAGCACCTGAAACTATTTATAAGTAATATATCCCGAGTGTACCTTGAAGAGGAGTGTTTCCAGGCTTCATTCGTCTAGTCTGAGTAAAATCTGTTGAGCCCCTTCCTTCTTTGGACACTTGAGGTGCACTACTACTAACTATTTCCCCTTTTTCAATACCATTTAAGACAGACTGTTCAAACAGACAAAGCAGTATATTAAGCCACAAGAAAAAACAAGGCATCCAGTAAAATATAAACAAAGAGACTATGTACCAGTTCCTCAGAATTTGGTGTTGCAAGAGCAAGAGGCTCCAATGATTCATCATGTGTAAGACTTGGAACTTGCACAAAATCATCAACAAGATTTCTATTTCTACCCATATTAGTCACTCTGTAGACATCAAGCAATTTTGTCCTGTTATATCTGAAAGGTTCTTCATGTTCACTTTCGACTTTGTCTAATGCAGATCCAGGATATGTGCTATTCAAAGAGCCACCACCACGACCTAGTCCAGGACTGAAGACAGGCGGGGGTGTATTCTCCCCACGACCACGACCATAAGAAAATGTAGAGGCTTGTTTGTTTGGTGGTGTGCTTTGGGAATGAGGAGGCTCTACCCTTCCACGGCTTTGTGCAAAGTTAGGTCTCCATGGTCGAATTTGATCTCCTTCCTTCTCTTCCTTCCCATGAGACAAACCTTTATCCAGATGTATATCACCGTCTTTTCCTGAGTCACTCCATTTTTCGCGAAGACCTTCTGGCTCCTTCTCATTAGGACCCCAGCGGGTGTTCCACTTGCTCTCACGCCGCTGATCAAAGTTAGCTTCTCGGTTTCCTGAATCATTCCACCTATGAGTATCAGGTGTAACACGACGTGTTTCTCCAAAATTCTTTGGAGCTGGATTTTCTCCCCATCGATCCACCTTTCGTGAATCACCTAGATCTTTGTCCCCATCCCTCCAACGATCCTTACGGATGGAGGACTTTGTGTCTCTCTCAGTGTCTCTCTCTTCATCACGCCAACGATCACGGCGTCCACTTTCTGTGTCAAACATGGATGGCCGAAAGACATCCTTTCTCTTCTGTGCATCCTCTCCATCACCAGATGTCTTAACAGTCTCTGAGCGATTGCCATGTGATGGATTTGAGATCGCATGATTTTCCTGAGTCATAAGAGACATATAAGGAAAAGGAGAAGCTAACAACTTAGAATCAGTTATAAATCATTTGAAGAATATTGAACTCAAATCGTATTTACATAAAAACATTCCACAAAATTATAGACAAATAGTAAATACAAACCATGGGTCCTGTTCCAGATTTACTCTCCCCTGGCTTTGGCAGAAGCCATTGTGGTGAAAGTGGGATAGGATTGTCAGAGCCTTGGACATCTGCACAAAAGGAAAAGAAATTCCAATTAATGAAAAAAATTGTTAGAAGCTATTAAAAACTGTTTCAGCAAGAGAAAAAATGCATTCGAAGCATGTGAAACCATAGCCTTTGACAATTGTAAAAGATAGAAAAAGGTATATCAGACACTTATCTTTCACATGTAAAAACACCTTTCAGCATTGCCATAACATAACCATAACACACCCTAAACCCAGTATCATACCACGAAAACAGAGAAAAAGAACGTAATTTTAAAAAAATGACACGCAAAACAGGAGTTGACATATAAAAAGAAGCACAAAACAAATCATTTCAATACCATGCAAGACATGTCATGAAAACTCCAACCAAATACTCAGTCAGTAGCTACATTTTACAACCAAAAAAATGAACTTCAATAACAATACAATTGAGAAAATCACATAATTAAAGTAGTTTTTTAAAGGTGTTTTCATCAGTAATTCGAAAATAACACATAATCAATTATGCTAAAAGACTGAGAGGAAGAGCAGCCCTACAATCAGTACCAAGATGATGTTTTTAACAATATTTTGGCAAATAAAACACAGCAAAAACTCAAAATACCAAATTTTTTCAAACTCCATCCATAAGAAACTAATATCCCCAAAATAAAAATCTCAAATTCTGAGCAGTGAAATCTACGTAGCTCTTCAAAGAAAAACAAAATAAATAACTCGAAAAACAGTGACACTCACTGCACTAGAAAGTAGTAAACTTGCCGGAAAAAACGCAGCACATACAAAAATAAATCAATAAGAAAAACCAAAAAAAAAAAAACGTAATTTACAATTCACGTGGTTTGAAACTCAAAGAAAAAATGCAGCGTGTAAAAAAATCACTGACAAAATTGAGGAATTCATCAATGTCAATAGAAAACCCTAAAAAACAGTGACGAAAGTGAACCACATTTCGGGTATTATGAAACCAAAACCCTAAGTTTAAACGGAGGTAGAGGAATAAGATGAATGAAATTGGGAATGCAAAAACCTTTGGAGATCTGCAATGGAGTTGCAGCGTTAGCGTGAAAGCGAGTATCGGAAGTTGAGTTTTGAGCCATTGATGATGAACGAACGAGAGTGAACACTGAGCCAAAACACTGTTTGCAAACGATGAAAGGGTGCGAGCGAGGGAGAACGTAGGTTAAGCCTCAAACACAATATAAAAGGGTAGTGTGCACGATAACACTCTGTAACCTCCTATGCGCACGTTAGCCACAACCTTTGTGATTCTCGCTGACAACTTATCACGCGCTTTAAGTTCAAAGTGTCTGACACGTTACTAGGTTTGAGTCTCCGTGTTTTGCACGCGCGCTGGTGTTGAAAATTGTGAGGATTTATTTTTGTGTTATTAGAATTTTCCCTCGTCTATACATTTTAGTGGTGCTCCCTATCTTAGAGTAATTTAAAACCTTATTTTCGAGATGCCAAGTTTTATTGATTATTTGGAGATTAAATTTATTGAACTCAAAATATATAGATGATTTATTTGTAAAGGAAATATACAATAACCGATCTAAATCTAAAATAATTTATCGTTTTGAATTTTTCTTATAGATTATTAATTACATTTTTTAATTTCTATAACTCTTAATCCGATATTTTTGTTTTAAATTTAAAATAAAAATTAGATATAATGTATTTTTTTTTTACGGATAAATATAATGTATATTATAATAATTTTTTTATTTTTTTTATGAAAAAATGGCTAAATGTTTGGGGAAGAAAACTACGATCAAAAATTTTAGGAAGACTAACATCATTCACATCAGCGCGACGGATAAGTTCGAAATTCTTAGGACACACTATAAATAAACTATATTCATCCTGCATGTTGTAACTACTATTAGCCAAGGCATCTGCTAAGAGATTAGCTTCTCTATGCACGTGAAAAATCTCCAACTCCCAATCCAAATCCCACATGCGACTAATTTGCTCCACCAAACTATTCCCTAATGGGTTAAAACTCTTTTTTGCTTTAATGTCGTGGACTACCTCCATCGAATAACACGCAACTCAACTTTAGTAAATTGCATTGTCTTGGCTAACTGTAATCCCTCATAAAGACCCCCGACTTCAACAAGGTAGGGATCACCATGATCAATAATTTTGGAGAAACCATTAATCCACTCACCTTCATCCCCTCGAATAACTCCTCCACAGCTAATTATTCCATCTTTACAAGCGTCGTTCGTATTAATGCAAATCCAACCACACCTAGGAAGAACAAAATGAATCTGCCTAGTCGCTACAGTACTTATACAATTATCTTTCATAACGCCATCTGACACAATATAATACTCAGTCATTTGCCTTAACTGCTCCACCTGATTATGAGGACGCACAAATTCGACATCAAACTTCTCTTTGTTCCTCTATATCCACAGCATGTAACAAGCAGTTGACTAAAATCTATCCCACTGAGTCTCCCGTTCATACTTCCGCCCACCACAAATATTCAAAGTAATTCAATCCTTCGAATTACAAGTAAAGAGACGGTGGCGTACATCACACGGAATGATACTCACCCAAAATTGAGTTGCCAACTTACAATCCCTAAGCACATAAAGAACCGTTTCTGGTACGACATTATAGAAATTACAAAACCGCGGCCCAAGTCCCATGCGGCACTTCCTGTCATTAGTTAGCAATCTCTCATGTTGAACAATCCACAAAAACACACACCTTCTTCGGGTCTTTTATCTTCCAAAGGCGATTCCACTCAATTAACATTTTTTAGTTAATTGAATACATATAAATTTTCAAGATCAATTCAATTAGATATTTTAGTATATTATACTTTGAATTTATAATATTGATAGATATATTAATATTTAATAGAGATAATATAGTAAAAATGATAACTATTATTTTCTTTATTTGTTATTATATGTCATTTTGAATATAATATTTATATTAAATTATAAATATTATATTTAAAATAATTATAATTTGATTATAAATTATAAATTATAAATATTTATATAATTTATATTTGTCTCTGTAAGTTTGACTGAGATTTCATCACTTGGGAGATTAAGGACTTTAGATTTTAATGTGGGATAGACAGCTCTCAAAGTCGCTTCAAGTAAAATGGTCAAACATGAGAAAACATGTTCCAACTACAATTGACATATTTTTATATAATTTATCTTTGACATTTTTTATTTTCTAATACTATAAGTGGTGGATCTTTTACAGAGAATAGAGAATACAAAAGTTCATGCATAACAATGTTGTGTTACTTAAGAATATAAATATAATTTTTAAGATGATTAGTTTTGTCATCTAAAGAGAGGTAGTGGCGCAGCTTGTTGTTCGCTGTCTGCTATTTATGCATAATCATTTACTAAATGATAATTTCATTTTGATGTAATTCTAACTTTTATAATTCAATTATAAGTTATTTTGTATTATTAAAAATGTTATTTTCTTTATTATATTTTTTTATTTCAACTTTTTAAATTCATTAATTAATGAATGATATTTTTATTTAAAATATCATAATTTTTTATTTCTATATAGCATTTATTATATTTTTTATACTTGTTAAATATCTAAAACGAGTTGTAATAAAAAAAAACAAAATAAAGTGTTTTTGTATTATATATTTAAGGGGGCGTGCTACCAAAATATTTTATGTGGGGTAAAAAATGACAATAACACTAAGATTTGATAATAGATGGCTCAAAGAATTAATCAAGAAATTAATAAAGATTGTCTCTGACAACAAAAAAATTGACAGTGTACTTCTATTTCTTTCTTTTTCTCTGCCTAGTTTATTATTTTTGTAAAATTGATGCTCTTTTTATTCTAGTATTGTTTTAGGGTTGTTGACGGTCATTCTTTGAGTTTTAATGGTGGTTGTGCTATCTATTTGAGCTTTTTTAGTGTGTTTTTCCTCAGACATCTCTATGGATATACCTTGTCATGTAAGAGATTGAGAGCAAGTATTGAGGTGTCATGCATCTCCCACCCTAACAACTTGCAGATTTCTAATATCTTGACTATTAATGATAGCAATCACCTGAAAGAGTCAAACTTGCATGAAAATTTAGCAAATCAAAATCACAAGAACCAAGATTTCTAGTAATAAGATGAATATAATGTTGATTTTTGCGTTTGGGGTCATGACGATAAAAAAATATAAAGATAAATAACATATTATAATTGATAATTTTGTATCGAACAACTCTATTCGCAAACATACTCTCAACTCAAACCCGGTAGGAACACGATGCAATTTAGCAGGCTTGCAGATCACATAATTAAGTTCTTGTATGGAATATTTCATTATGGAAAAACTAACATATTTTAAAAGGATTCTTAGAGGAAACCCTTAGATATTTTGCAACAATTGGCTTACAACTAAACATTGGTTCCAAGTGGATCCCTATTATCGAGTACATTTCAACAAATTCCATACCTCAGTCTATATTTAGGGTCTTCCCCAAAAGACTAAATGAAATAGATAGGGTCAAAATAGGGTCAAATCAAAGGCAGATTTTGGAATTTGAGGTCTTTATGTACCCTAAAAAAGTTAATCTTATAAAGGTTAAGATCCTACTGGATATTCATAAAGCTTTTAAACTTGGTATACACATAGGGAATATTTCATAAGGTACTGCTTGGGTAGAATTTAGGTATGAAGAAATCCATATGTTTTGTTACAATCGTGGGATCATTGGTCATAATGAGGATTACTAAGGAAAACCAAAAAGGTGTAGATCTTATGGTTAAAAACCATGTGGTCCTTGGCACAAATCAGTAAATTATGGAAGAAGATATATGAAACAAAAGGAAAAATATATGTCCATACTCTAAAGTCAACCCTCTAATAGTTAAACTGTTGAAGTGTATTATCTAAGCTCATAAACTTGACATTGCTTTATTTTGGGGGAAATATATGTCCATACTCATTGGATTTTGACGATAGCAAAGTACTTAAAGAACAAATGGTATATTAACAATTGTTTAAGTGTGCATGATCATTAAGTTAGCAATTAACTTGGTTCTGACCCAAATTAATAGCTTATAAAGATAAGCAAATGACTCATATTATGAAGGATATAATTTGATCAACACTTAAAGTTCAGCTTTTGATGATAGCTCAAAATTTGATGACATGGAAACATAGTACAACACCTCTAGTTCATACTCAGTAGAAACCAATTTCATCTTGTCAAATGCCAAATTATGGAGAAAGTCATTTGGGGTTCCCAGTGCAATGCTAGAGGTATTTTGACACGACTTATTTTGTCTGCCTCATCATCCTTGTGGTCGCCATGCTAGAGAAAGACTATGTTGGATAAAGTTATTACTCAGAAGATGAAGATCTTAACATTACCAACTTCCAATGTCTCTCTTTTGGAAACTACTTTTCGGTAAATATATTTGTGCAAGTTATCTTTCAATGTCTCTATTGTTGCCTTTATATAATGAGTGGAAGATTCAAAGGAAAAATAACAACAAGATATCACAACAAGAATAATAAATTAAATTTTGCAATAAGCTCTCGTATATATTTGTTGTGTAGCCCATATTCTTGAGATTTCTTACCTTTGTATATCTTAGAAATTTTAAGTAATAAGGTCTTTTATTATATTGTATTCTTTGTGTACCTCTTATTTATATCAAGTACGTCTTGTTGCAAACCCTAAACATTTTGTTTAGAATCTGTAAAGTCTCTGACCGAGTGTTCGAGCAAGTAAGTCTCTAGCTATGTTGCTTGAGCAAGGAAGTTCATAATTGATGTGTTTAGGCGAGAAATTCTCTTTCAGGATTGATTGAGAAAGGAAGTTTTAGATGTGTCTAAGCATGTTGTAATCAGGTTTGGTTATAGTGGAAAATCTCTTGTGGGACAAGAGTAATAGACAACTCTCATTTGTATAAGAACTAGGATAATTTATGTGTGCACTTTTATTTATTGCTTATGTGATTTAACTTATTTTGTTGCTATCTACTATTGTTTAGAATATGAACTTGTTCAAATTCATAGACAATTATTTAAATAAGCAAAATACTCCACATACCTAACTCAACCCATCCCCCTTTTCTTGTCTATTTGTATCACCTTCATTTGGCACATTTTAATTAAAATACTGCCACATTTTAATTAATTAAATTAATCTTTATTTGTATTATGTCGGTATTTTCTATGTTTTCAGATTTTTACCAATTATAAGGCACATGCGAAGAAAGTCAAGAAAAGTCGGATAAATTGTATTCAAAATCCACAAAAGAATAGCATATATGCAATTGTGTGATGTTTAGCAAAATGGGGGTGTAAAAGAAGTAAAAAGTTTTAGAAATTAATTAAATTTAAGGAAGCAATCCCAACCCAATGCATGGAAGAGCTAAGCCCACCATACATCAATGTGTAACGACCGTTACACGCTAACCCTAAAGCCCTAACGGTCGCTATGACTTAAGAAACGAAGGAAGACTGTGACGACCGTCACGCTTGCCCTAACGGTCTGTAGCGATCGCTACGGAGTAGAAGAAGGAGGCGAGAAAATCTCAACAAGCCATTCACTCAGCGTATCACCACTTCTATAAATAGGCTTCGATACTCCGGTCTTCAACACACTTTTTTTTCCGCTTTATTTTACTGTTACTCTGCCAAAATTACTTTCAATCTTATTTTACCGATTTCTGTTTGTGAATTTAGTTTAGTATCTACTTTCTTTTCTCGTAGCAATTTTCACATCGGGGATTGTTGCGAACCTTTGCCAATTCTAACCTTATGTTAGAATTGCACCTTTTTAATTTTCTTCATCGCATTTGATTTTTGGAGCAACGAAGGGCAGATCTCACCGACTTGTGGGAGATACTCAGGCTTGCCAAATATTCCGCCTTTTATTTCCAGGTTTATTTTAATTTATTTATTTATTGGCTCATTTTAATCGTTTATTTATTTTATGCCTAAATTATTTGAAATGCATGTGTTATCTGAATTGTCTTAGATTATTTATTATTGTTGCGTTATAACTTAATCGTTTAACGTGCTAGGCTAAGTTAGTTATCAGTATGTAAGGTCATATAGCCGACGGGGTTTAGCAACGTTATTCGATTTATTTCGTTTTAAAAAGATTAAATTTCTGGTTTCAATTACTAGTTTTTAATGCAACTGTTTTGTACGAGAGTAAAATACAGATTAGAAGTTAGGATCAATAAAGCGAGAGTTTGAGATGATAACTGGAAATTAGTAGTTGTGCATCAACTTAAAATAAAGCGAAAGCGCTTTTAAGTTGATTAAGTTTTATTTATTTTCAAAAACTATTTTTAAACTTTAATTGACACAACGAGAGCACTCACTTAGGTTTGATGATAGGATCTGAATCAATAAACACGAGAGTGTGAGAAGAGGGAGAGTGTGAGAAGAGGGTTTTCAAATAAATATTTTCTACTGAAACATGTTTTGATAATATGAGTTTAAGTCAATGAGTTGCTAAATCCCCAAAGTCTGACCATTACATACTGATACTCTCCGTCTAAATCTAAACTAGATTACAACTAGTTAGGTTCCCTAAAACCCCAATTATTTACATCATCAGCCTTAGATTTACGTAGTAACCTTAGATAACAATAGGTCGACATTTAGTCTCTTGGGATTAGATAATCTTTAAAACTACACGCGATAGGATTGTATACTTGCGGTCTAGATTCTTTAAGACATACAAAGTCGCGATCAAGTTTTTGGCGTCGTTGTTGGGGACTAACAAGACGATATCGTATCTCTTTCAGTTACGCTGTAGAGACTAAGGCACCATTCACAATTGTATGTCAAGTACTCGCTCCAGGGGTGAAGACTTAGTGCTACCAATTCTCGAACCTGAGCGCTCTTTTATTAGAAGACGCCACGTACGAGTACCTCGTACAGATCAATCTCTTTCTCAAATTTCTATTTCTGCCTAACCAGTTGAAGGACCAGACATGGGTGATTAGCCACGTCCTCTCAAATCTTATGTTATTCCTTCGCAAGAATAACCACACAATAGCATTGCTGCTCTAGCCATATAGGCTAACAACTTCGAACTCAAACGTTCTATGTTATCCGTTATACAACAAAACCAGTTTTCTGGTGGTTCAATGGACGACCCTAATCCACATCTATCCATGTTTCTACAATACGAAGATATAGTCAAAGCCAATGGGGTCAGTCAAGAGGCGATAAGACTTCGTCTTTCCCTTTTTCATTAAGAGATAGAGCCCGAGCTTGGCTCAAGTCTCTACCTGCTAACTCAGTTACCTTTTGGAACGAGTTGAGGAAAGTCTTTCTTGCGCGATATTTGCCACCAAGAAAGGCAGTTATGCTAAGATCCCAAATAAGCGAATTTCGACAAAAAGACAATGAGTCTGTTTTCGACGCTTGGGAAAGATATGAGACATATTGAGGCTCTGTCCACATCATGGTATAGAAGAATGGTTAATTATCCACACCTTCTACAATGGTCTCCTGTATAACGCGATATTAACAATAGACGCCGCCGCAGGCGGCACACTTATTGATATATCCTATGACGCAGCCTATGCATTCATATAGAGTATGGCCCAAAACCACTATCAGTGGGGAAGTGAAAAAGGTCAAGTAGATAAAGCTTCTAGAGAGAAAGCACTGACGAAAGGTGGAATGCACTAGATCAACAGTCTCAATAGCGTCCATGCCAAGGTAGACGCTCTCGCCAAGAAGATAGAAAGCCTAACCGCAATACCTCCAGCCACCGTGGTTGCCATAACTCCAAACTGCGAGATATGCAGAGTACCTGGACACGCTGTTGCTGAATGTCAACTTTTAGCAAGAACTCCCACCGACCAAGTGCATTATGCTCAAGGAAACCCTTATTCGAACACATACAACCCTGGATGGAAGAATCATCCCAATCTGTCGTATAAAAACACCAATGTATTGTATGCGTCAGGACAAGCACCTACTGTACCACCTGGATATCAAAAAGCACTCGCAGTTGCTCCCAACATTCCTAGGAAATCTAACCTCAAACTAATGATGGAGAATTTTATAGCTCCACAAGCTCAAACCTACAAGGATTTCCTAAACCAAAACATTTACACTAGCGAGCAAATTAAGCAGTTGTTGAATAAAGTAGATGCTTTAGCCACCCATAACAAAATGCTAGAAACTAAGATTTCATAAGTGGCCCAACAACAAGCACCTACCGTTGCACCTGCTGGTACTTTACTAGGGCAACCTCAACCTAATCCGAAAGGACAAGCTCATGCTATTATATTGCGAAGCAGAACCGAATATGATGGACCAACTGATCCTAGACTTAAGAATCCCGCCATGTCCCAAAGCTTTGGAAAAACAACTGAGAAGAAAGATGAACCGAAACCGAAAGAGAAAGTAGGTGATGGCGAATTAGTAGAAAAGGAAAAATCATATGTTCCTCTGCCACCTTACAAACCACAAATCCCTTATCATCAAAGACTCACTCATTCTAGAAGCGCATAGCAATTCAAGAAATTTGTTGAACTTCTTAAATAACTCAATATCACCATTCCATTCATAGAAGTTATCACTCAAATGCCCTCGTACGTTAAGTTCCTCAAATAAATATTATCTAACAAGAAGAAGATAGAGGATAATGAGACAGTTACACTCACTGCAAAATGTAGCGCAATCATTCAGAACAAGATGCCGCAAAAGTTGAAGGATCTTGAAAGCTTCTCAATACCATATAATATAGGCAAGTTTGTCATAGAAAAAGCTCTATGTGACTTAGGCGCCAATATCAATGTTATGCCCTTGTCAATATTTAAGAAGCTCGATATGGGAGAATTAAGACTGACGAAAATGTTTGTACAACTTGCGAATCATTCAGTCAAATATCCAGTAGGAATTCTTGAAAACATTTCGGTGCGAATAGGTCAGTTATATATCCCTAAATATGTCATCATTATGGACATTAGAGAAGACAATGTTACTCCCATCATACTAGGAAGGCCATTTTTAGCCACTGTCGGAGCCATAATAGATGTTAAGAAAGGAAAATTAACCTTTGAATTTGGAGAAGAGAAAGTCGAATTTATCCTGACACAATTCCTACAAGCCCCAACTATCAATGATATGTGCTATCTTTTAGATGTGATAGACGAATGTGTCAAAGAGATGGTATCAAGAGAAAAACCTCATTCTGAAACATGAAGATTTTGATGCCCCTGATTTTCGAAGATGATAATTGGTGTCCCAAATATCGAGATGACAACCTAAGTGAATGTCTAGCACTGACACAATCATATGCCATGTCCGAAGAAACCTGATTTGGAACTCAAGGTTTTACCGGAAACCCTAAGATACGAATTCCTAGATTATGAATTCAAAAAACCAGTGATAATCAACACAGACTTAGGACAACTTGAGATAGAGAAGTTGTTGCATGTTTTACGAAAATATCCATCTGCCTTAGGATACAACATTACTGATTTTAAAGGAATAAGTCCTTCCATTTGCATGCATCGCATCATGCTGGAAGATGACTGTAAGTCGTTTAGAAAACATCAGAGAAGGATCAACCCGATCATGAGTATTATAGTGAAAGACGAAGTAACCAAACTTCTAAATGTAGGAATCATATATTCAATCCCTAATAGTTAATGGGTTAGTCCAGTCCACTGCATACCCAAAAAGGGAATAATCACTGTCACGACAAACAAAGCTGGAGAACATATAGCAGAGAAATTCGTGAATGGATCCAGAATATGCATTGACTATAGAAAGCTAAACAAAGCTACACGAAAAGATCATTTCCCTCTACCCTTCATTGACCAAATGCTTGAGCGATTGGCTAAGCATTTTTACTACTGTTATTTGGACGGTTATTCAGGATTCTTTCAAATTCTTATCACCCTGATGTCCAAGAGAAAACAATGTTTACATGTCCTTATGGAACATTTGCTTACCGGTGAATGTCATTTGGATTATGTAATGCGCCTGCAATATTCCAGAGATGTATGATGTCCATCTTCGCCGATTTCATAGACGATATCATGGAAGTCTTTATGGATGACTTCTCTGTATATGGGCAAAGCTTTGAAGGATGCTTGTCAAACCTGGAGCAGGTACTGGAGTGATGCGTATAAGTAAACCTGCTATTGAACTGGGAAAATGCCATTTTATGGTAAAACAAGGAGTCGTGCTTGGACACATTTCCGAAAAGGGATCGAAGTAGACAAGGCAAAGATCGAAGTAATAGAAAATATCCAACCCCCTAAGACAGTAAGATAAATACGAAGTTTTTTAGGCCACGCTGGTTTCTACCGATGTTTCATTAAAGATTTCTCGAAGCTTTCTAAACCGCTCACCAACCTCTTAATGAAAGAAGTTGAATTCATCTATGATGACTGCTTAAAGGCATTTAAACGGTTAAAAACAACTCTCATATCCGCACCTATCATACAACCACCTGATTGGAGTCTTTCATTCGAGATAATGTGCGACGCAAGCGATTACGCGGTAGGTGCAGTCCTAGGACAAAGGAGAGACAAAAAGCTCCATGCCATATACTATGCATGTAGAACTTTGGATTTTGCACAGATAAATTACGCCACTACAGAAAAGGAACATGTGGTCGTAGTTTTTGCATTAGACAAATTTTGTTCCTATTTAGTAGGCACAAAAATTATCATCTATACTTACCACACAACTATCAGATACCTATTAGTTAAGCGGGATGCCAAACCAAGGTTATTAAGATAGATCTTACTTCTGGAAGAAATCGATCTGGAGATTAAAGATAAATCAGGATCAGAGAACCTTGTAGCTGACCACTTATCCAAAATGGAGAACCTTAAGCCTCAAGATGTACCTATTAATGACAATTTTCCATATGAACACTTAGTGGCCCGAATGGAATCCGAAAACCCAACTAGGAAATGCCCTAAAATTTGTAACAGTAACGATACAACTGAAGAAGTAGAAGTAGTGTCTGCTCAAATATCAGTGTCCTGGTACGTCGACTATGTCAACTACTTGGCAGCGAGAGTTCTTCCACCAGATCTAACTTACCAACAAAAGAAGAAATTCTTTCATGATCTCAAACATTATTATTGGGACGAGCTCTTATTCTGTTGATGTATTTCGGAAAGTGAAATAGAGAATGTAATTTCTCATTGTCATGAAGTCCCTTATGGTGACTATGCTAGCACTTCAAAGACCTGCGCAAAGATTTTACAAGTTGGACTTTATTGGCCCAGTTTATGGAAAGATGTTCACACCGCAATCATAAAATGCGACTGGTGTCAACACACTGGCAACATATCTAGACGCGATGAGATGCCGCAAAAGGTATCTTAGAAATAGAGGTATTTGACGTTTGGGGAATTGGCTTTATGGGACCTTTCCCATTTTCTTTTGGCAATAATTACATACTAGTCACAGTAGATTATGTATCTAAATGGATAGAGGCAGTAGTCTCTCCAACAAATGATGCACAAGTAGTGATTAGATTATTCAAAAATATAATTTTTCCGAGATTCGGTGTGCCGAGACTAGTCATCAGCGATGGTGGCTCCCATTTCATTTCCAAAAATTTTGATAAACTTTTAGCAAAATATGGAGTCCGACACCGCGTAGCAACACCTTACCACCCACAAACAAGTGGGCAAGTGGAAGTCTCTAACAGGGAGATTAAGCGAATACTTGAGAAAATTGTAGCTACATCTAGGAAAGATTGGTAGTCTAAGCTACATGAAGCACTGTGGGCATATAGAACAATGTACAAGACACTCATCGGAACCACACCTTTCAAACTAATTTATGGTAAGTCATGCCATTTACCCTTGGAACTCGAACATAAAGCCTATCGGGCTATTAAAACCCTGAATCTGAATTACAAAGTCGTTGGAGAAAAGAGAATTCTAGACATCCATGAATTGGAAGAACTTAGGCAACATGCATACGAAAATGCCAAGATCAATAAGGAACAAACTAAGAGATGACACGACAGACGCATCTCTAGGAAAAAATTCAAAGAGGGTGATGTAATACTCTTATTTAACTCCAGACTTAAACTATTTCCAGGAAAACTCTGTTCCCGATGGTCAGAACCATTTGAAGTTATTAAAGTACTCCCGAGTGGTGTTGTTGAAATTAAAGAAAAAGCTAGTAACCCATTCATTGTAAACGGGCAGCGTTTGAAGCACTACCATTGTATCGAAAATAAAGAGTACTCAACTAGTCTAAGACTTATATAGCTGTCGGCTGAGTCACCAAAATAGTTTTCGATTTTCAAAATAAGTCGAGCTTCCGACGTTAAACAAAGCGTTTTGTGGGAGGCAACCCACCAATTTTATTTTATTAAAAATTCTATTTATTGAAAATTTTTAATTTATTTTTGTTAAATGTTTTTCTTAAAAAAAATTATAAAATTTCCTGTTCTTCTTTTTTATTTTTAGGCATTAGGCCGATGCTGATTTAAAACTATTTTTGACCACTTACAGGATTCACATTTCTTCTTCTTCACTGATTTTTGCTATGGATTTTTCTGACACTATGCTTGTCGCATTCGTGAGCGATGTTCAGCAGAGACGTTGTGAGATGCTTGCTCAAAGAGAGATATGTCCCACCATTTATGTGCATGATCCCATATTGTCTGCCTTGGGCATCAGGGAGAGTGTCCGCTTCATGTTTAACCAGATTGGTTGGGACTACTTTATTCATCACCATCATTCTACCTACCGCAACCTGACACTAGAGTTTCTCAGTTCCTTGCACTACAACCATGATGTTGGTTTAGGATTGGCTAAAGGAGTGGTATCATTCAGATTATTTGGTTTTACTCACAGGTTCACCACCTGTGAACTTGCTGCTCTTTTGGATTTCTCAGCTGCTGTTAATGTTGCCATTGAGATTCTTGATGACGAGTATTTGGACAACCATCTTGACTACTTTTGGGGAGAGATATCTGACCTACGATAAGAGAGCTTTATTCTTAGGCACTCGTCCAAGATTCATAACCCATCTATTAGGTATTTCCATATGATTTTGGCGTTTACCTGGGAAACCTCATAATGATACCTTGGTGTCTAAGGAAAAGTTGTTTATTATGTTATATGTGTTTCGATCTACACCAGTAGTTGGTGGTTCTTTTATGCTTGCTCGTCTACTGAGTATAGCCCAGACTCCTCATGGCTTGATATGTGCAACATGTGACGACCGTCACGCTTGCCCTAACGGTCTGTAGCGATCGCTACAAATTAGAAGAAGGAGGCGAGAAAATCTCAACAAGCCAGTCACTCAACGTATCACCACTTCTATAAATAGACTTCGATACTTCGGTCTTCAACACACTTTTTTCGCTTTATTTTACTGTTACTCTGCCAAAATTACTTTTAGTCTTATTTTACCAATTTCGGTTTGTTAATTTAGTTTAGTATTTGCTTTCTTTTCTCGTAGCAATTTCCAAATCGGGGATTACTGCGAACCTTTGCCAATTCTAACCTTACGTTAGAATTGCACCTTTTTAATTTTCTTCATCGCATTTGGTTTTCGAAGCAACGAAGGGCAGATATCACCGACTTGTGGGAGACACCCAGGCTTGCCAAATATTCCGCCTTTTATTTTCAGGTTTATTTTAATTAATTTATTTATTGGCTCATTTTAATCGTTTATTTATTTTATGCCTAAATTATTTGAAATGCACGTGTTATCTGAGTTGTCTGATATTATTTATTACTGTTGCGCTATAACTTAATCGTTTAACATTCTAGGCTAAGTTAGTTGTCGGTATGTAAGGTCATATAGCTGACGGGGTTTAGGAACGCCATTCGATTTATTCCGTTTTAAAAAGATTAACTTTCTAGTTTCAATTACTAGTTTTTAATGCAACTGTTTTGTTACGAGAGTATAATACAAATTAGAAGTTATGATTAATAAAGCGAGAGTTTGAGATAATAACTGGACATTAGTAGTTGTGCATCAACTTAAAATACAGTAAGAGCGCTTTTAAGTTGATTAGGTTTTATTTATTTTCAAAAACTATTTTTAAACTCTAATTGACACACCGAGAACGCTCACTTAGGTTTGATGATAGGATCTGAATCAATAAATACGAGAGTGTGAGAAGAGGATTTTCAAATAAACATTTACTACTGAAACATGTTTTGATAATGCGAGTTTAAGTCAATGAGTTTCTAAATCCCCAAAGTCCGACCATTACATACTGATACTCTCCCTCTAAATCTAAACTAGATTACAATCAGTTAGGTTCCTTAAAATCACAATTATTTACATAATTAGCCTTAGATTTACGTAGTAACCTTAGATAACGATAAATCGACATTTAGTCCCTTGGGATTCAATAATCTTTAAAGCTACACGCGATAGGACTATATGCTTGCGGTCTAGATTCTTTAAGACATACAAATTCGCAATCAATAGTGATATAGAAAAATATCATGAAGTGAAAGTTATACTAGACGGGTGACTTCATTTACAGTAATGTTAATGGTACTAGTATACCATGTGATTATAATACTCCTGAAAAAAGTCACTATTCAGTTAAACCACCTACATTCAGTGGTGATTCCGTTGTCTTTGAATGGCATAAGAGCAAACTATACACATATATTATTGGGCTTGATGATGAGTTATGACACATCCTCGAGGATGGTATTGATATTGAGGTGAATGGTGTGAGAATGGTTGCTGACAGAAAAGTTCTCACACTAGCCCAAAAAAATGTACAAAAAAACACCATTGAGTAAGAGGTATTCTTGTTAATGCTCCACCTTATTCTGAGTACATAAAAAATAATAGTTAAGTCTATTAATAATACTATTTTTGAATCATTGTGTGTTATATATGAAGGTAACTAGCAGGTGAAATAGGTTAATGCCAACCTTCTAGTTCACCCGTATGAACTCTTTAAAATGAAGGATGATGAAGACATTGAAACCATGTTCTCAAGGTTTCAAGTTCTTATATTAGGCCTTCAGGTTTCGAACAAGAGTTATACATCTATTGATCATGTCAATAAGATTGAGAGGAGTCTTCTTGTGAGATTCAGACCCAAAGTTACAATTATTCTGGAAGCTCAAGGTCTAAATAAGTTGAGTATTGAAAGTCTAATAAGCAACCTTTAGAGCCATGAGAAAGAACTAAATGGAAATCAGTTGGTTAAGGTGTCTAAATCACTTACTTTAACGTCTATATTTGATAAATATGGTGGTATAGCTCCTAGATCTTCAAGAGTTTACAAATTTGAATAAGCTTCCGATGAAGGAGTTTATGATGATAATTCTGATGATAGGGAAATGGTCTTTATCATCAAAAGGTTTTAAAAAACTAGTCAAAAGGAATGAAAGATTCTCTAATAGATGCAGTGGCTTCAAATACTCCAGTTCTATAAACAAACATGATGACCAGAAGATATACTTCAACTACACGAAGCCTGGTCGTTTGAAATTTGAATGTCATTATATGCAAAAGGATAAACCAAAGAACTTAAGCTTTTCGAAGGACAAATTCAAAAGTACCTTTAAGAATAGTATTATGAAAACATGGGATGAACTCGATAATGAAGACAATCCAAATAGAGACAAAGAAGAAGCAAATATAGCACTAATGACTCTCACATAATCCAATGCAGGATCTGAATTATGCTCTGGTTTAGAATTAGAAGAAGAATATGAGATATTTTCTAACTTATGTCGTTCTGATCATATTACTTTCATTCAAGACCTCATGAGTCATAGCAGAGATAAATCAAGGCACATGGAAAAGTTAAAGAGAGACCATGATCTTTTGAAAGAGAAATAAAAAATGTCTCAAGAAAAAGTTGAATCTCTTAAAAAATATTATAATGCTCTTTTAAATAAAGCTTGTGATAAAACTTTGAATGAGCATGAGATAACTCTTCAAAGCTTTATCATAACATGTCTCAAAATAACTAAACTTACTTCCATGATCTATGGAGTAATTAAGAGTAATGTGTAAGTTATGGGTTACAGTGGAGAATGCTCCAAAGCTCGGCTTCTAAAGAAAACCTCAGATCCTTTTTCTTCAAGTAATGCTCAAACAATGCTGAAAATTTATTTCGCGTATGCTTCTAATAAGGGTAATCTATTGTCCATAAATACATCATACTAAGTGATACATCATAATAGCACTTATACATCTTTCATCATAAAATCATAATATACCCACATAGTTCACAATTATCATCACATCATAACTCATCAACAAAATTCATGCAATGTCACATAGGATGCTAATGCAACAACATTGACTCAATGCGTGTGGTACCAAAGTTTATGGACACCTGGTTCATCACCCTCTAAATATCCTCACCATATGATCGATTACTTTTTGGAACCAGAGCGCATTATAAAATGCACTCAATACGCACAATGGATTTAAGCTCGTCACAAACGGACCACCATCCAAAAATGCTATGAATGTATGATGCAAAATAACAACATAGTAAATTAGACCACGACTAATTAATTTCATCATCATTCACATAATCCTCTTCACATAACATGTGTGTGTGAGTGTGTGTGAGTGTGTTAAACATGCACGTCATGAAAACATCATTACAAACATTATTCAATACCAACATCATGGCAACATCATCATAATATATCATGTTATGGCATTCAACAAGACATCACAATATACCAATATATAATAATCCAACTATAAATAAATAAGCACATGAATAACACACCAAATGCTTCATATAATTATACCATAACATAGTACTGTTGGTTATCTACCAAACACTTTGAACGACGCGTCAAATAGAATCTTAAAACTAAAGTTATGACACTTTGAAGTTATATTGTCAGGTCTGCTCGCCTAAGCTCCGCTCGACGACCTTGGGGCGCTTTGGTCGCCTCCTTTTTGCCTGATGCTCATATGATGATTGGGTCCATCGCTGTTTCGCTCACCGTTGAAACACTTTTATAGGGCAAATATTTCATTTATCGTATCCATAGAGATTACGTGATATTTCCGCCGTTCTACAATTAAAATTGTTTTAAGCATGAGTTTATAAAAGGTTTTGATTTTGAAAAGTTTCGACGGCATGGAAATTAGTCAACAACGGTAAAAAAAAGTAGTTTTGGTTTTAAAACGATTGGTAAAAGCATGTCAAGATTAGGGCTCGATAATCTGTACGTATTTTCTTAATAAAGTATGTGAAATTATTAACAATCAATATAATCACATATCCTCTCAATATGGTTTATCTCTAAAACAAATTGTGAGTTTTATCATACCTTTTATTCTCAACAAACTCTATAAGTGTGTATTATTTTTCTAACTAAATAAAACTTAAATTTATATACATTTCAACACAAATAAAATGAAAAACTGAATTGACGAACTTGAATTTGAATTTCATTTAACAACAAGTGTCATGTTTATAAAATAAGTCTCTAATTAGTTATGCAATTTTGTTTGTCAAAAAAATAATGATGTAATTTTTCTTTACATGTTTCATCTTTAATTATATATTTGTCTTTCTATTTTTATTTCCATGCTATTTCCATTTGCCATATTTTTTTTCCGTATTTTTTCTTATATGTTTACAGTTATTTTAGTAAGTTTTATTTACTCGCTTACTATTAAAATTAACTTAAATATTCAACAACCACTAACAAACAACAATGCCAGAGTCTGTCTAGATACACGAGTCAGTTTCTATTATCTTATAACAATTTTTGAATTATATTGGATCAAAGGAACACTTGTTCCTTTAGAGTTGATCAATTTGATCGAATTGAACAAACAAATTTTGTGTGTATTGCTCTTTTATCTTCGTCTCCTTCTCGTGGTTTTGTTTCCACCACGAGTTAATTTTAGCTTAAAAGACATTTATTTTATTTGTTATTATAATTGATCATTATTCTTATCGACATGTGTTACCTTTCAATTATTTTAATTTCATAACATATATAAATACCAATACACATTTATCATTGTTATTTTTTTTTGTATTTCAATTTTGCATTTAAGGTATACATATATGATTACTCTTAATGGGTCATGGGGTCAATTTCTCAATTAATTGTTTTTGGAAAGTTTGGCCATCGATTTGTATCTCTGTTTCTTTTAAAAAGCTAATCTTCTGAAAATCAGATGATTAAAACAATAAATGTTCTACCTAATCCCAACACAACCTAGGCTTAGATTTTTGTCTATGAATATATTTTTTCTTTTAAAAATTTCTTTAAAAAAACTTTCAATTGGCTTTTGGAGCTAAAATTTTGCACTTTCTACAAGTTTTTTTTAACTAGTCATAATTCATATGTTTGAGCAATTAAACAAAAAAAAGATACCCTATGAATTAATACAAAATTCTATTTACTCAAATCAACAAAGAAACTACAGTTGAAAATAACAAACACTCGTGCTCACAAATTATCCCATCATTTTACTTGTGAAGGTATTCTTGAGGCATGTTTGGCATGAGCACCCCCTGTAGTCAATTCTTGAGGTATCGACATGCCACCAGATATAACAATTTCTGCATCACAATAAAACACATTTTTATAACAAGGAATATATAAGAGTTAAGGAGTGAATACTAATATCAATGGTTAAATCTTCACTCTCAGCGTAAAAGAATTCAAATAATGTACTACTTGATAAGAAAACTGTGTACATACCTATTCCTTCGCGAACAGAGAGATTGGGCCTCAAAATATCATTTGGACTAACGAGAAAAATATCTCCAAGATACAAGTGATTAGTAGGAACATAAACACAATAAAGCTCTTCTTCATCTCTGGGCTTCCTTAGTACTATTGAAGATGTGATAAACCCTAATGCATACTCTCCAATTCTAGGGTGTTTTACAAGGGCCACTTCTTTGAAAGCATTAGAGCTTTGATCTGTCGAGAATGAGAAAAGTTTAGAGTATCCAACACATAATATTATGTGAGATTTTAAGTTGAATACACAAAACGCAACCATTTCTTATTGAAGGTGTGTTTCATAGTGACACCGATGCATTTAGTTATTATATTTTTAAAATTATAACAAGTATTAAAATATTAGTGTCAGAATTATGTATGTGTATCTCTTTTGGTGCTTTGTGAATACACTACCTGGTGATATTGCTCCACTTATTTGCTTGGAGGCAGCATATATATAGCTTACAAGAGGCATTTTCTTGATGAACCATTCACCTAAGGTAAGAACAGAAGCTCCTAACCATGAAGACATGAAAATTCCAACTAGGAAGATGAAAGTTATGGATGTAACAAATCCAAGACCTGCTCAATTTATCAAATTAATTCATTAGTAGGCATGATATTATCTATTACATAAAATTATATATCTTCTTGATTTTGCAAGGGATATGGCAATATGTTACCACATGATTTCTACTATTCTATGCTTAAAATGAAAGAAAAAAAACACCATTTTTTAAAGCTTGATATCTAGTCTTGTGACCGACTTATCCAAGAGAATCAATCTCGTCATATATTTGTGGGAGACTATTTAAAGTTTGAGCAAAACTCTTGTTGATCACCGAATTTGTTAAAACTGTGTTACACACTGGGCCTATAATGTTGCTAAAGTTGTTATTTGACTATACATTGTACTAAATAACATGTCTGGAAAAAACTATAGGCGTTATTTAATAACATTGGAATGATTGATAAATCATAAATCAAAATTCAAGAAATATAATATAAGAACTTACCAAAAATATTGATCCCAAGATGATTATATATAGGGGAAAAGAAACCATCAACAAATCGAACAAATCCCCATGTGACATAGAATGTTATTGCAATGGGAAGAAGAATAACACTGCATATATTACATTATCTCTAATAAGAATATGACAATCAAAACTAGAAACCCTATAAAAAAATCATGTAATCTCAATCATTTGGACTCCAAAAGTTTAAACCACCATGTTGTGAATCTCTTTAACCATGCAAATCTCAATAATAAGAAATAATGTGTTATAATTTAAATAAACAAATTTTATGTACCATCCTGTCATAAATTTCTTTGAGGCCCAACTTCGAATCACTTTGGAAAATGCCTGAAATCAATGAAGAAAGAAATTTAATTTTGTCAAACAAAGTGATATAATTACCTGAAATATTGTTTTACGATGTGATTTGATCTCCTTTCATATATATGAATGTTACCTCTTGACCAGAGTGATGTCGGGGGGATAGAGTGGCGTTGCTGGAAGAGGAAGAATTAGATGATGATTTAGAGGTTTCATTGTTAGAGATGTTGGACACTGGAATGAGAAGCTCTAGATCTCTTGTTGCAGCCATCCTCTTTTCCTTTTCTTGATTATTATTGTTTCTAACAGAATGTTAAAATAATTTCAATTAATTTGTGAGCTTATCAACCATTCTTTCGACGCAAGTGCATGTGTATTATTATTTTTACTCTCTGATAATCATGTGACATGGCATGTTTTACTTTGAGTAAATCATTATAACTTCTTTTTTGATAGAATAAATCATTATAACTTTATATAACATAATGTTAACGAGTTGTAATATGGTTTGATCCACCGACCATTAAAATAAAATAAAATAAAATATAAGTGATTGCTAATTTCGTCATTAATGATTTTTCCACACTATAATTTTTTTAAAATGTTTCTCTCATCTTATTCAAATGATACAATTTGGAAACACTATAAGTACCATTCATCATATTTTTATTTGGAATGATAATGTACCTTAAATAATTTTATAAATCCAGAATTACACATTCAGACACATAATTAATTCTTCCATATTTTAACATCTGAAATATCATGTTTTTAGCATGGCCGATTAAGAGGTAGTACAAGCAGACCATTTGCACAGGGTCTCAGCTTTAATGGGCCCTCACCTTTTCAATTTCTATATAATCTTCTACAAATTAATGAAAATAATAGATTATAATGACTTTTCTTGCATATTTTTAATCATGCAATAGAGGCTATTGAAATTACTAGAATGATGTTACTACTTTTTTATTAATGGACTTTTGACATTATCAGTACAAAGCAGTATATACTCCCCTTTACATTAGCTAATGAGTAATCTCCCTCTTGACATTAGCTGGACATCAACATATATATCAACTGCTCCTTTAATATTAGCTTAATGATTAGTCTCCCTTTCAATGACAGCTTGACATACATATTATTTTTAGGAAGAATAGATGTCTATAGGACATTTACTGATAAACATATCCACTTGTACTAGATATGGCAGCTTTCACAATCGATAATTAGCCCTTCCTCTTTATATTCACAATTACTTCTCTTGTGGATTGTTGCTCCCCCTTAATATTAGACTTCCTCTTTTTAGCTTCCAAGATAAAGCTAATCATGATATTGTTACTCTTACTCCCCCTGAGTTATACAAAATAAGAACACTTTTGATACTGGTCCTTATAATACTTGAAGCATTCTTCATTTGGACTTGCCACAGTTTTCAAATTAGGAATCCTTGGTTTGCTTGCCATACAAGTTTCAGACTGTCACACTTTGTATCTTGCAATAAAAGTAACTTCATATTTAATCATGTATAACTAATTATATATCTTCAAAGATAAGTCTGAACCTTATCTTTTTCTTCAATCTCTGGTGTCTTCAACAGTAGTGATGTTATAACTCCATATGGGAGATTGTCTTTTATTCATCACACACTTCTTCTCATCTTGTTTCAGATTACCATACAGTTATAACAAATATCCAGCTCCCATCAAGATATTTGACAACATTTGCATGTATTTCCTTAGTTGAATCAGCTCTTCAAATAATCACCAGATAGCATTGCCACACATTTTAGTCTTGTGAAGATCATAGTGAACTTTAGTACTGATATACAATTCACAAAATACCATGAGTCCATCAAACAAATACTCAGCTCTCGACAGAGTATAAGTGGTTTGGCATTCAGGTTACGAACTAATAAGTACTGAGTCTCCCATCAAAGTACCTACCAGTTTGGTTAGTTAGAATTGTCTACTCACACTAGATCATTCTGATTGATTACATCTTCACACTTACTTCTACTTCCAAACAATAAAATATATATTCAAAACTGAAGACATTTAGACGATGTTCCAACATCTTATACGACATCATCTATCATAGAGTGGTTCTGGGGGTAACATTCACATGTTCTCATCCATAACATTTGGAGGGAACATAGGAAGCACTGCAACTGTCAATTTTACATCCAAACAATTTACATATCAAGGAATAATATGATCTATAATATGATCTACAATTTGCATAATTTTTGGCAGTGCCGCGAAATGTCTTAAAGAGAGCGAATCGATCTGCGACTCAACCCGATAATTTCTTCTGTGGCAAAAATATTAAAACCGTGAACCGACAACTTTAAGACGTTTCAAACTGCTATAGCTGTTGAAGAAATTATCGCTACTTCTAAAATTATCTCAGACAAACCGTTCAAGTTTGAAGGAGTGCATTTCAAATGTTGGCAACAAAGCGAGGTTTTCTTAACCATAAAGAATGTTGTCAATATTTTGATCCATGACATTCCTACTGTTCCATTTGGGTCAGTTGAACAAACTAAAATAAAGAAACCTATGAACTCAGATGAAATTGTCAATTTCAATGAATCTGAATTTACAACATAGATTAAAGTGAAAGATTTACAGCTAAAGGAAGAAATCTCCTTATAAAAAGAGAATGATTATAACATTCTGAATGAAATTGCAAATGATCTGTATGATTATTGTAGTAATTGTGATACTCCAAAACATGTTTATGAGGATTTGAAAAACTAGTATTGAAGAAGTTGTAGAACAGGAGAATGATGTTAACCGCTACTTCAAGTATCAAATGGAAAATATGAAAGGTCGATGGAGGCTCAATGTTACAAACTTCAAAAGATTGATCATAATATCATTGCAAAAGGTATGTGTTTAGATGCACAATTTCAAATTGCTTTTGTTATTGAAAAACTACCCCTTAGTTTTAATGTTTTAAAAACTTTGCTTTGCTACTAAACAAAAGAATTTTTTATTGACAATCTGATTATTTGCCTTGATTAAAAAAAAAGGAATCTTAGAGACAACATCAAAAGGAAAAGTATTGGTTGTTTCAAACAACAAAACGAAATTCGGTGTAGTTCTGAAGTCATTTGGCAAATGATTAAAGAATCAGAACTGTAATATTGTGAATCGAATTAAGAATGAGAACCCTTATATGGCCCCAATTGCTCCAACTAGGCAACAACCACCACCTTAAAGAAATGACGTTGGGTTTCCTTTATTTTAACTATGGAAATCAAGTCATATATGACTAAGAAACGCAGAAGTATGATTGAACCAGTTGCTGCCCCTAATGCACAGGTCAACCTGACTAATGGGCAATTTATTGCTATGGTCATTGAAACCAACATGGTTGATGAATCTAATGGTTGGTGGATAAACATTGGCGTCTCTCGTTGTGTGTGTTATGATCGTGTTATGTTTAAAACATACACGAATACTAAAGATAAGAAAATGTTGTTGGAGGATGTCCACACACCACTAATGTTACTAAAATTGGAGACATGAAATTGAGTTTCACCTCCATAAAGACTTTAATCTCGAAGGACGTCATGCATGTTCATGAGATTAGGAAGAATTGTGTTTCTAGTTTTCTTTTAAGGCAGGATTCAGTCAGTATATTGTGGTAGATTTGTACACCATTACGAAGAATGATATTTTTGTGAATGAAATTGACATGTTTATAGGTTTTGTAAAAAATTTGAAAATGATTTAGTAAGAATTTGTAGTGATAGAGAAGCTGTATGATTCTAGTTTATTTAATGAATTTTATACATGGAATTGTACATGAAACGACTGCACCATACTATCCTGAAATGAATGGTAAAGCAGAAATAAAGAATAGAACTCTTATTGAACTTGTTGTTGCAATTATGTTGAAGTCTAGTGTTGCACCTCATTGCTGGGGAAATTTTATTGATTGTTTGCTATGTCCTGAATAGAGTTCCCAAGTCAAAAATTATGATCTCTCCTTATGAGATATTAAAGAAAGGACAATCAAACTTGTCTTATTTGAGAACTTGGGGTTGTCTGGCTTATGTCAGAATTCCGGATCCGGAAGGAGTTAAACTCGCTAGTAAAGCCTATGAATGTTTATTCATTAGGTATGCAACAAACAATGAGGCGTGTAGGTTTTAAGACCTAAATGCTAAAGTGATCATAGAATCAAATGATGTTGAATTATATGAAGACAAATTTTCTTTCAATTTGAGAAATAGTGGGGGCACACAATCGAGTCACATTCCTGTGATAAGAAGCACAAAAAGCAACGACAATGAAGTAACAAAACTTCGACGAAGTAAACGAGTAAGAGTTGCTAAAGACTATGGGTCCGATTATGTGACTTATAATGTAGAAGAAGATCCTATGAATATTCAAGAAGCCTTGTCATCTATGGATGCTAATTTATGGCAAAAAGCTATTAATGATGAGATAGAATCTCTAGAATCTAACAAGACCTGAAACTTATTATACTTGCCTCATAATTCCAAACCAATCGGTTGTAAATGGGATTTGAAAAAAAAAAGAAACTAAAACTTGATGGAACAATTGATAAGTACAAGACTTGCCTTGTAGCCAAAGGTTTTAAGAAAAGAGAAAATATAGATTTCCTTGATACTTTTTCTCAGTCACCCGGATTACATCCATTAGGATACTAATTTCAATAGCCGTTATGTATAACTTATTAGTAAACCAAATGGATGTTAAAATAGCTTTTTTTTTTAAACGGTGACTTAGAAGAAGAAATCTATATGGATCAACCGGAAGGGTTTGAGATTCTTGGGGCAAGAAAACAAGGTCTGTAAGTTAGGTAAGTCTTTGTATGGGCTATAAAATAAGCTCTAAAGCAATGACATAAAAGTGATAACTTAATGATATTGAATGGGTATAAAGTGAATGAAAGTGACAAACACGATTATTACAAATTTTAGAATCGCTTTTGCACTATCTTAAGTCTATATGTAGAAAATCTACTTATATTTGAATCAAAAATTCAGGCTATTGACGATATGAAATCATTGTTGTGAAATAACTTTGATATGAAAGACCTTAGATAAGCGAGTGTGATTCTTTTTATCAAGATCACGAGATCCGAGCAAAGAATTTATTTGGATCAATCACACTATGTGGAAAATATCTTAAATATCTTAAAGAAATATAATTACTTTGATAGTAAACCTATGAGCACACCGTACGATCCAATCGTGAAGCTATTTAAGAACACTAGTGAAAGTGTTAGACAAACAGAATATGCGAGCATCATTGGAAGTCTTAGGTATTCAATTGATTGTACTAGACCCGACATTGTATGTCGTGGGATTTTTGTGCAGGTTTACTAGTAAACCGAGTAATGAACTTTAAAATGCTATTGAGCGAGTCATGCAATACCTTAAAAGGACCATGAATATCAATTTACATTATCAGATATTTCTTGTTGTATTTGAAGGATACAATTATGCATATTGTAATACCTTATCAAATGATTTCAAAGCAATTAATGACTATGTATTCCATAGCTAGAGGAGTTGTATCTTGGAAATCAAAGAAATAGACTATCCTGGCTCAGTCCATGATGAAGTCTGAAATGATAGCATTAGTAAGTGTTAGTAAAGAAGAAAGTTGGTTAAGATGCTTGCTTACTGAGATTCCCTTATGGGAAAAACCTACACCAACTGTATTGATCCACTGCGATAGTATCGCGACTATTGCAAAAATTGAGAACTATTATTATAATGGTAAAAGACGTCAAATTAGAAGAAAGCACATTACTGTTAGAGATTTTATCTCTAAAGGAGCTGTAAGAGTGGATCATGTACGCACCGATGAAAATTTAGCATATCCTTTGACGAAAGGATTAGCTAGAGAGAAAGTTTATAATACATCATATAAGATGAGACTAATGCCTATAAAAAAATGAGTTGCTCATGATGGTAACCCGACCTAATGACTGGAGATCCCAAGAAATATGTTTAATGGGTAATAACAAGTTGCGAGTAATATGAGGTGATCATGCTAATGTGAATAAGAGAAGTGTGAATCCTGAAGTAATAAGAGGATGAGGTAATAAAAACTCTTAATGAGATCTATACTTTGTATGAGGGAGTACCTAGGCTACAAGAGTACTCTTGATAGACTCACCTTTGTGATTGTGGAACTTGGGCCAGTTCCTATGGAATTTCGAGGCAGAATTCCTAAAGTCTTCACTAAACTAGGATACACGTGCAGGGCCATTAAAGCATAGGCTATTATAATACACCTTAAAAAAAGGTTGTGTGCGGGTTTGATGTCTGACATAGAGTGCAAGACATTTGTGTCACTCTTGTTGAATCAGAATCCTACTTGCTACGCAAAGGTTCAAGTCACCTTTGTTTATGCACAATCTTAGAAACGTTTGACGTTACTTCTAGAACCACTTCTTTAAATTCAAGTGGGGGATTGTTGGAACATGTGTTTGTTCCAATATATTGAATTTAAAGTTTTCTTAGTCCCACATTGTTAGAATTATTTTTATGGTTGAAAAAATCATTTAGTCCCACATTGTTAGAATTATTTTTATGGTTGAAAAAATCATTTAGTCCCACATTGCTCATGTGATAAATATTACTAGCTCACTTCACTATATAAGGAGTTAACATGTTTCATTCCAAATTACATCAAAAACTATTCTATTAGTTTTTCCTTCCTCACTTTCATAACTCTGCGTCTCTCGAATTGTCGAAACGCTAACTTCTCCAACTTTCTTCCTACTCGTTGAATTATCCAAGTATATTCTTGAACTCTCTTTAGAGAATTATGTTAATTTCTCCTCATTTGAGTTGAGAAATTTTCAAGTATTAATTTTAGGATTCTCTTTGGAGAATTATTTGGATTTTTCTTTGTTGGAGAAATTATTATGAGTGGTCAAATGACCATTATTATATTCTCTTTGGAGAATTATTTGAGTTTTTCTTTGATTGAGAAATTTTGGAGAATTATTTGAGTTTTTCTTTGATTGAGAAATTATTACGACTGGTCTTTGTACTAGATTCTACGAATGATATTGATACAATTTTTGAATGGTCTTGTACCATCAGAGGGTGTATTTTTATCCTGGAGGCGGCACGGTAGCTGCTTTGCATAATTTTGGGCAGTACCGCGAAACGTCTTAAAGAGAGCGTATCGATCCACGACTCAACCCACTGATAATTTCTTTTGTGACAAAATTTTTAAAATCGTGAAGCAACATACATCGACCTTGTTAACCAAAGATAATCAACCTTAGCCTATATGTACCATCCGATTACCTTTTCAAGAAAAACCATTATGGTTACTGTCATTAAGGAAAACGAGGATAATATATAGGGATTGACGGACAATGGGAGACAGTTGTGTGTATAATTGAGAAAAATCTCATTTATCATTTTGAACAATATCAACCATGGTCTTATGGATATCATGAATCTCCACGTACCAAACCTAATTACTCAGTTTGTCAAAGCTAGACCAAGGTGCATAACAAATCTAGCCGAAACTCAAAATCATCTCTCAACATTGTTTTTGTTTTCATAACACAATTCCAAACAACCGACATTGCTTCTTTGGAACTTCCAAAAACTGAGGATCCCTAATATATTTATGCCTCAACAACTTGACTCAAAGCTTCTCAGAGTTATTATGAATATCCCAAATCAAATTCCCTAATATAGTTGTATTTGATTCCCTATCCATATGAATTTTCTGGTGGATTTATTAACAAGGCCATAGACAGTTTTGGACAACCAGGATAATTGCATGTAATAAGTGAGGATTGATGTCAAAACATATTTATCCAAAGTTACTCTATCCGTTTTGCTTAAAAGCTTGCTTTTTCAAGAATTGAGTCTGTAATGGATCTTGTCAACCAAAAATTCAAAAGTCTGGCTGACTAAGCCTCTCGTGGATCATAAGGGAACCCCACCTTTCTAAAAATGTAGTGTGTCTAATTCTCATGGTAGATACAACAGGATCAATATTATTTCTTTACTTCTTCTAGTGGCAGCTCTTGACTTATTTGCATTCACTTCTAAGACCAGACTTACCAACAAACTCCGGCAAAACACCTTCAATAAAAGTTGCTTGAGTGACAATAACTTTAGAGCAAAAAAGAGGTGGGAAAGGGAAGGGCCATTCCTAAACCCTTGGCGAAGGCCTCTTGTATCAATTTGACAATTTATTTTGGATATTTGTCATGATTCAATCTTTGATTTTAGTAAAGTAATAAGGTTGTGGTATTGGCCATAGGGAAAAGTTGAGGGGAGTTCATTGTTTTCTTTCACTGATGCGCCAATCATATTCCACAATATCTTGATGATAAAGTTGCATGAATAGCTTCATTTGATTTTGTCATTAGTTTTAGTTTTGTTCTGGGTCTTCACTTTTGTTGTTTCCAAGTCATAGTAGATTTCCTATCTCATTGCTTAATGTTTTACCAGGAAAGAACAACTATAGACACAGACGATATTGGTTCTAACTTGAAAAAATCAATAGATTGAAAACACACATTTGTTCAGAAATTTAGTCCTACTTTCTGAACAGATTTATTAAGTTCCCTTGTAAAAGACAACTAAATTCTAAGAAAAACATCATATTATTTGAACCAACATTAGTTGGACTGAGATTTCAATGATGACTCAACACTTCATAGCAAACACACATCATAAAAAAATGCAGCAGGTTGCTTCTAACCAAGACATTGAAACGTTTACAACAGAAATAGAGGAGGAGGATCCTCTGTACAGACACCATTGTTTTACTTCAGAACACTCTTAAGACCAAAACATTTTTAAACAATTAATAAATAAGAATTAAAACAACAACAAAAATAAAAACACCACCATCCTTTATCTACTTTCTTGTTTTTTAAATTACGCATTCCCTCCAGCATAAACACAACTATTATAACCTACAAAATAAACAAAGTATATATTGTAAAGTGAGCGTGTCAATTGAGTAAAATAATGAAAACATGTCATGTCGCGCGAAAACAACCACGTGATAACTTACTTGGGTTATTTGATGTTAGTGTGGCTGTCTGTGAGAAATCGCAAGTTAATGGATTTTGCCCAGTGTGATAAAAGAGATTCATGGCATATGCTGCATGATTCGCTAATGTGTTAGGTTGGAAACAAGCTCCTCCTGGTTGGATTGAGCTGCAATCAATCCCCTGCCCACAAGCATAGTCTAAGTTTGCTTGTAGTTGCACATCAGTTAATCCTGGTTTTGGCACACACCATGCTATGTTACTATTATACGGTAATGTTGGAGTCGAAACTTTTGGAGACGAATTCAAAGGAGATTTTGACACATCCGGATTAATCTTCAATAAAATTCAGAATTACAAAGTGTTATTTACACTACTAGAACAACAATAAGATAAGATATGTGAGCATGATTAATGATTGCAAAATGCTGGCTTCATGTCCATTTAAGAATTCCGCTTTACTCGGCGTAGGATTACGGCCTTTTGGTGTAGAACTTGGACCTGTTGGTGCTGCAATCAGAGGAGTTTTCGACACTTCCGGAGTCTTCAATCAAATTAAAAATACATTGTTAACACAACAATAGTGTAGGTGCTCTAGAACAGTTTCAAGACGAGAGCTATAAAAATGATGATTCTTGGTGATTCAAGGTCCATGGTTCATGCTCATTAAACTATATGAACAATTTTCAATGAATCATCATGTAATACTGTGATATTATAGTGATAGAGTGCATACCGGTGCGGCCACGGGGCTGCTAGTAGGAGTAGAACTTTGCTTAGAGAGGCCGGCGTCATAGATCATCGATTGATCAGGGTTGTAAAGCCCAAAGGCTCTCTCAGAAGCAGCTCCAGGTTTCAAATCCTCATCATACAAGGCAAATATGTATGTGTCCACTGATTTCCCTGGCATCAATGGAGTCCCAACCTTGGACCTCAGGTGTGTAATGAGATTACCGTTGTACGCCTTTGCATTCTCAATACTCGGTCCAGCCTCGTCAGGATCCCCTTTGTATGGCCACCCTGTCTCCGCAACTACAATCTCAACTTCCTTAAAACCCATAGCATCTAACGCAGATCGAACCGCATCCACCTGCACATTACAAACTCATCAAAAAACTTGTACCTTGATATTTTATGGAGAATTCAAGGGCTTATGAATAGCAATGTTGTATCTCTTAGGTCTATAAATTACTTAAATAACTAATATATAATTATGATCATCAGGACCATGTCTCTGTCTCTGAGTACGTGTAAGGCAGACTACCACACAAGAAATTAATCAGAGTTGATATTTCAACTAACCTGAGCATCAAACATATTCATGTAATTGAGCTTAGTGTTAGAATCAACTCGGCCCGCGTTGGGCTGAAAAAGGCAAAAAGCCAAATTATCTGCTCTTCCAGGGTCACTTTTGTAAGCAAAATAAGGATAAGGGTTAATAGCAAAAGGAGAACCAGTATCTTTGTTAAACGACAACAAACCCTGCAAAACGGTACTATATTCAGGATGAAAACTTCCAGCAGAAGGAGGCTCAGAGTTCTTCAAAACCGCCATAGTATGCACCGTAGAAACCTTAATTTTACCACTGAGAGAAACTGCCTCAAGTGCGCCTTGCATGTTCTGTATCGCCGGCAACATCTGGTTCACGAGGTTGGTATCGTTTGAGTCTATCACTTCGTTACCAACGGTTATGAGGATGATGTTGCTAGCGGGATAGTAAGGAATCACGTTGGTGTTTATCCAGGTTTTTGCGAAAGATGGATCGGAACTGAGTGCTGGTATGTCGCCGTTTGCAGCTCCGATTACTATTCCGATTCCGGTGTTGGCTAGAGCTTTGATTATGGCGGGATCGGTTCCGTATAGTCGGACTTTTTCAAATGCGGTGGTTTGGAGTAGTTTCGCGGTGGCGGACGGTGGTGGAAGGTTGTCGGCGAGTTGTCCATAGTTCACTCCGAGGAACGGGTCAGAATCTGTACATAATAATAAAATTCAGATAAATAAACTCTACAAAATTGGAAAAAAAATAAATTAACTTTGTCTCGATAAGTCAAGTCAACTCAGTTAAGTCTCTAGTTATGTTTGTGTTTGTTACAGAACATCAGATGCATGGACATGAGTTCGAACTTGTGTTTGTTACAGAACATCAGAAGCATGGACATGAGTTCGAACTTGCATATTTTAATTATTTTAAGTAAGTTTAAATCTATGAGATTGAATGAAGGGTTGAGATGCAACTTACATGCAAAGTTGAACGCTAGAAAGAGAACAAGAAATGTGGAGCCAGAGACAAAGCTTGTCATGTTAACGTTGGGAGTTTGAAACTGCACTTAAACTAAAGGAAGGAAACTGAATTTTATAGCAAGTAGTGGAGGGGTATAACCGTAAAGTAAGAAAAGTGTTTAAATATCAATTTCTCAATGAACGCATTTTGAAAAGTATGCATTTAAATTTAAATTTATAAAGTGATGTATGTGGCTAGTTATTATGGATTTAGAAAAGTGAACAATATTTGAATAAAATGAGTTGTGAATTAGTATATTGTAGATGTTACTTGCATGTTAAACAAAGAAGATTCTAGAAGTCGAACAGGAAGATACATGATAGCATAAAAGTGGTGAAAAGCAGAACATTAGTGGAATGTTGTTTTGCTTACATGGGCAGGTAAGGACTAAGGAAACTTTGGTAAGGTTGGCACAATCTATGGACAAGCAATCTTTTTATGTTTTTAATAGTTTAATATAAAAAACATTACATTCTATAATCAAATTTAAGCTCTTGTTTTAGAATCAAATTGTGTATAATTAATAAAGATCTAATTGATAGTAGTTATTTGTCAAAATAAATAAATTGAAAGTAGTCATCCTAAAAGAGAGGTAGAATTTATTACACATGTATTATGTGATTGTCATTTGTGTTTTTTTATTTGGATTAATATGATTAAGTTGAATATGAAGGTATTTTTTCACTAGTAATCAGAAATATTAAGGAATGTGTGGGTACTAATTTGTATTTGAATTTTAATATTATTGATGATTTATCATGGTTGGAATTTTGACAATCTCTTGCCATGCACTTTGAAAGTGGAGGAATAAGTAGCGTTAAAATAAGAATTTTGTAAGACCTGAAGTTCCGCGGCCGATGTTACTTGCTCATGAGTTTTTTTTTTTTTAGTAGTAGAGTTGCATGATAGTAAGATAAACTTGGTTAGAGAGACTAAGTTAATAATGTGGTCTCCTCCTCCTTCAAATTGAGTGAGATTGAACACAAATGAAGTTAATAAGAATTACTTGATAGTTAGATGTGGTGGTCTTTTAAGAAGTTGTATGAGGGATTGGCTTTGAGACTTCACAAGGTTTTGTCGTGCATATATTATTGAATTTTAGGGTGTGCTAAAAGGATTGAGATTAACAAAATAGTTTGGATTTCGAGCAATTGAACTTCATATATATTTCAAAGTGATTATTCAAAATCTTTCGAATTTTGAACATAATAGTATAATTGATATGTGATTGGTACAACAAATTCAACAACTGCTCCAACTAAATAAGAGGTGCGTGTTTGTCATTTTTATCATGAGTTGAACACTTGTGCAAATACACTTACAAACATGGGGGCATGATGTAGATCCTAATTTGAGGATTTATGAGTGAATTTCTACTTAAATTTGTCTTCTTTTATTATTTAATTATATTAGAGTCTCTGTGCCTAAATTAATTATTTTGTAATCGTTCTCTATTTAGACTTCAATTATCGTTTTCTTAAAAGTAAAAATAAAAAGTTGTCAAATAAGTAAAATTATAAATAGATAAAAAGTTGATAAATTGATAATTTTTAAAATTTATTAAAAATATATTATTATTAAGAGAGTATTTGGTTACTCGTTTGGCAATACAAACAGACGACTGTTTCAAATGTTGGGGCAAGGATAGAAGATAACAATGATGAAAAATAAGAGAGAGAGAGAGAGAGAGAGAGAATAAATTGTATTGATTGAATTAAATTAAAACCAATAGAATACTAGTGTCTATTTATAAGACAAAATAGTAACAAACTAAAAACAAACTCTAACCCTATTCTTAAGCAATTAAAGATATATGATAAAAACAATAAAATAACAAATACTAAATTATCCTAATAATTAGTAAAGTACCCTTTTAACATGAATTATTCACATCATCCCTTAATTCATGTTCATCAAAACTGACAACACCAATTCCATTTCTCAAGTGAAGAAATTGGTCAATTTTTATAGCTTTTGTTAGAATGTCTGCTAACTGCTTCTGAGTGCTGCAGTGCAGAACTTCTAATTCTCCCTTTTGTACTTGACTTTTGAGAAAATGATACTTTGTCTCAATATGCTTGCTTCTTCCATGCAACACTAGGTTTTTAGCAAGGTTGAATGCATATTTGTTATCAATCAACAGCTTCAAAGGTTTCTCTATCACGATTTTCAAATCCTCCAATAGGTTTATAAGCCAAACAGCTTGACATGCAGCTACAACTACTGCAATGTACTCAGCTTCACATGTTGACAGAGCCACAACAGGTTGTTTCTTGGAAATCCAAGAAATAAGACCTCCCATAAACTTAAACAGATAGCACTAAGTGCTTCTTCTGTCAACTATATCTCCACACCAGTCAGAGTCAGAATAGCCTACTAGCTTAGGTTCTGACTTCCTTCCAGAGGGAAATAACACTTCATACTTCAGAGTCCCCTTTATGTATCTCAAAATCCTGACAGCAGCTTGATAATGGGACTACTTTGGATTACTCATAAATCTGCTAACCATTTCAACTACATAGCAAATGTCAGGTCTGGTATTGCATAAATACCTAAGAGAACCAACCAACTGCTTGAAGGTTGTAGCATCCACAGAATCTCCATCAGAGTCAGAGTCCAACTTATGATTGGTTTCTGATGGTGTCACAGCAACAGTACACTTCTGCAACTTAAATCTCTTTAGAAGTTCAAGTTCATATTTTAGTTGATGCAGAATGATACCTTCCTTTGAGTATAGAACTTCCATCCCTAGAAAATATGCCATATTTCCTAAATCTGCATCTTGAATTCATTCATTAGCACTTTCTTGAATTTGGATATATCTTTTGGACATTTTTCTATAAGTAGTATGTCATCAACATAAAGACATACCATAACTATATTGCTTCCAGAATGCTTCACATATACACCATACTCCATTTCACACTTTTGAAAATTTTGCTTCTAGAAAAACGAACCAATCTTCTGGTTTCAAGCTCTGGGTGCTTGCTTTAGTCCATACAGAGCTTTGTGTAATTTATATACCTTCCCTTCCTGATTCTTTTTCACGAAGCCATGAGGTTGTGACATGTATACCTCATCTTGTAAAGGACCATTTAGAAATGCTGACTTCACATCCAAATGCATCAGTGGCTAACTTTTGTTTGCAGCTAAAGCAATCACCAATCTGATTGTTTCATGTCTAGCTAAAGGAGCAAATACTTCGAAATAGTTTGTTCTAGGTTTCTGTATCAATCCTATGGCCACTAGCCTCGCTTTATGCTTGCTAACTGATCCATCTGGTTTGAGTTTCACTTTGAAAACCCATCTAACACTGATGGCTTTCTTCTTTTCTGGAAGTTCTATCAACTCCCAGGTTTTGTTTCTCTTTATAGCCTCAAGTTCTTCTTTCATGGCATCAAGCCAAAATTTCGTCTTGAGTGCTTCTTCTATGCCCAATGGTTCAGAGTCTAATAACATGACATAATGAATAACTTCTCCTTCTGAGTTGAATTCAGTGTCTTGCAGCATGTCACAATCTGCAAGCCTTCTGGGTATGCTTCTGACTCGTCGTGACCTTTGTTCCCCAGAGACATAATTAATTTCTGGATATTGCCCAGAAGTTCTATCGTTAGAAGTATTACCAGAGGCTGGAATAATGTTAGCTTCTGGACCTTGTCCACAAGTACTAACGCCAGAAGCTTGTCTCCCAGAACCTTGGTCTTCATAATTTTCCCTTCCAGAAGCTTGCCTTCCAGAACCTTGGTCTCCATAATTTTCCCTTCCAGAAGCTTGTCTTCCAGAACCTTGGTCTTCAGAATTTTTCTTTCTAGAAGCTTGTCTTCTAGAAGCATTATCACCACCAGCTTTTGGACCATCGTCAGATTCTGGGTCAGAATCTTCATCTCCATAAGCTCTAAAAGCTTGTCTTCCAGAGGCATTATCACCACCAAATTTTGGACCATCACCAGAGTCTGAGTCTGAATCTTCATCTCCAGAGTCTTTAGAATCGCCGACTCTTTTCGAACCTTCAACTTCGACTGCTCGTGGTTATCACTGCTTAAGTTGGTTGAGAATTGTTCCAATCCCAAGCTTCTGACTCTTTCACAACAACGTCTCTGCTGACTTCAACTTTGTTGGTTTTGGGACAATAGAGTTTATATGCACCTGTACTGTGATACCCCACTAGTAACATTACTTTGCTTCTATTATCCAACTTCTGTCTTCTAGCTTCTAGGACATGTTTGTAACATACAGAACCAAACACTTTCAGATGGCCAACGTTTTGCTTGTCTCTAGACCACTTCTCTAAAGGAACAATTTCCTTAAACTTTTTGTAGGACATCTGTTCAGCATGTATGCTGATGTGGCAACAACTTCTCCCCATAACTTATGAGGCAACTTCTTCTCTTTCAACATACTTCTGGACATATCAAGCAAGGTTCTGTTTCTTCTCTCAGCAAGGCCATTGTGCTGAGGAGTGTATGGAGCAATAACTTCATGTTCTATTCCATTCTCCTCACAGAACTTCTGGAACTCAGCAGAATTATATTCACCTCCACCATCTATTCTCAAAATCTTCAACTTTTAATTACTCTGCTTCTCAGCCTTCACTTTGAACTTCTGGAACTCAGTAAGTACCTGATGTTTGAATTTAATGAGTGTTATCCATGTCATCCTTGTGAACTCATCCACAAAGGACACAAAGTATTTGTTTCCTCCAAGTGAGGGTACTGGGAATTGTCCACACACATCAGAGTGTACTACTCCCAGAGCATGTTTTGCTCTTGGAGCAACTTCTGATGCAAATGGAAATCTTGGTTGTTTGCCTTTCATGCACACCTCACATGACTTCTCAGGCTTCACAATTTATGGAATTCCACATACTAGCTTCTTAGAACTTAGATGCCTTAAGCTTCTGTAGTTCAGATGTCCCAACCTTCGTGCAGCATCGTCACCTTCGACTTCGTACTAAGGCATTCCTTAGTCGTACTAACATTCACCTTGAATGTTTTGTTGCTTCCTTGTTCAAACTTCATGATCAACTTCTGATGGGAATCATACAACTTTAGAAAATTGTCCTTCATTACAATTGAGAAGCCTTTTTCAATGAGCTGACCAACACTTATCAGATTGCTTCTGATTTCAGGAATGTAACAAACATCCTTAATCAAAATGTTTTTTCCATTCTTCACTTTTACTCTGACGTTTCCCATACCTTCTGCAGTGAGGTATTTGTCATTAGCACATTTGATTTTTGTTTTCCTTATGGGATTAAAGTCTACTAGCCATTGTTTGTTCTTAGTTAAATGGTTTGAACACCGAGTGTCCATGTACCATAAATCTTCTGACCACTTACAGTCAGAGTCAGAAGCCATCAGTAGTACAGGTTCATCATCAGAGTCTCCTCTGGCCATATTTGCTTATTCTGTTTTCTTTTCTTTGTTTGACCTATAGTCTCTTACAAAGTGGCCAAATTGTTTACAACAGTAGCATTGTACCTTCCTTCTATCTTTCTCCTTCGGTATTTTTTTCACCGTATGAAGCTTCGTATCCGTATCCGTCACCACGCCTATTCCGCTCGTCCTTCTTGACAAAAAGCTTGCAGGCTCGCTCCTCTCGAAGCTCTTTCAGCCAAGCGCAATTCATGTGCTTCTAGAATGCTTTGCAGCTTTTCAATTTTCATGGTCTCCAGATCTTTGTTATGTTCAATAGCAACCACAATGTAGTCGAACAGAGGGATAAGTGACCTCAGAACCTTCTCTGTGATCACTTATTCAAAAAGATTTTCTCCACAAGCCTTCATCTCATTAGTGATCAGAATCACTCTCGAGATATACTCAGAAATCTTCTCATTGCTTTTCATGTTGAGATTTTCGTATTGCTTTCTCAAGGACTGAAGCTTCACCTTCTTCACTGATGCATCACCACCGTAACACCTGACCAGTGTGTCCCACGCCTCATTTGACGTCATAGAATCTGCAATCTTCTCAAACACAGTCGCATCCACACATTGATGAATGCAGAACAACGCCTTCTGATCCCTCCTCCTTTTATTTCGCTGCACCTCTTTTTCTTCCTCTGTTGCATCTTCTGCAACTGGAACGTAACCATCAGTAACAAGCTCCAGAACATCTTGAGCTCCAAACAACACACGCATTTGTATCATCCATCGATTACAGTTTTTGCCATCAAAGACTAGAAGGTTGGTGCTTAGGTTACCTTTTCCGTTCATCTTCTTCCTTTGCGCAAATAACCCACAAACGGAGACACAATTCTTGTTTCCCTGGATTCTAAATCGGAAGCTCTAGATACCAATTTGTTGGGGCAAGGGTAGAAGATAACAATGATGAAAAATAAGAGAGAGAGTAAAAACAAGGAATAAATTGTGTTGATTGAATTAAATTAAAACCAATGGAATACTAATGCCTATTTATAAGACAAAATAGTAACAAAGTAAAAACAAACCCTAACCTTATTCTTAAGCAATTAAAGATATATGATAATAACAATAAAATAACAAATACTAAATTATCCTAATAATTACTAAAGTACCCTTTTAACATGAATTATTCACAACACCAAATTCGCTGAAAGAAAAATATGAAAAAGTAGAATTTAGGAATTAGAGAATTAAGATAAAACGTGTTTTTTTTTCACTGTGATTCCAAACACGTATTAAATGCATTAATATATCATAGTTCTTATACTTATATTGAATATTAATTTTAGATAAATTCTATTATTTTTTGTATTAGTTGATTAACCGTATTTATTTTAGTAAAAATTGAATTAAGATTCTAATTTTTTTTAAAATTAAAATAAAATAAAAGTGATATAGTATTGAATAAAAAATATGAAAAAATTAAGGGAATGTAAATCACTAAGTTAAGCAGTGCGGTTAAAATTAGGAATGACAAAAAAAAACTCATATTTGTTGATATCCGCGGATAAAATTCGTCACAGACACGAATATGATGACATAATAGATATTCACAAATAAAATAAATAAATATTTGATTACACGTTTATTTACGGGTACGAATATAGGTTTGATGGTACTTATATCCGCGGGTATCTATATCCATTAGAAATTATAAAAAATACTTAAATATTAATTTATGTGATAAAAAATGCTATTATTATTATTGTTATTATTTTTATTTTGTTAAATATGATATTATTATTACTATTACTATTATTATTTTGTTAAAAGAAGAAATAAAATGAATGTGATTTATTTTTGTTATTATTTATTGTGTTAAATTTGAGATATATATATATATATATATATATATATATATATATATATATATATATATATATATATATATATATATATATATATATATAAATGATAGTATCGATAGATTCCCGTAAATATCTGCGAATATCTCAAAGTTCACAAATATCTATATAACGGATATCTGCACGAATATGGGGCAGATACAAGTATCATATTTACTAAACGGATCAGAAAGCAAAAGACTAATATTTTGTGTCCATAGGTACCCATTGTCATCCCTAGTTGAAATGGAGAAAGACATTAGATGTCTTATGTGATGTAAAAGTATCACTCAGACTAAAGGGAATTTTTTTTTATCGGATTGCGATAATACCTACAATTTTGTACGTTACAAAATGTTGGGTGGTTAAAAATCAACATAATAATAAAGTAAGCATAGAAGAGATAAAGATGTTGCGGTGGATGTGTGGTAGTATTCGACAAAATAAAATTAAAAATGAAAATATTTTAGAGAGTGTCAAAGTAGCACATATAGTAGAGAAAATGGCGAGAAACGGACTTAGATGATTTGGAGATGTATAGAGAAGGTTTGTAAATTTGGTTGTAAGGAGAGCTGAGCAGATGAAGAGAAGACAAATTATTTGAAAAAGAGAAAGACTTAAAACATTATTTAGAAAGATGTCAATGAGGGTCGTCTATGACAATATGTAGGCACTAAGAATTAAACCGTCCATGATAATCTAGAGGCACCAAGAATTGAACCATTGCCCTTTGAGTAAAAAACAAGATATTTCACCGCTAAATAGTTTAAATTAAAATATTAAATTGAACAATTAATATTTAAATATTTTTTTTTGATTTATAACTTATAAAAAAGTAATATCGAAACCCCTATTTTTTGAACACCGTGAATTTTGGGTCTTGTTAACTGAGTTCAAATTATGATCTTAAAATTAATGAATTAGATAAAAACATGGAAATTTCTTAATCTACTCCATGGGGGCAAATTAAATCCTATGCATTTTTCAAAATGCCTCTCTAAAACTGGAAGTATACTTTCGGTACGCACCATATTTTGAAATATTTTGTTACAATCGGAAGTATATTTTTTATTGTAAACTAACAGAAAAATGAGCTAAATTAAGGTATATAATTAGTACATAATATATAAATTAAGGTTGGCTAATTTTTGTATATAATTTAATATTGTTTATCTAAACTCCCAACTACCGAGAGTAAGATCTGACAGACATGTTATAAAAATAATTAGAAAATATTTATGAACACCCAAGGTGGCAACATGTTCTGCATCCAAAAGTTGTCTAGTTTCTATCCATGGTGACAAACATGTAAACAAAAGCTTGTCAAGTAATCCTAACCTATCCTCAAAGCTTGTACGACAAACCAAGATCAACAGTAAAACATAACATTTTTTACGTTATCCAAAATAGTTGGCAGGGTCGCCACAGGGTTGATGATACTCTTATTACCACTTGCAGAACCATAATTAGAATTTTCAACTCCGTTGATGTAGTATCTAGCATGGAAACTAGCACGAAAAGCTAACAAATGTGCATAATAAGAAGGAGGAACTGCATACAAGATAACATTGCACAGATTGAGTAACAAACCTATTTACACAGATTGACTACACCTTGCATAACTGAATGGAAAAAAAGTATTAGAAGGCTTCTAAATAACAAAACATTGAGAAATTATTCTCAATTCAGTTTCACATACACGCTTTATTCCATCTGCAAAATAAAATAATTTGATTTAACAAAATAAAATCAAACATTAAGATTTGATTTAGATAGATAAAAAAAACTTACGGTATGTTTTACGCTTAAAATCAGTCAAAATTATGATCAATAATTGAATTCTTCCCTCCTGCTTTGTTCTATCAAGTGTTGCCTTGCACTTCTTGTTAAGTTCGATAAGCTATTTTTCAATTTGATTTGGATTCTCTGAGAAAATTGGCACCAAAGGATCTGGGTTGAAAACCTAGTACAAGAAATATACAAAAGTCTGACTTAAAATCGAAAGTATACTTCCGATCTGCATCCAACCCTTTCAACATAATTTACATAATATAAGATGCAAACCAAAAATATACTTTCGATTTTCAGAGACATTTAAGAAATTTTACGTAGTGCCTGAAAAGACCATGAAATAGAATACAAAATTGTCAAAAAAAATATTATTTTAATAGAACATATCGCAAAAATTAATTCATATAACCTATCTAACCTAATAGGATAAGACTAATATTGAATATCTTTATTAATGTCCAACTAAATTTAAATTTAAATGTAGCAGAGTTTTTACCATTATTCTACCTGTATTAAAAAATTCCAAAAAATAATTTTATGAAATAATTATTAATCGTTATCGCAAATACGGTGTGACAAATTGATAGATTCTGCCACTATGGTCTACAGTTTGGAGTGAAATATAGATATTATCTTTAAAATATTAAATAACTTCTATTTTATTCATTGCTGCAATGTAACACTCAATCTACAATGAATGAAGTAACATTTTTCTTAGTTATTTTATTCTATGCTTAATCAAGAGAAGTATCTATAAGATGAGGCAACTTAGGCAGTGACATCTAGACACAATCAATTCAAACGACTGTGCTAAGGCAACTTACTCTAAAATAGTGGTGCAATATACCAAACAAGTCAAATTCAAATATTTAAGGTTAAAAAAAGCAGTGCTTAAAAAGTAAAGTAAAGCTAATACTATAAAGACGTGTGAAGTGAGTGCTTGTTTCTTCTTTTAACTTGGCTCCACAATCAAAGTTTGATTAGGCAGAAAACCAAGTTAAATTGCATTGCATTGGGACTTTTAAGGAGAAAGTTGTGTTGTGAGATTGAGACCAAGAGGTAGGCCACGGCTTCCACTTACACTTAATAATAGTCCATCTCCATTTCTTTCTGTATCAACCAATTCTCATTTCTTAATTCCTAAGTTACCCAGCAAAAGTTAGGTCAAAATAGTGTAACAGTGCAATTGAGGAACTGTGAATTTTCATATTTCTTTATCTATTTGTACGCTTGTTTCGGTTAATAAGGAACATTTTTTTTTAATAATCATGTTTTAAAAAAAAATTGTAAATAACCATGTATTGAAATTAATTACCTAAATAATCATGTTTCAGGTTTAACATACAAGCAGGAGTCATTTGAGATGGCTCATGCATTGATTTTTTACAAGCAGGAGCCACATCAATTGGCGCCTCTATGTAATTTTTTCCCCTAAAAGCCATCTTAGATGGCGCCTATGTGTAAATCACATGGGAAAAGCCATCTGAGATGACGCCTATGTGTATTAGGTAAAAAAAATCAATTTAAATTAAAGTCCAGGACAATGTTGTGAAATAAAATTTGCATTATAAATTATCATTACAACGAATAACAATTACATAAATTTATTCCCGACGACCCGGGACGTGTAGACGACCACGGGTTCCACATGCGCGTCATCTCCTAACTCGTGTGATGCGAGGTTCTTGATCCGGTTGTTGTTGGGTCGATGGCCCCTTTGCATGGGTTGATGGTTGCTCGTAGAGAATGCGATCAGGATCCATTAATGCCTCAAGATCTGCATTGCTTGTTGTACCGCTTTCATATAGACGTGTTCCCATGTTCTCATAGCTTGGTCGTTGTGGAGGGGGGTTAGGTTCCATGTGGGGATGATAGCAGTCGTCATCCGTATAGGTGGATTGTGAGTGAGTGGGGTAAAAAGAAAATTGCATCGTATAGATTGAGGAGTGATTCCTGGGTGATAGGTTCTATGACGGAACACACTTGTGTTAATTCCACGCAATCACAAGATCACCGCAAATTGAGTTATGATCTCATTTGTCAATAAATATTACCCCTTGTTAGCTGCGATCCTTCATTGAAGGTGAAAACAATAATCTCGCACATCACTACAACATACAACTATACCCCCTCGTATAGAAAGATCTAGTTAGCAAAAAATAAGGCTATTGAGCAAATCTACGGAAACTGGGAGAGTTCATACAAAGAGTTACCTCGCTACATGAATGCACTGCGAACATATGCTCCTGGAACAATTTATGTTATGGAGACGACGCCGACGTATGCCCAAGACGGTACTTGTGTCAGCGGACATGGTATATTTAGTAGACTTTTCTAGGCTTTTCAACCTTGCATCACTGGGTTTGCACACTGCAAACCTATCATACAGATAGACGGAACATGGTTGTACGGGAAATACAAGGGTACCCTACTGATGGCCGTCACACAGGATGGAAACAATAATGTGTTCCCAACCGCCTATGCACTTGTCGAGGCAGAGACTAGAGCAACTTGGAGTTTCTTCCTAAAGAATCTTCAAACACACGTAGCTCCACAATGTGATCTTTGTCTGATTTTTGACAGACATGCCTTAATTGATAGTGCATACAACAATCACGTTAACGGTTGGCACGGCCCACCGTCTACAAATGTTTATTGCGCAAGACATATCACTCAAAATTTCATGCACGAGATCAAAGATAAGCATCTTCGGAAATCAGTTATGAACGCAGCGTACGAACTAACACAACCAGGTTTTACATATTATCGCAGCCAGATCAGAATGGAAAACCCAGATGCAGGTGCGTGGGTTGATAATCTGCAAGTGGAAAAGTGGACACGGTCATACGACAATGGAGTGCGTTAGGGCCACATGACAACAAATCTAGTAGAGTCAATGAACGACGTCTTCAAAGGCATAAAAGCACTCCCAATAACTACTTTGGTGGGTACAACATATTTTAGGATGGCCTCGTTGTTTGCAGAGAGAGGTGAAAAGTGGAACGCGGTGGTACAATTCGGACAAGTGTGGAGTGAAAGCTGTCTGAAATTTATTAAGGCCGAAAGTGCCAAAGCTAGCACTCATCTTGTTACAAGATTTGACCGACATAACCATAACTTCATTCTCAAAGAGACAATCGACCAAAATGAGGGTTTGCCTAGACAAGAGTACAGGGTTAAACTACCATCTCGTTGGTGCGACTGTGGAAAGTTTCAGGACTTTCAAATGCCCTGCTCTCATGTCATTGCAGCGTGTGCACATGTTCATCAAGATGAACTAGTACTTCTTTCTCCCATTTACAAGTCTGAGACCTTGCTCAACGTATACAACAATGTCTTCGAACTAGTAGCAAAACCAGATTATTGGCCTGCGTACAAAAGGGAAGTAGTTTGGCATAACAGTCAAATGCGGAGAAATAAAAAGGGTCGTCCCAAGAGCAAACGTATAATAACTGAAACGGACGACATTGACATACTAGAAAAAAAGTGTGGTCTATGTCGTCAACCCGGACACAATCGAAAAAATTTACCCCAACGTGCTACAAGCTCAATATCCTGAAATTTGTATTTAATTTAAATGTACTTTTTAATATTGTAACAAACCTTCTTCTTTCCATTAATAGCATTTCTTACAAACATCAATACGCAGACAACAAAATAAAAAACTACACGATTAAAACAACATGAAAATGTAGCATCAACAACACAAAAAATTATTTAAGACACTACAACCGTCAAAACAATTTCATCGGAACCATACATCATCTCAATAACGTCAACGTCTATTTTGACTTCCTCCAACCAAATTCGAGGTTGTCCAGTTGTGAAGTTCATGGTTGTCCTCTTCCTTTTGATCCTTCTAATTTCTTCACCAACTTCTATTTCTCCCTCTAACCAACGCATCAACTCTTTTTTCAGTTTGGCCATGGTAAATATGTGCCAAAATTTCATTTTCATTGGAGGTTTGGAGACCGAGAAAACAACGTATCCATCTCTGATATGGATGTATGGAGATGTCATGATAGAAAAATAAGAGAGAATATGAGATGAGAAGTTGAAAAATGTGAAGAATGAAGAAGACATGAGTCTTGTATTTATAAAAAACACAAATACACGTATGAGTCATCTGAAATGGCTTCTACATGTAACATACATAAGGGAGACGCCATCTGGGATGGCTTTTACAAGAGGAGACGCCAAGTGGGGTGGCGCCTACATGCATTTTTTTAATGCAGGAGCCATCTCAGATGGCGCCCAAGTGTTTTTCAATCCTTAAAGTTAGTTATTTGCGTAAATTTTTTCAAAAATTGGTTATTTGCGTTTTTTTTTAAATTGATTATTGCAAAAAAAAAATCAAAGGAATCTGTTCATCCAAAAAAATAATGGGTTCAACTCGTTGTATCTATAAATATTTTCTTAGTTTTGAGGTCCATACATTTACACTAAAAAGATCTTATATTCAAGTAGAAAGCTAAATTATAAAATAGAAAATTTTATTTAACTGAATTAGTAATTGAAATTAGAATTTGAGTAAATTATCAAACTCTCAAAAAGCCATAAAAGTGTCAAACATGAGGAACATAATACTTGTATTGTTTCTCAACTATCAAAATTGTGTTTGTTGGGTACATTTGTAATTTGAACGTGTTTTTGTATAAATTTGTTGAAAAATCTCTTTTTTTTCTTATTTATTCTTTGATTTTATATATTTTTATTTTCATTAAGAACAAGAAGTTGGAAAATTGTATTATGTTAATTAATCACTGTAAATAGTAAATCATCTGAAGATACAAAAGGGTTTAATCTTAGTGTAAAAGTTATACATAAATAATTGACAAACGATCAACAAATTGTGTCGTTATTCTTTTTTATATGACAACTTCAATTCTCTTAAAAACTACCTTTATTGTTTTAGGAGTCACGACATTAATATGAATGAGCCTTTACTCTGTATAAGAGATTCATTGCTTATGGTGCAAGAAAATAAAAAATATCAAAATCAAATTATATGAAGACATGTTGATTAGCGAAACACGCTTTCTAATGACAAATAATAGTTTATTAAATATAGATTTTGCATGTTTCCCGTGTTGCATGATCCCTAAAGTTGTGTTGAGACTATTGTGGAGACAATAAAATTAAGCTATTTCTATGATCAGGCCATCTTGATACATGGATGAATGTTGGTCATGCCATTTTTATTTATGTGTGTGTGTATATATATATATATATATATATATATATATATATATATATATATATATATATATATATATATATATCAAATGTGTCTCTAATAATTTTAAACAAATTTGTGCATCCCATAAATATTAACGTTGACTGTGTTATAAAGTCGTTTGGAAAAGGGGACAAAACGAGTCTGTAGACCGTAGAAGACAAAGAATACACGGGACGAGATGTAACTCGATCAAAGGTCAAGAACGACCATCGTTGTGTTTGAGGAGTAGGCTCATCTAGGTTACCAACCTAGATAATTCACGTGATCGAAGTCTATCTTCTTGTATCCGACTAGTAGTCTAACCCATTAATGATTATAATGGTTGATTGCGCATTAAACTCATCGTTATTGTCTACCCTGAATTTTAGTAAACAGGCGCTAGTCTTCAAAAAACAACAAAAAGTTCTTGGTTATTCATAGGATTTACTAGATTGATCATAGGACACATGTTTCTATTTAAACTTTGTTATTTTGAAATGAAGAACACTTCGACAATAATCATAATATTTAGACTATATTCGTATTGATATAAGTAAGTCTCTAAAGTAATCTTAAGAAACATGTAAAGAAAGTGAAATAAAGGTAATCGAAAGTAAATTGCTAAAAGTAAATTCTGGAATGATAAATTATAAATTTAGTAAAATGTGGTGCTGACACGTACACTTCTCAAATGACACTTTTCTCAACACCCAAATACTTTAAGTTTATATGAGATTTTGTACAAATGAACGAACACACACCTCATCTTAACACTAAGACCATTATTATATATTAAATAGAAATAATCGTTTCAACAACCTTTCGCTAAGAACTCGACACATTTTGCTCGGAATGTCTTCGTTTCACCCTGAAGCTCTACGCGTCTTATGTTGAAACTGGATAAGGACAAAAATCAGTGATTCCTTATTCAAATTCAAAGCTTCTGCCAAGCGCCACATTTTCATTCGTCGAACCTATATAAAAACTTAGAAAATATTTCTAAGTCTCAACCAGTATTCCACCTTGCAAAGAAGTGGCATCAACCGAAATTTCAACAAAGCATGTTTTCTCGTCGAAAACCTCAAATATCTCCAAATATATTTTCTCTTATTTATAAGATAACTTGGCGTTGAAAACTTCAGCTAACAAATTGCCCCTAAAAAATGTCCCCTCTCTCTCTCTCTCTAGATTTATGTCGACTTTTCTTCTTTGTGCTTCATCTTCTTCATCACCCCAAATTTCTTTTCAAACAAATTTCTCTACAACAATGGCGTCCTCCACACTGCTAACAAGGATACGAAGAAGAAACAAGACAAAAAATATTCTGGCCTTTCTCTTGTCAACAAAATCCAGGGACCTCAAGTCGTTGGCAGTCAACAATACGTAGCTTATCTGTTCACTAAGGTTCATGTATTTCTCCCTATTTCTATTTCTGCTGAAAACTATGCCATGTTATGACCCATAGCAGACCCAACGACTGATCCTGAGAATCTCTAACAATTTTTCCCTACTTATGATAGATATAAGTCCATGGCAAATGTTAGAAAATCCAGAGGAAAAAACTCATTCTCATTAGCAAGGTAATCCTCTGACATATAAAACTATCAATTTAGGTGATATGAATAATGGGTTTAGGGTTTTTCGATCTTTTCCTTTGTTTAGGGATTCTGAATATTACTTAGCCTGGCTAGCAAAGATATAACATAAAAAATCCTAAGTATGGAGAGAAATGGATATTTTCGATTTAATCCAATTGTCAAAAATAGGACTTGTTTATTGCTCAAGCATGTCAGTTGCTTCATTATATTTTTGGGACAATACACATAATACCTTTCATTTCCCGTGCGAAATGATGACATTAACCCTTTTCGACATAACTGCCATTGTAGGGCTTAAACCTACTGGCGAAACTTTCGACGCAGACTATCTGACTGGAGACATAATTGACTCTGGCGTCTCTAGAACGACATATAACACTCAACATCAAATACTACCATGACAAACAATCCGCAAAAGTATCCGATAGAGAGCATATTACATTTCTTGCTTTATGGGTGACTCATTATGTCTTATGCTCAAGACCTATCCAAATGGTGAAGAAATTCATTATTATAGCAAACCAACTCCATGTTGGACGCAACCTTTGTTTGAGCGAAATGATCTTGGCTCATCTTTATGAGTCTTTAGACGAAGGGGTGTCTGACATTAATAATCCCTAAGGAGAAAGGAATCCCCGAAAGAACTAGACTGTAATATCACTGTTGAGTCATAAGAGGATTCGAGGATCATTGTTGGAATAATATATCAAGTGTGAGTATGTGGAGAAATAGTCCCACATTGTTGTGCTTAATCCACTCACTTATCACCTTAAGGTTTTAGGTGGACAAGTGGTGTGTCTTCACAAAAGGTGATTGTTCCTCAATTTTATATCAATGTTCCTACTATTAACTCCCTCTAACAATCATCACATCACACTTAGGAGCAATCACCAGTGGCGATACTATGTTAGGACAGGGGGTGGCCATGGCCACCCCAAAGTTTTGATAATATTTTTAAAAAATAATTATATTATATACTTTTTCTTATTAAAATGTATATTTATAAAATATATCATCACTAGAAAAACTTAAAGAGCACATTGTCGAAGCGAATAAGTGTGCTTTCATTTACCTTTGGGTCATCTGATCAAATCCTACTAAAGTCATTATTTGTACTATTTTTTATAAAATCCTACTGAGCCTTTTTTCAATTTTTTTTTTAATATTTAGTTAAATTTTCAAGTTCAATATTATATTAGTTTCACTCTTTTATTCTCTATAAAAATAAATTTAATTTGAATTGTTAATAAATATCAAAATAATATATTAATAATCCACTAAAGTTATTTAAAAAAACTGAATCCAATTTATTTATTAGAAATAAACTTGATTTGAATTGTTAATGAATTATCAAAATAATATATTAATATCCACTAATTTTTGTTATAAAATTCAATTCAATTTATTTATTAAGAATAATGTCCATCCAAATTTATAAAAAAATCTAAAATATTTTTTTAATATAATTTTATTCTCTTTGTCATATATATATTTCTTGATTGTTGATTTTTTTCCCCGCATACACATATTTTTTAAGAACATAATCTATAAATTTAATTTTTGCTAGTGTAAAAAAGTGAAAGTAAATAGAATAAATATTTTTAATGCAGCTAAAAAATTGATTTCAAAATGCTAATTCAAACGAAATAATAGAAAGAAAATTGATTTCAAAATGCTAATCCTAACTAAATAATAGAAAAAAATTAATTTCAAAATGCTAACTCTAAGTAAATAATAGAAAAAAATTGATTTCAAAATGCTAACCTTAACTAAATAATAGAAAAAAAATTGAATAGCATATTGAATAGTTATTTATATATTTGGCCCCCTCAACCATTCGATTCTGGTTTCGCCACTGACAATCACACACGCGTGAGAGACATAACATATTAACCAAAAACCTTAAGACATTGAATTTGTGGATAATCTCACTTATAAAGTATTCAACATTTTTTTCTCCATCTAGTATATGACTCATACCCATAATTGATATACTAACAGAAAAAAATACAAGAATAAATACAAGAATAAATTTGATTACAGGATTATAACTCTATATAAGATCTGGTAGCTAAATAAATTTCGCTAACAAAACTTACAAGAATAAAAAAAAAACATCTACAAATACAATACAAAATCACATACTTTCAAACTCACACCTTAACTCTAAATTAAGGTTAATATCAGTTATATATAACCATCATACGATACTTATCTAAAGAACACTAGAATTGACATCAACTATTTACTTAACACGAGTTACAAAAAAAACTCAAACATGACAAGTAACTGTCATGCTCAGTATTTTTATCATTTATATCCCTTTCTATATATTGGAGGGTGCGGATAGTTTCTTTTTACAGTAAAAACAGTAATTTGTAGATTACTAATATTAAATGAAAGCCCATATTGGAAGGCCCATATTCTAAGTCCCAAATAGGCCTTCCTTTATAAACGAAAACAAACCCTAATTTAGTCTTCCACTCTCCACAGCTCGAGTCAGAACCAACCTTGCAGGTGCCGTTTTTTGTTTCAACCCTAGTGTTGTATGATTTTCAATATTTCTGTTGATTCAATTAAGCACGCGATTGTGAAGTTTGATGTTGTAGTTAGCTTCAAGTGATTTTGATTTTAGCTAGATCAGTTTTTAATCTAGGGATTTTAATTTTAATTTTGTTTGTTATGATTACACTGTCTTGTGCTGGCTGATTCATGAGATTTCTGCTAAATTTCTCTTTTTTTTTTTAGGTAAGGCACCATGGTTAAGCACAACAATGTTATCCCTAATGAACATTTTAGGAAGCACTGGCAAAACTATGTGAAGACATGGTTTAATCAACCAGCAAGGAAGACCAGAAGACGTTTGGGTAATTATCTACAATTCCAAGCTCAATTTTGAGTTATTGAGTTTGTTCTAACTATTTGGATTCTAGGTTAAAGTGTTAGTTTTAATTAGTTAGGTTTTTTGAATTGTTGATTTGAATTAGTTAGATTAAACAATGTTAATTATGCTAGATTTTTGAGTTAGTTGTTAATTTAAATTGTAGTATTGAATAATGAAATTGATGTTTAATTTTTTAATTTTTTAATTTTGTTGTTTGGGTTTCAGCCCGCCAAAAGAAGGCAGTTAAGATTTTTCCCAGGCCTACTGCTGGACCTCTTAGGCCCATTGTTCATGGCCAAACTGCCAAGTACAACATGAAACTCAGAGCTGGTAAAGGGTTTTCTCTTGAAGAGTTGAAGGTAATATAGCTCGTGTTAACTTTTCTGTATCTTTTGTTATGTTTAGAATAGTGGGGAAGTATGCTTTCATTATTGTTATCCTGTTTAGTATCATGCCTTTGGTTTTTATGTGGAGATCGGAGTTTGGATTCTTTTACACATTGAGAATAAGCATCCCCAACATTTAGGTCAATCTGAAATTCTAGTATGGCCGGAACCATTATCTATGATAGCTAACCTTTTACTCTGCTCAACACTGTGACTAGTTTATAAATTTCACTGTTTTGTTTGTGAATATTTTAATCAGTCACTTTCTTTTAAATTCATCAGTGCCTTAATACAGATTTACCTAAATAGTAATCTTTCAGACTTCTTACTCTATGACTATTTATTATAACTTTAGGGTTTAAGTATTTTTTAATATATGTTTCAGGCTGCTGGTATCCCCAAGAAGCTTGCTCCAACCATTGGCATTGCTATTGATCATCGCCGCAGGAACCGTTCTTTGGAGGGTCTTCAAGCTAATGTGCAGAGGCTGAAGACATATAAGGCCAAGTTGGTTGTTTTCCCAAGACGTGGACGCAAGACCAAGGTAATACAATAAGTTCAGATTTATGTTTTTATTGAAATGGATTTTGCTTAACATTGTACCATCATTGCTCCAATAGTTGAGTAGAAAGGACTATCTCCAACCATGTGACTCATTTATTGGTTTGCAGGCTGGTGACTCTACACCAGAGGAACTTGCTAATGCCACTCAAGTCCAAGGATCTTACTTGCCTATTGTGAGGGAGAAACCTGCGGTTGAACTTGTTAAGATTACTGATGAAATGAAGGCATTCAGAGCTTATTACAAGCTCCGCCTTGAACGCACAAACAAGCGTCACCTTGGTGCTAGACTCAAGAGGGCTGCTGAGGCAGAAAAGGAAGAAAGTAAGAAGTGATGACCTTGAGAAGTCAGAGTTCATAATCCATTCATATAATAGTTGTTTCAGTACCATTTTGTTTGAAATTAGATTTCTTATGAACATGTCAAGTTAAAATTTTGTTCGAAATTAGATTTCTTAATTTCTTATGAACATGTCAAGTTAAAATCATGGATGCGTTTGCTTACTTTTTTGTGTACTAATACTCAATTGCTATGTTTTGTCTGCTAATTCAGAGTGTTATTTTATTAGGTCGCTTTCCAATGCTTTCTATATTTACTTTAATTTGATTTTAGATCAACATGGAGAAAGTTTTTTTCCGATTACTTTAAAGTCTGCTATTTATAATGCTTAGCCAATACTCCAATACTTGCTCAATTTGTCATTTCAAAGTATAGATCTAGTTATTTGATTTTACTTTTAGTTGACTCTATTTTTATTTCTTGTGATATTGATTTACTAATACAGAATTAGTTAATATTTTTTTCCAATTAGTTAATATTAGCTTTAGAAAATATTAGTAGATAAATATTAGGTATATAAGCTTAACATCTAAATTTTAATAGAAAAATATGATAAACATCCATGATATGAATTTTAACAAAGTGTCATATTTTATTAATATTTTATTAATACTAACACTCAAATATTATTATATAAGATTAATATATATGATTAAGAAGTATTCCACAATCGAATAAGGGAAAAAGTTTATGATGAACTTATATTCTTACTCTCCACACTTTGAAAGTGATGAAGATGTCAACGATGTACTACTGCTCTAAAGAGAGAAATTTAGAGAACAAAACACTTTGTAAGGAAGTTTTGTTTTAACTAATGATGTTTGTGCTGCTTTGGTGGTTTGTCTATTGTTGAGTTTAAACGTCAAATATGAACCTGTTACTCTTAAAGTATAGTTTGTTGAATATGACTTATTAGAAAAGACCGGAGTCCATTCGATTGAAATGTGTTACAAAGAAAATAATAAAAATAATCGTGTTGCTATTAAGAAGGAAAATTGGCATTACTTGTATAGTAGAGAATTTCTTTCCACACCTGTATTTTTTTCTAGTAAAAAATCCAAAATATTTTTAGAATTTAGCTATGCATATCTCAACATATTTCATTCTTTTATGAAAAAAGTGGTTTTGGATATGCATACCTAATTTTACGAAAAAAAGAGATGCGTTCGAATAAGTATATCCGAATCCACCTAGTTTCGGATATACATATCTAAATTTTACTATTATAAAAATTTAAATTTTTTCAAAAATATGAAAACAGACAAAAATCAAATAAAAATATATCTAAATTTTACTATTATAAAAATTTAAATTTTTTCAAAAATATGAAAACAGACAAAAATCAAATAAAAATATATAAAATAAAATAGAAAAATAAAGAATTTAGGATTTTTAGTGTGGAGTCCTTTATTTTGTCCTAATATAGGGAATTTTAATTCCTGATTTTTTCGAATGAATTGACATGATAACATTTTAATTCAATATTTATTTTCCAGAAAATTGAGTTTTTTTTTATTGTAAATCAAATTGAGTTTTTTTACTGTAAACTAGTAAAATACCCGCGCGTTTGCACGGGTACTGGTGTTGTACGAATATTTGATAACATATTTATAAAGTTTGTGAAAAGAATTTATTCTAAAGATCAAATTGAACCGTGCAATTAAAAAAAATTATAAGAAAAACATATAAAATAGTAGTTGTAAAAAATAATTGATGTTGTTAAAAAGTAATAATGTTGAAGAATAAAAGAAATTACACAAAATGTTGTAAATAAAATTGATTTGTAATAGTAATTTAGCAATCCTAAAGAAAAATTAAAGTTGATAGTCCACATAAAGAATTAATATTATTGGTGTAAATTCATGGTTGATATTTTTAAGTAATTGATATTGTTGCTTTGTAGTTTCATGATTTGGTTAGTTAATGTAATATATTTGGTTAGTTAAATCAGGAAATTTGAAGTCCTTTCAAGTCTTGACTCATCTTCAGAACCTTCATGTCCTGACTCATCTTCAGAAGTTTCACCTTCTGACTCATCTTCAGAAGTTTCAACTTCTCACTCTTCAGAAGTTTCAACTTCTCACTCTTCTTCAGAAGTTTCAACTTCTCACTCTTCTTCAGAAGTTTCAAGTTCTGAAACTAAGTTGAAGAATAAGAAGAGTTTTATGTAGTGTTATAAGAAGAAGGAATGAGAAGAGAGAGAAGCAATGGAAAGAGTGAATTAAAAGACAACACTCAGGAAGTGTGTTGGTAAGCATTTTATCAGTCTTTTGCACATGCGTTGTATTTTGGGAAGAGTGAGAGACCTTTTTGCAACATCTATAGATTTTCTAAATCACGTGATATCTAGTTTGTAAGAAGAAAAAAAGTAAACTTTATCAATATTATATTTCCTTTTGTACCCCGTTATTAATTCATAATATATTTTCACTTGTAATAATATTTGTTAAAAAAAGACATTCTTTTACTCAAAATTAGTGATGTGTTTGTGAAATAACCAAGGGTAAAAAAATGAATTCCAGAACATCAAGTATTTGGAAGAAAAATACATGTTTAACCCCATCTTAAAGATGAGATTTGTAAAAATAAAAAAGGGTAAAAAAGTGAATTCCAGAACACCAACTTTTTTGGAACGGTATCTCCTTCTGAGCTTTCTTCAGAAGTTTTACTAACACCTTTGTTAGCTTCTGGACCTTGTCCAGAACCACAACCTTCAGAAGCTCTTTCTTCAGTAGTTCCACCTTCAGAATCATGACCATCATTAGAGGCTGAACTACCTTTAGAAGCTCTTCCTTCAGAAGGTCCACCTTTAGAGTCATGATTACCACAAAAAATTTGATCACCTCCAGAAGCTTGTTCTCCAGAACCTACATCTTTAGAGTTTTCCCTTTCAGAAGCATGATCACCACCAGATTCTTGATCATCATCAAAATCTGGAGCAAAATCAGATTCACCATCTGATTCATCTTTAGAGTCTCCTGATGATTCTTTATCTTCTGACTCTAACTCATCTTCAGAACTTTCAAGTCCTGGCTCATCTTCAGAACCTTCATGTTCTGAATCATCTTCAGAAGTTTCAACTTCTAACTCTTCTTCAGAAGTTTCAACTTCTGACTCTTCTTCAGAAGTTTCAACTTCTGACTCTTCTTCAGAAGCTTCAACTTTTGACTCTTCTTCAGAAGTTTCATGTTCTGAAACTAAGTTGAAGAATAAGAATAGTTTTATATAGTGTTATAAGAAAAAGATATGAGAAGAGAGAGAAGCAATGGAAAGAGTGAATGAAAAGACAACACTCAGGAAACGTGTTGGTAAGCATTTTATCGTCTTTTACAGAATCAGATTAAAGAGTGAGAGACCTTTTAAAGATCTATAGATTTTCTAAATCAAATGATTTCTGGTTTGTAAGAAGAAAAAAAAGTAAACTTTACCAATATTATATTTCCTTTTGTACCCCGTTATTAATTCATAATATATTTCCACTTGTAATAATATTTGATAAAAAAAGACATTCTTTTACCCAAAATTAGTGATGTGTTTGTGAAATAACAAAGGGAAAAAAGGTGAATCCCAGAACATCAAATATTTGAAAAAAAAGGACATGTTTAACCCCATCTTAAAGATAAGATTTGTAAAAATAACAAAGGATAAAAAAGTGAATTCCAGAACATCAACTTTTCTAGAACCGTATCTCCTTCTGAGCTTTCTTCAGAAGTTTTACTAACACCTTTGTTAGCTTCTGGACCTTGTCCAGAACCACCACCTTCAGAAGTTGGATCACCTTCAGAAGCTCTTTCTTCAATAGTTCCAACTTTAGAGTCATGATTACCACAAAAAATTTTATCACCTCTAGAAACTTGTTCTCTAGAACCTTCGTCTTCAGAGTTTTCCCTTCCAGAAGCATGATCACCACTTGATTCTTGATCATCATCAAAATCTGGATCAGAATCAGATTCACCATCTGATTCATCTTTAGAGTCTCCAGATGATTCTTCATCTTCTGACTCTAACTCTTCTTCAGAACTTTCACGCGAAGAGTTACACCATGAGTTACACTCGCTCAAAAACATCACTTCAGATTAATATTTTTTAAAATCAACCGTTTGATTGAATTATATCTTCATATAGATCGTACATATAAAGTTTGAGATTAATCTATAATGATTTACTATGTCATTGAACTACATCAAAATTAAAGTTATATGAAAGTTTATTTTGACGTTAATATTTGGATATCTTGATCGTATAGTAAATCATTATAGATTAATCTCAAATTTTATAGATATGATCTATATGATATTCAATCAAACGGTTGGTGTTAAAAATATTAATCTGAAGTGATATTTTTGAACGAGTGTAACTCGTTGGGTGTAATTTAATCTCTCCTCAAATATATATATATATATATATATATATATATATATATATATATATATATATATATATATATATATATATAAAATAAATTCTATAATTTTACATTTTGATTTACTTAAATAAGACGAGTTAAAGTAAATATTCTTTTCATCTTATATTATAAATAAGTTTTACTTTTTAAATTAATTAAATAATTAATATATCTGATTTACATATAAATCAAATATATTAATTATTCAATTAAGTAAAAAAAATAAAATATATTTATAATATGAAACGAGTAGTACTTATCGAGGGGCGGTACTTATTAACACAACCTTAAGTTTGTCTATATTGCGGAATGGTTGGACTAAACATTGCGTGATATTTTGGTGGAAGAAAGTAAACAAAAGGTATAGAGAGGCAGGACCTAGAAAGTTTGATGGACCTATTATTTATTGAGGTAGAATCGATGTATACTTTGTGGTGGAAATTTCTTTGAGCATTAAAAGTATTTTTATGCTCTGCTTGAAATTTTTCTCATGACTTTTTGTACAAGTGGAAATGCCCACGATACATTATAGTCTACCCACCAACCTAACACTTTCCTTTATAAAAACAAAAACAAAAACGCCAGTATCTAATAAAATCTTTTAAGAAATACGTTAAATATGTTTTTATTTTTTTCTAAATTTCTCTAACTTCGTTTTAAATTCTACTAAAATTTACCTTAAAAAATAGTCTTTTCAAAAAGTTAAATTTTTATTTTTAATTCTTTATGACAAAATCGTAGTTGATATTCCGTTGCTAAATAAATAACTGTAGTTAAAATTGTTAGTTTGTTGTAGAAATAGTTGCTAAAATCATCATTAAGTTGTAAAAATCGTCACTAAAATCGTCGCTAAGTTGTAAAAACCATCATTAAATTATAAGAGAACTAAAAGTTAAAATTTAAATTTTTAGAAGTATTATTCTTTAAAATTTTTTTTTAGAGGGACTAAAACTGAAGTTTAAAATATTTAGAGAGACTAAAACCGAAGTTTGAAATATTTAGAGAGACAAACATATATTTAACCCTTAAGAAATTCATAAATTATAAGCTAAAAAAAGGACATATTTTTAATATTTCACAAGAGATTAAAACTAAATACTATCAAAATAAGTTAGTTTTACTCCATCGTCTAATGGAATTATAATATTTTACTATGTCATATAAATATTTTAAATTCATAAACATAATTTGATCTAATACGAATTAGTTGACAGTGTAAAAATATTATATTACTAATAATGTTTATTTTTTTCCTCATTCAATAAAGGATGAATTTGGACTGGACCAACATCTGACCCACGTCTATTAAGGCCCAGTCCAATGGGTATTAAGGACCCGAAAGCCCATATGCCCATAACCGCTAGGGACGTTTCCACGTGCGCGTTAGATCCACGTGGCCAATGGTTACTTAACCGTCACCACGCCCTCCGGGAATAACGGGTCAACTGCTCCTTATATCTCGGAACTGCAACTAAGGTGAAGGCCACGTACCGGACTTCTTGCTCACGCAAGCCCTGACAGTCCCTTAGTGGGCTTCGCTGAAGTATCCCACTAACTGGACCTTGACCTAGCGTTGGAGGTTATAAATACCCTGTCATTTGAGAGGGTCAGGTATTCTATTATATTCTCTTCACTCTTTACTTGCTCTCTCCTTGCCCTTTTTTCACTTTAGCATCAAAGTATCTTGCAGGTACCCCCATCTTTCTCCAACCGCAACAGCAGCTTGGACTATCGACGATCCTCCTGATCAGGTACGATCAATTATATTTCTATAATTCAGTTAAATCATTAAAATCAATTTGTTTTAAGTTTTTTCCTCTTTATGTTTTTCCACTTCTTTTAAATTTTTAATCTCACATTTCAAAAATAAAATTATATATATCTTTAATTTAATATTCTACTTTTTTATTTTTTCATTAGTATTATTTCAATTTAACAATTTACTATTTTTTTTATCAAAGAATGTTTAACATTTTATGAAAAAAATAATAACATATATCATTGCATATGGTTAATATGATTTTAACTTACTTAACTTTACATTATTGTTTATAAATAAAATATAAAAACACAATAAATATTAATCATCAATGAATATAATAAATGATAAAATTTAGATACAATTTTTTCAGGTGTGGTTCTTATTATTTTTCATTAAAACTATGACAAGTGTATAATTTCTCTTCTAAATATGCAATTTTCTCTAATTTTCATTTTTTAAATGACATTTAAGTACGCTAGTCATATTTTCATTGGAAAATAGTAACGTTCATCGGATCAACCCGAGTCCTCATGTCATCAATGTTGCAGGAAACATTTTAGCTTGAAGGATCGAAGAAAAAAGTCACTTTCTTGAGAATTACCATCGGATCTAACCCGAAGCGTATTTCTTTGAACAAGGAGATTTCTCAACTTAGGTGGGAGGATAACTTTGTTGAAATTAGTTTTGATTAGTTTATCAATTTTTCTAACTATATTTTCACAAAGTCCCAATTACGATTTGTAAAGAAATTGTTAAGATCCAGTTCAATTTTTTATGGGAAGGGACATAATCTAAAAGGCAAATTCATTATATAAGGTAGAATAATGAATGTTTACCTATAAAGAGAGGAGGTTTCGGCTTGGAGAGGTTAGACAAATTCAACATAGCTTTGCTGTTGAAATGGAAGTGGAGAGTTTCAACGTGTGATAACTCTTTACGGATGCATATTCTAAAGGCAAGGTGTGAGAATTTGGTTCTAGAAATTATCTCTAATGTTAGCTCTAAAAATAACATTTCTAAATCCTCGTGGTAGAAAGATATCACCTCCCTGAAAAAGTGGCATCTTGTAGATGTTTTTTTATATAAAAATTGTAGGGTTTTTGTTGGAAGCAAAGATGCCATCTGGTTTTGGCTTGCAAACTGGATCAGCTAAAGAAAAGGCTCTCAGTTTGGTGTGGAAGATATTGGTTCCCTTTAGAATCAAGATATTCGGATGGAGATACTTTTGGAATAGGTTGTCTGCGAAGGATTAATTAGTACGAAGAGATATTTTACTCTCCTCGCATGCTTCTAATTGTGTTTTTTGTTTAGATGTTGAGGAATCACTAAATCATCTCATTTTATTTTGCGATTTCTCTAAGTTGGTTTGCCGAGGTGTGTCAAAGTGGTTATGGATGTATTTAGATCCCCGTGTTAATGTTTGGAATATCTTTCTTCTTTAGTTTGAATTCTTCCAGAAAAAGAAAATGAAAGTAGGAAATGACGGTAGTGTTTGGTTGACAGTTTATTGGAGTTTATGAATTTTGAAGAATGTCATTATGTTCATGAGAGGAGCATAGTTTCGACTGTGGTTCGGAACATCAATGTGTTAGTGTGGAAGTGGTTTTTCATATACGATATTACTTATATCAAAAATAATTTTTTATGAAATTTGCAAATATCCTTTGTACTATTTAGCTTAAGTTTCATTTGATTTGTAATTACTCATTCTTCTAAATTTTATCACGGCTTTTATAATTGGGCAAGAGTACCCCAATACTCCTTTTAATCAATCATTACTTACAAAATATTCGCATGTCTTGTTTTTCAAATTGACCACATATTAATCTATTCCATCTGATATAGAAAATTGAATTGATTCCAATTTGCGTACTACATTAAACTCCAATTATCAGCTTCTTCAACCTTTTTTTTTGTTAAATATTTAAGATTTTCAAAATATTACATTGAAAGCTTAACTAAAATGTGAAGAAAAATAAAATTGTAAAGAAGAAAATTATAACAAAAAAAAGTAGAAGAATATTATTATCAATGTACCCTTGCCACACCAATGACTTTATTTTTCTCATGCAACATGAGCATTAGTTATACAAATTTGATCGGTCCAAATCAGTGTTTTAAAAGCGGAGCGGATATCAAATTGATGAAGGTATTGGATCATTAATCGGACCGAATGATTAAATTAGATAATTCAGTTGAATAGATCGGTCATTATAATAAAACTATATAAATATGAAATATGTCAAATCGGAAGATACAGTCTCTACAAAATATAACTAGCACTTATATTTTTTTAAAATTTCATATCATAAATAAATTTAGAAGTTCATAATTTAAATTCAAATTTTAAACATAGATATCACATATAACAAAATAATATAAAATTATAAAGTAATTGCAAACAAAGTGTAATTGCAACATAATTCAATTGAATAGTTTATAACAAAATAAATCTATTGTCTTTTTTCTTTTTTTTCTTTTTTTTTTTTTTTTTTTAAGAAGGAAAAGTTGTTTCAATGTTGAGATCTCTTTCTTCAATATCAAAATCATCTGCAATAAAATACAACACATATGCGACATCTTTTCAGTCAATAATCACTCGATTCATACCAATTTAATTATACACCCGGTCCAACTTTAAGTGATGAAAATCATACCATTACAAAAATTTAGAATAGCAAAACTACATTTAAATCTAAAAGTTATTGACTAAAAGTTTTAACAATGAGTTTAATAGACATATACTGTTGTAAACTTTTTTTTACACAATTGTCTAATAAAAAATAATAAATTTATCAAATCAGCTAAATCTTTTTAAATTATCAAAATGTGTGTAATGCATATCTTTTAATCTTTCATAATATCACTTATTTATATAAATCGTTAATGAACATTAATCTTATAAAAAAGTTGAAAATTTCAAGGTGTGTAACATAACAGCAACAGATCCGTAATTGTTTCTAGAAACATATTTTATTTATTTTCCTCTTAGTCAATGTGTGACACTGTTTTTTGTTTTTTATTATTTGGAAAATTACTTTACAACTCTTTCACACACGACACATGCACTTCCTCTTTCTTTCCTCACTCTTTGTCGTCCTTCTTGTCACATTACTCTCTTCCTCTGATGCTTACAGGTTCTCTTCTATCTTCCAACACTTTCCATTTTTTTTTCTGTTACAAACTTTACCATTTTTGCGTTACAATTGTTAACTATATTATGAAACATACAATTCTATACATTTTTTTTTTATGGATCTGTTATTGTAATTTCAAAAAATACTACGTTTCATTGATTATATATATTTCAGAAGTGAATATAAGAGATTTAAAAAATTGAAATGAAAATATTAATTAAATATTAATCTATCCTGGAATTTTGGATTGTGAGATGCTAGAGGAAATTACTGATAAATCCTTAGTGGATTATTCTGTTATGCGATCTATCATACTAGTATGAGTTTGTTGAGAATTTGGTATATTTATACTTGTTTTCTTTCTCTTGTTATTGAGATAGGATTTGGTTGTGAAAACTGAGAAGAAGTTATATACATATATATAAGAAGTGGTTTAGAAGTTGAAGGAGTTTTCAGTTTGCCATGTTTAATCTCTGGGGGAGTTCTCAACAAGATCAACAAACCAAAGATGCTCAAGCTGAATCCAAGGTAAAATGTTTTTGCGCCGACTAAGAAATTGATTCTGGTTAAAATTGAGTTGAATAGAAATTGATTTCCATTTGGATGTACTATTTGTATAAAGGCGAGTTGAATAATAAATCCGTGTTTGTAGAGGCAAAAGCTCCAAATCTCTAGTTAAGTTAGAATCGATTCTGAATAGAGAATCGATTTTCTCCAAAATATTGAAACATGTCATCAAAATCAATTTTGCATGATGGTTCTGATTTTCCGACTATTGAAATTTTACAACCAGGTGAAAGAGCTCAAGGTTGCAATTGGACCCTTATCAGGAAACAAATTGAAGTACTGCAATGATGCTTGTTTGAGGCGATACCTAGAAGCTCGCAACTGGAATGTTGACAAGGCGAAAAAGATGTTGGAGGACACACTTAAGTGGAGATCAGTCTATAAGCCCGAGAAAATCCGCTGGGTATGTTGTGTTTTGGTCTCATTTTTTTATGATTTTCGTGCATGAGTATTGTCTGAAATGATTCAACGTGATGCGAATGATGATTTAGGATGAGGTTGCAGAGGAGGGGGAGACAGGAAAAGTTTATAGAGCAGGTTTTCATGACAGACACGGAAGAACTGTTCTTATTTTGAGACCTGGAATGCAGGTATGATCGTTTTGAGATATTCGGTTTCACTTTCGGACAGTTTGGATTAACTTATGTGAACTTATCTACTGACATAAGTACACTGTTTAAAAGAGCTATGAAAATAGCTTATGAGATGTTCATAATTTGTTTTCAGCTTATGTTATAAGTGTCTATTAATCTGTTTAGCCAAACAAGTGATTATAATTTTCTAATCAAGTGTCTAGAAACTGAATGTTTGATGTGTTTGCAGAACACTTCTTCATTGGACAATCAAATTAAGCATCTTGTGTATCTTTTGGAAAATGCCATGCTTAATCTTCCACCGGGTCAAGAACAAATGGCATGGTTGATAGACTTCACTGGTTGGTCAATAACCAACAACGTGCCACTCAAATCAGCTAGAGAGACTATCGGTATTCTACAGAATCACTATCCCGAGAGGCTTGGAATAGCGTTTCTTTATAACCCTCCTCGAATTTTCGAAGCTTTTTGGAAGGTTTGTTGTCTTTGTCCTCCATAGATACTCCTATTGATATCATTGAATTTTGGATCCAAATTCACTGCAATCAGGAATCACACATTTGATGCAGTCACACGATTTGGACCATCGAATCAATGATTCGATACTAGATTGTCCACGTTTCGACTTCACTAAATTTGGTCCAAAACACAAAGTCAAGACATGGACTGATCAACCATGATCCGGAGGAACCACACATTTGATGCGGTCATATCATATGATTTGAACCATCGAATAAAGATTAGACAGTCCATGTTTCAACTTTAGTAAATTTGGTCCAAAACACAGCGCCTTAACGTGGACTTCTGATCCTGATTTGAAGGAATCACGTGTTTGATTTTGTCACGTGATTTGGACTTCTGAATCAAGAATCCACATCTCGACTTTGGTAAATTTGGTCCAAAGCTCAAAGTCAAGATGTAGACTGTCCAACCTTGATCCGAGACGTGATTTGGACCGTCTAATGAATATCAGACAGTCCACCTTTCGACTTTGGAAAATGTGTACTAAAACACAAAATAAGGACGTGAACTGTATATTCTTGATTCGTTGGTTCTTATCGGTAACGGCATAATTTCATGAATGTACAAAACCCAAATCTTTTTTACCCTTAACTATAAATATAATACCGATTCCGTACCATTTTAGTATCAAAGCTAAAGATTGTAGTTCTTTTTTTATGCAGATAGTGAAGTATTTCTTGGATAGCAAGACATTTCAGAAGGTGAAATTCGTGTATCCGAAGAATAAAGATAGCGTGGAGCTCATGAAATCTTTTTTTGATGAGGAAAATCTTCCAAGTGAACTAGGTGGAAAAAGCATATTAAACTATAACCATGAGGAGTTCTCCAAATTAATGACTCAAGATGATCTAAAATGTGCTGACTTTTGGGGTTCTGATGAAAAGCTCTCAAACCACATGCATTGTGCAGCAGAAGTTGCTCCAGAAGTAGCTACCTGAAGAACTTAACCTTGTTTTGACTTAGAAAAGATACAAGTACTAGTATAATCATAAAGCTATTAGCTCTAGTCAAATTAAGTCTAAGGATATTTGTGATGCATTATCCTTTGTTTACAATGTTATTGTTCCATCACAATGTAGTAACGGTGCACTTGCTACTTTGCTAGTAGATTAGCTCAAGCTGAGGAACTTTTGAAAATATGGGAATGGCAATATTGCTTATTAAATAAGTAATTGTTTTACTATTAAAACTACTACGTCATGTTTGGATAAACCAATGTATCTTCTGTACACAATTGCAGAAACTAAGATAATAAAATCCATTTAAGGGATTCTCAGATAAGAATCGTCAATACCTACAATGACTTACTATGGAACTTATGAGGGTTAAAGTATTATAATTAACAAAAAGAAAGATTGTGAACAAAATGAAAGGGAACTACCAAGTTTTCCACAGATAAGTAGTTGTCTTTTTTTTCTTATGTCTAGAAATCGAACTCAATACTTTTAGATTTACAATATTCGCACACACTCTGCACACAAACCATTTACAAAAGAGGTTATATGAGCTTCCTCTTGAAATTTCGAGTAGTTTTTTGGTAAGAGCGCGCTAAAAGACTGACTCCTATGCCAACTCCTACACAGATGCCAAGTCCAATTCCAACACCAACTCTTACTCCAGCATTGAACCATGATAGCTCACCACCATCTTCCATGTCCATGTATGCTGTTCTTTGCCAATACATGTTATTGTAATCCTCTTCTTTTTCTGGTTTGAAGCTTCTGTACTCACCTCCCTATGAACCAAAACAAAACAATGAATAACACAATTTTAACCAAAAATCTATTAAAGATAAGTGCACATTTAGTATCATAGAAGATTTGCCTGTTAACCATCATGATCTGTCTAGAAAGGTCACAAACATAGTTATCTAGACATAACCTATGAAACACTAACACAGACACCAAACACGCTCTCCATCAGAAGTGTTGGTTCTACATAGTTCATAACTTGATACATGGTTTGTACAATTGCATTATCCATAAAATTTGCATAGTCAAAGAAATAATCAAATAACCATATGTCATGATGAAAATTATGATATCTCTGATAGACCAAACAGAAAATTCTGATTTATGTTACTAAAAGCTATTCTGTTGTGCAAATTTACCTGCAAATCAAGTCCATGATGATCATGATCATCAAAAACATCTTTCTTGTACTCAGTTGTTTCGTATTCCGGAATCACATCCAACATACCCAATTTTCTATTCTGCTTCTTCCTACAATTGAACTGCAGTGTCCTAGTTAAGATTATAGGTGTTCCTAAGAAACAACCAGCAACATAAACCTCAATCTCAGGAACAGAAACATGTTTTCCTTTGAAAAAACCACTATTAGGTTTCATTTCCGTTTCGCAATTCATACTCCAAAATCTCTTATCATCATTAGTACCATTATTCATCTCAAGAACACAAGAGAGAACACATTGATCTTTATCACAAATCTCAAACTTCATACTACCATTTAATCTTATACTATCTGTATTCACAAAAGTGACTTGTTCAGATTTCTTATCAATTCTATCCCTTCTTAGAATCGAAGAATCGTCATCATTGTTCATATTGCTTCGAACACCGTTTATTTCTAAAAGTGTATCAGGACTTAAAGGTACATGATGAAGATATAGAAATTGCGATGTCGATTCATCATTCACTTGAATTCCACTAATTCTTACATAAAAAACTCTTACATCAAACCAAGGTAATAATGAAAATGATGATAATTTCATGCAATCATAAGGTGAAGAATATTCAATTATCTGAAGATTTCTTCCATCATAAGATCCTTCCATCTTCATATCCAACATCATTGAATCTGTGAATCCATCATATTTTTTCTAATCAAAACCTGTTTCACAATCAACCAATCAGTTAAAGGACCACAAACGTTATATATTGTACAAATCAAACAAAAAATGAAATCTAAATGGAAGTGGAATTTCTAAAGTCACCAAATAAAAATGGAAATTTAATTTCTATAAATAGATTGGATTAAGGTTGACGAAGTATATGAAAGTGAAGAGTATTAATTTATGTACCAAAAATGATTAATATACACTTCATATAGTAATTAGTAGGAGAAAAAATTGAGTGTTTATGACCACAAACAAATATAAATTCCTATATTTCTGGAAATAAACTGTAACCATGAAACTAAACTGTTGATGTACAACACTCTTTTGATTATGATGTTTTGTTATCTATCTTTTATCACAACCACGCATGCTTCTACGATATCAAATTCTTAATCTAAAGTAGGTTTAGATCTTAGTCCACATAATATTTATTAATAAATGTTTGTACAATTAAGTTCTGCCACGTGGTTGTTGCAGGCTGGCAACAATATAAACGATATATATATAAAGTAAGTATAGTATACATTAATAATTAACATAATATAAGTACATTAAGAAAGCATATACTTGTAGGATCATTTTAAGGATCCAAAAAATAGAAGGCATATTGTTTTAAATTTGGATTTTTTTGGGGTGCTCTAATGGTAAGAAGGATGTGCCTGATCCTTTCAAGATAAATAAGGCCTTGAGATTGTTAACAATAAATAAATAAGGCCTCGAGAACTTTGATTCTAAGGTTTGATAGTATTGTGATGGCATTAGAGAAATATATAAATCCTGACAAAAATGAAATAGAAGATTTACGAGTGTCTCTTGAAGCACATGAGCTTAGACAAAAAGAAGGAGAAATAGAAACAAAATTCAAATGAAAAAGAATTTGAAAAAACCATGCAATTTCAGTACGTAACAGAGATTTATAAAAAAGACAAAGAAAATAGGAAGAATCAATATGCTCTGAAGGCAAACATATATGTTTTAGCAAGACCCTATATACATTCCGAATTTTATTCTTAGACCAGGATGGGGTTTCCATTTTTGACTCTGGTCGTTACAGGATCTAGAAGATCACTCTGCCCATTACAATATCTTTCATAAATCAAGAAAATTATGAAAATAAGGCCTCCAACCAGTGTCGTAACATCTGTTCTTTGTGTTCCATAATTTCAAGAGGTAACTGGATACAAACAGAATCATGAATTTGATACCTCCATATATTCTGAATGATATGATAACTTTAAAACCTCATTATGATGATAATGGTGATGATGTTTGTATGTGGAAAGGAAACCAAATAAGTACTTTTAGTCTGGTAAGTGCATATCAACTTGAACAACAATTATCAAAACACCTTTGAGTCTTGGAAAAAAATCTGGAATCTAGTAGTATCTGAAAGGATAAGGTCATTCATATGGATGGATAAATAGATCACGTAATCTCCAATGAGTGTCTCTCTAAGAGAAATCTTGGTTAACCTTACTGTGTAGGCTATCCTAACAAAGAAGAAATAATCCTTCATTCTCTGAGGGATTAGATAATACCAATGCAGGCCTGGACAGAGCTGAGTCATACATATAACATGGTTTTTTTCATTGTAACTTGTAGGTTTGAATTGATTATAATCATACTTCTATATAAGATAATGCAAGCAATAATAAGTGGAAGAATCTTTGGTAGCAGTTGAAAGCCACCATAAATACAATGTTTATTAATTCAGTTATATCATGTTGCAAAAACTGCATCACTAACAACAACATATAAAATTTAGATTAGGCTTAATGCGAATGGCACACTCAAAGGGCTAGAAAAAGTTGTATGTGGAGAAGTTCTAAGGGATATCAATGGCTTGTGGTGTGGATGCTTCTCAAAACATATAGGAGTATGTGGAGTTTATTTGGTATAACTCCATGGAGTTTATGAAGCTTTGACTATAGAATATGACAGAGGTCATAGTAAAGTTGATAGTATGGAAACTTACCAAACAATCATTAGGAATGACATTAAGAAATAAACAGTGAATGTTGTTTTCAAAAAAATCAAGAATATTGTGAATTGCGAATAAGACGTGAACTTAGATCATGTCTATAGAGAAGCTAATCGACGTGCATATGGAATACTTAAGATGAGTTTACAATATGAGTTGGGAGTCAAGTTCTATATATATTAATCTTCATAGATTCGTCACATGTACAATTTGGATCACAATGGATTTCGAGTTTCTTGTTTAATTTATGTCTAGATTTCTGTACAAGATTTTAGTCCTTTTATGTATAAACAAATCTAAGTGAAAAAAAAAACATGTTTAGGTACTACCATATTTTTTTGGTAAGCTGGTGGTGCAATGGCGTCACAAGTTGGATAAAAGGTTCTAGAAGCGCAACAAGGATTTGGAGGTCCGGGTGGTAAATCTTGGGACGATTTGATTTAGTTCGTGGGCTAGTTCAGTTCAACAGTTAGTCTTTTTTTTGTTCGAATTGGATTTTCAGAGATTTGATAGTTATAAACATGGTTCTTTGTAACTTTTCCATAATGTGCTTCTTTATGGTAAAAAATATATTATTACCAATTTAATTGTTAGATTCAATGAGATTTCAATGATGAATGGTTTGAAGTTTAAAGATAACAATGAAGACTTGTGTATCTTAAGATGGGAGTAAGAAAAATCCAAATTCGAGGTTTTTGATCAGTCAAGGTTAAAATGTTTTATATATAATAATTTGTTCCCTTCAAGAAGAATTGTCTAAGAGGGGGACAATGATGATTCTAATCAATTTGTAGTTGCCTTAGATAAGGATGGTTTTGAGAGTGTCGATGCACTAATGTTGTCGATTTTGGAGATTGAAAAGAGTAAAGTTCAAGACTTCAGCTGCTCTTATCGCAAATGTACAAGAAAAAAATACTATGAGACTTTGATACTGGAAAAAAGTGGAGTCATTCGAATTTGTGACATTAAGGCTTGCAAGTTTCATGGTACTGGTACAGTCAGAATTAAAATTTTAGATGATTGTGTGTTCCTGCTATGCAAAATGGGTATATTCTTATGCTTTGGAATTTGTTTTTGTCCATAAACATTTTCATGATCTACGCTATTCCAGTAGAGTTAAACAAGGGATGTTGAAAATTTCGCATGGTTTATTGATAATCTCTAAAGGTTCTAAAACACGTTAGTCATATATTTAAGTTAGTTCCACTGTTATTATTCATGCATCATTAGCTATTAGCTAGTTAAAACTTTTATGACAAGAACAAATTATAAAATTTGAGATTGTTTTAGAGTAAATTAATGAACTTTGCCGAAGATTTTATGGGTATGTTTGGAGCAAAAATAACTTACCTTATTGGTACATGTCCATTAGGCATGGCAAATAAACCCGCCTCATTGCCCCCCCAAATTACGGAAAACCCGTTTAACGGTGCGGTAAACCCGCTTTTAATTTACGATGGCGGGCGGGATGGCCCGCCCAGACCACCCACCCGCCAACTAAATTTATTTTATTTTATTTGTTTTAAATAGTTTTATTACTTATTTACACTTTTTTATACTATTTAATGTTATAATATTATGTTTATTAGAATTATTATTTATTTTTTTGAAAATAAAATTTAAATAAAACTATCAAACTTAAAAAATACTTTTAAAATAATTAAGTATTTAGTTTAATTATTTATTTTAACTTTATTGAAAAAATATAAATTTAAAAATAAAATAAAAATTTATTCAAGGTGAACCTGCTTTGTTGGGCGGGTGAACAAATTTTAGCCCGGTGCGGTGGTCTGGTTTGGGAGGCGGGTCCGGTGCTTAAACCCGCCCGACCCGCCATCCCTAATGTCCATTCACACGAATACACTTCAAGACACCTATAGTTAGGAAAATATTAAAATAATCTAATTTGAAGTTCTTTAAAGCCTTGTCGTTTGTGTAAATTAAACTAGACCAATTTGATGGTAGAAATGTGAAATTTGTTTTCTTTGATATCCTGAAGGTAAGAATAACTAAAGTTATGGGAAATGAAACTTGGAGGATAAAAATTTATCAGAAATAGATATGTTATTTTTGGTGAGACCCATAAAGAGAGGAAGAATAATGACCCAGAGGTGAGAAAAACAAAAATTATGATGGAGAATACTCAATTTGAAGTAGAGGTTTATGCTAGGGAGACTAGAAATGAGGTGGAATTTAAGATTCTTGATTATAGTTTTAGTGAGGAAAAATTATAGTGAATCCTAATTATGATTAGACTCATGATGAAGTAAGGAGGAAAATCACACCACCTCAAGGGTATAATTAAGCTAACCTTAGCCGAAAAGTAGCAAAACTATTAACTAAAGATCTTTAGTGAGACATTCAAAAGCAAATGGATTCAAAGATGACGAAAGGAGTGAATGGTAAACAAAAATCATAAATGAAGAACCATGCATATGGCTTGAGAGACTACCGAAGCACGAAAAAATGGTTGGATGCAAGGTCAAGATTCAGATTCAAGAATTGCTTAAATATTATCGAATTGTTTGAATAATAATTCAAATTTTGGAGAGACCAACATTATCTATTTTAAGTCAAGGTGGAGAATTTTAAAACCATGTATCAAAATTTCAAGTGATGATCGAAAAAAATATGCGTTGATACAATCAAAAACTTCGGCATGCTGGTGTTGTAGTGGAACGAAAGTCGGCAAAGTCCGAGCTTTGAGAGTGTGGGCGTTCAAATGACGACTATGTTGGTGACAATTGTGTCACAATATATTTCATTGATGGGTGATGTTTTGAGTTAAAATTGAATTTCAAATTTTTTGACATTTACAGTTCTCGGACATTTTTGTTAATATGAAAGAAAAGAAAAATAAATGATAATCTTTTTGACATAAATTTAGAGAGATCATCGTAGACATATGTGATTTAAATATTGTGAGTTAAAAATACTGGAAAAAAATTGAATAAAGATAAAGTTTTCTCAGAATAACTTGAAGTAGTATTTTTAAACATATTTGTAATTTTATATATAGAATTTGAATTATAAGAAATTGAAGAGTTGATATCTCCTAAAATCGATTAATTTGATTAAACTGAATACATAAATTGTATACTTATATTTTTATCCTTTCCATGCTTCTGTGGATTTGGTAACATTCTCCTCTTTGTAAATTAGTTTTTGCTTAAAATAATTTATTTTAAATTGTTATTTTTCTTTATCTCACACATCACATATTATTGGCATGGTTGAGTCACTTCGTAGAAGAAGGCAGGTATTAGGGAGAAAATTAGTGTTAAATAGAGTGGTGGGGGTCAAACTTATCCGATAATAATAATCAATAGATATGCAAAGAAATTGAATTTAGTCTCATAAAGTCGGCGTCTAAAAGTATACAACGATGACTTTCTGTTTACTCCGAAATAGAGCTGGTAAAATGGATTATCTGATCCGCTTCGTGCTGGCCTGTGACGGGTTCGGACTTTTGACGAGCCGACTTTAAAAACTCGAAATTTAAACGGACTAAAATTTGATAGTCTAAATCAGACCCTTCATGGGCTTCGATTATTCGGACCAACTCGAAAAATTATTTAATATTAATTTTTAATTAATTTTTTTAAAATAAATAAATAAATTAATCAATAGACTATAAACTAAAAAATTAAATATATGACTATTGATTATAAATCAATTACATTCATAACATTTAAAATAAAATATCATAAAACTAAATTATTTTAATTAAATAATCAAGACTCAAGTTGAGATATTAGTAGTATGTATTATAAAATGGACATTAGTTGTATAATATATTATAATTTTTTATTAAAATAGACATTAGCAGTAAAATGTATTATAAAATAGACATTTGTATTTTTATTAAAAAAATAATATGGACATTAATTATATAATGTATTATAGTTTTTATAAAAAATAAAAAAAGAAGTTAAATAAACGAGCCACCCGAAACTCGGTCGGACTAACCCGGTTAATGTCAGACTTTTAACGGATCAGACTTAATAGTCCGGTAGATAAACGGACTCTAATTTTTTTGTTTAAGCCCACATTTTTTAACAGATTTTCGGGCCGATCCAATTAATTTGATCCGTTTTACAAGCTCTACTATGAGATTTAGGACATTAACTAATCATTTTAGTGTATTGATTTAAATTTAAATCTTAAGTAGAGGTAATAACTACATTTAGATTATTATTGTTTTTAAGTCTCCGTTCAATCTATTAGATTTTTGTGTAACAAAATATACGTGACTTGCTCCAAAAACACGTTTATTTGACCAATATTTTGTTATTAATAAAAATTACGTAAATTTCTTATTCCACCTCATATTTTTCCAGTGCATCACATGAATTTTCAAAAATGTCCTTAGAAATCGAAAATATATTTTTGATTCGCACCATATATCATGCAAATCACGTTGAAAAGTGTTGGGTGTAAATCGGAAGTATACCTCTAATTCTAAATCGTAAGTATATTTTCGATTCCTGAAGGCACTTAAGGGCGCTAGAACCTATTCTCCTCTCTACAACATAAACTCTCTCAAACACTCCTTTCAACCATTTCTCTCAAAATCAATTTTTTTTCAAACAATCAACACAAACCATCAAGCATTGAATCAAGCAAGCAACAACCATCTTCAATCAATCAAGTAAGTGATTTAAGAAATTTTTAGAGTTTTTGTACTTTCTATTGAAATTAGTAAAATAAGGTTTTAAATGTGATGTTTTATGCATTTTATATCATTAGGAGTCATTAGAACATTATTTATAAACTTTATTTGACCATCAATGCATGTTTTTTTGACACTTTTGGGGTTTTGGGGTAGGCTGCTTCGTAACTCTGTTTTCACAGAAAAAATCGAAGGTTTATTTTCGGTTTTTGGTAAGAACAAAATCAGAACTATACTTCCGATTTCTTTCTGCATTTTTTTTGTGCCTTTTTTCCACTGTAAGCCATATGCTAACGTTTCGTTCTTACTTCTACATGAGATATGTCTGAGAGACCGTCACGTTTGAGGCATGGTCGGGTTTCACAATATGCTTATGTGCGGAAAGAGAACAGTGAGGCAACACAGGCTCGATCGACATCTGAACAGGCTATGTCGGATGCATATTCTTCTGGTTCTGATTCTACCCCTTCTACATATTCCTCTCGTAGCAGACGGGAGTCTCCTTTCCATCATTCGCCGCCTTCGTCCTACCGTAGACGCACATCCTCATCATCACGGATTTTTGAGACGGGATTCTTATCTGCTTTATAGGCGGGGCCATCTGAGATGAGACCTGTTGCTACACCCCAGCTCTTGAGGTACCAGTGGCACCCGAGGTACCCGTGGCACCCGAGATATCAGCGACAGCGGAGGCACCGACGACACCCCAGGTCCCTCAGGTCTTTGGAGGGGAACCTTCTGACTTATCTTTGCTCGCTCTTTATCCCACCCATGTGGCTAGACATATATGGGATAGAGAGGTATGAAATTTACATTTATACTACAGTTATGATTTTTCTTATGAATATTATTATTAATTCTAACAATGAATTTTTTCTTGCAGGATCGCGATACATTGAAGGTCATAAACCTTGGGAGGAAGATCAGCAGGCTTATTACCCCTCTCTCGAGCCATGGTTTGATGATCTTTAACGCCTTACAGGGTTGAAAGATTTGAACCTTGTGGATATAACATGGTCAAATCGGGAATGGTCAACGCTTTTGTAGAGAGGTGGAAGCATGAAAAATTATCGTTTCATCTACCACGTGACGAGATGATAATCACACTCGATGACGTCGCGTATCTGCTTCACATGTCAATTAGAGGATAATTTCTGGATCACCAGAAGTTGGAGAAAGACGAGGTTTTTACAGATGAGCTTTTTATAGATGAGTTATATCTTGCCACGTGAGATATAGCTGTTTGGTGGAGGTTTTTACAGATGAGCTTGTGCGTGCTACAACTGCAGATGGTGATCCCGAGCAGGTTACCCTTCATAGTGGGTATGCCATGAGACCATACCTCTTGTATCTTGTTGGCACATAGATATTTGTGGACACCAGTGCCACTTACATTGACATCATAAATTATTTGTATACCAAGTTGGATGAGGGGATTAAGTGGAATACGAGGCAAATCACCGGCAACATGTCACTCATGACAGTATAAATTATTTCTCTTAGCTGCCTTTTTTAATTATTTTGATTTTAAAGCTAACTGGTTTAATTTTGTTATTTCAAGGATGAATCCTATAGCAATTTCCCCGTATTTCTGGATGGTTACTTGCTAAAGGTTATATTGAGGATATGTTGCGTGCCTGCGCATACGAGCCACTCAGAGGAAACCTGGTGACACTGTCAATTCGGGTTTACCTGGACCAGATAGTGCATGAGGATATTCACTTTAGTGCTTACGCTGACCACCGTGAGACGATACCATTTGATGAGGTTTTGCTATTTACATGTTGGTTGGCCTTTGAGAATCGAAAGACTGCTCTTTATATGCCCGAGCGGGTGATGCGTTAGTCCGGATTTACCCAGACCATTCCTAGGGATCCTGTTGTATGTGCTCCTCCGACAATGAAAAAGAGGGAGATGGATGAGTTGTTTGATGATTTTGAGAATCATCTTGTACTTGATGAGGCTAGGAGTAATGTGGCTCCAAACGACTGGAGTTACACATATTGTTACATGATGTGGTTCTTCAGGGTTTCCCATCCATACATGGTAGAGGATGCTCCAGGGAACCCACTCAGGTCAGTTCATCAGGAGATCTTGGAGGAGGAGTAGGCAAGAAGGGATCATGCTCATGACGTGGTTCATAGGTGTCGTCGTATCATGGAGCTTGCTAGGGATGACATTGACAGAAGGTTATTTTTAGACGGATTCGATGTCAGAGGAGTTTTGGAGGTCATCATGGCAGAGGCTCAGGGTGCCCTGTTATATAGGAAACAGTAGGAGACAGGCATGCTCATCATCCTCCATATCCAATAATTTAGGTTGATCATCCACTTGTATTTTGACTTTAGTTTTTTGATTTAGTATTGTATCGAATTTGTATTTTGGGTACCATTATTATGAAATGTATTTTGGATAACATTTTTTGTCTTTTATTTGATTTATAAATTGTATAGTTTGTTAAATTTCTAATTTGTATAGCTTTTTCAATTAGTTCTATTTTTCTACTAATTGTCATGTCCTGATCCGGAAGTATACATCCGGTATGAAACCGGAGATATACTCCCGGTTTAACTCAAATATTTTAAAAAATGGTGCTCACCGGAAATATAATTCCGATATTAGAGGGCATTTTCAGAAATACACATGGTTTAATTCCACCCCATGGGATGTATTAAGAAATTGCCAAAATTACTTATGTCTCTTACTTTAAAGTCTTTCAATAATTATATAAATATAAGAAAAGTGTGTTGATCTTAACGTTCTTCTTTCATCTTTTCAAAACTCAACAGTCTCAAAAGAGAGATAATTTTTTTTCTCTTTTTTGTATAAGCAAGATGTATTAACGGGAGGGTTCTACAACCTGATTATACAAAAAACGAGAACAAGTAATCGCAACAAAAAAAAAGAGGAATTATCTATCAGTTATATTTTCAAAAGGAAAAAATAAAGGATATTTGCTAAAATCATAATAACTATAGTTGGAATGAATAATGTCTTCTATATAAGACCACCAAACCAAAATTTTAATATTCTAAATCGTATGATCTACACTCCGCTTATCTTCCAGAAAGTAAATACCATTTCTCATAAGCCAACTAAGACTTAATATATCTCCTCAATACACTAGGATTTTCGATGTTTACTCGAATAAACATCATGAATGGTGTTCTACGTGTTTATCAAAGAAAACTAATTTATTTGTTATCTTTGGGAAAAAGTAGAAGCCAATTTCTCTTTTGATTAATGGGTACTAATTTGTAATAACAATTAAAAATACCAACTCAAAGAAAACTCGTAAATAAATGTAAAAAAACACAACCAATTGATTAAAAATTTTAATATTTTGTGTCCTTGTTGAGTTTCTTCCGGTGGATTTCTTAACCCACCTCATGACCTTCTTATCCACCTCTGTGAAATTTCTAAATTGCCTAACAAAATCTGAAATATATTTCTGGGGGGCACCATCAGCTGATTAAATTTTTCCACAAACCGGAAGTTAATTTTCGGTACCACGCCGTAACTATAATTCTGGTTTCGTTCATAATAGAAATTCAGAATATTTTATTTCATTGTCTAACATAGAGATACATAAACGTAGCAAATACAAACCAAAAGTTAAACATAAATCGAACATTTTAAATCAATATCCTGGGGGACGTTGCAGCATCCTCATAATGTCATTGATGATTCTTGATAAAGTTGCATCTATCTCGATTGGAACTTTCTCTTGAAAACTTCGATAAGTCAACCACATAGCCCGTAAATCATCGTCGTGGTGAGTGGTACTCGATCTTCTCTATCTTTCGACCATCGCTGTAAGGAACAAGTTCCTGCAAAGTTTCACGTACCTCTTCAATTGGGGTGTACACCGTGATCTTGAATTCGCGAGACGGTTCGTCGCCGGGAAAATGGACAATTCCAACAACCCATTCGATATTCAATCTCATCTCCATTTTTTATTTTTAGGAAAAAATATAAGAGGAGGTGTGTTTTTATAGTAGAAGGATGTAAACATGGACCATAGAAATCCTATCTTTGTGTCAGTGAAAAAACTGGAAGTTAAATTCCGGTTTCCTACTTAAGACCCAAATCGGAATTTAATTTCTGGTACCTTCCCTGAGTTTGAAAAACCAGAAACGAACCAAAATAGAAGACGATGACTGAAACACAAAATTTCATATATTCAAATTGTTTTCAAGTGGTCAAATTACAAAAAAGAGTATATTTACCGGATAAAAAAGAGTATATTTTTTTCAAGTGGTCAAATTACAAAAAAGAGTCGAAAAAAGTGTCGCCGGATAAATCCACTGGTGCCACCCCATTCGACTTTTCCCTATTTACTTCTATATCTATTTCCCTTAACTTGTTGTATTCTTGCGTCCCTTCCATGAAATTGACCGGCCATGTCTCCGATGCTTCTATGAAATAAAGCGCTCACTCTGGTGATATTGGTGGTATCGGGCATCCCGATTTCAAGTAGACTTGAACAAAATGTCGTGGATTTGAAATTCACCAAACACAAATGATATGATCAATGGGATTTGGTCGTGCGCAGAGGAAAGAAAGTCTTTGAAAACCCGTATCTTGTCAAGTTAATACACACCCTGTCATACGCACTTGTAATAAGATGACCCATTTTAGGGAACCGCATCCATTTGTCCTTCGGTGCACATCCAACCTTAACAGGTACTAGTGCATGATGTATTTCCTAAACCTTTTTCTTACTCCCGAACACACGTGTATACAAGTATGTGTGTTTCGTCAACTCTGTGATCAAAGTATTTCGTGCAGTATTATAATAATCTTCACGGCTACCTAGAAAACAAGATACATCTCGAAAGCCACAATTACCCTCACCGTCCACATTCACGATCCTTTCAACGTATTTTTGCATAAAAACCGACATGTGATCTATGAATGGTATTTTTGATGGAGGCGGTGGTTTGCTAATACGGGCACCTTTGGAAGCATATTTTTGAGATTTCAGTGTAGGTGAGTCGGGAAATACCTTTCAATATGTTCATAATACGAAGGATTTCTCGTAGTAGAATTATTGGCCGGTGTAGGTTTCAACTTTTTCGGTGCACCTTTTGTTTTTATCGGTTAGGTGGGTGGTTTCAAATTCCTGGTCTCTGGGAAGACAATTTTTCTCAACTCTTCTTTGATTTGGAGTTTCGTGACGTCATCGGATCTCAAAAATCTTGCTTGTATTGCTTCCCATTCGGGAAGGATGGAAATATTTGATTTATCACTTTTTATTTTCCCGTCACCCTCAAAGCTAAGTCTCTTCCAATGATTAGAGACCTCGTCCATACCTATAGGGACATTACCTCTCAGCTTCTTGGCTATCACATAAGCACATGTGAGACCATATGTTTTAACAATTGTGCGCCCACACTTTGTAGTGTCATCACCCACAGTTGAAGCTCTTGTGACCTCATGGAAAATATAATTAAGCGTCGCCCGAGATATGTCACCGACCAATTGAGAATATAGCCTATTCTCCTTGAACGTGTGTTCCAACACCGTGATAGTGCGACCAAATGTCGTTTGTATCTCATTATGGTGGTTCATGATCATATGGTTCACAACTTCCCAACCCGTAATCAAATCGCCCTTGCTATTTACCAACCAATTCTTGAGACAAGCATGCGCAAATTCAACTCGGTTTGATGTTGCATGTCCGAGGTACATGACCTGATCAGTCCATGCACAAACAATTTTCTCCATACATCTCTTTTGTAGATGCATTAACAATAGCATTCCATGCAGCCATGATTTTATCCACAATAACACAGGACTTTACCAACTTTCCATCTTCACTCGCTACCTGTTTCGACCCCACAACAGGTTTAACCCGACTTCTCAAATTTTTTGTAATATGGTACCTATAAAGTAATGCGGAAGAAGTCGGAAATACGGTTGTAACGGCATTCATTAAATCCGTATCACGGTCGGTGACAATTACCTTTGGCACATCCTCTTGGTCCTTCAACATGGACCGACACACCTCTAACGCCCACTGAAAGTTGTCTTCTTTTTCGCATTCAATAAATGCAAAACCAACTGAGTACGTCTTTTCGGTCGATGTAACACCAACAATTTCCAACAGCGGAAGCGTGTACTTGTTGGTTTTGTACGTTAAATCCCTTACGAGCACGGTAGGAAACGTGTTGAACAATTTAATAAAATCAGGATGAGTCCGGTAAATGTCTCTAACAGTTTCCCCATCATCACCCCGTCGGTGTCTACAAACATAATTATTGTCATCAAGAATTTTCAGAAGGTGTTGCATTTCGGTTCAATCCTCCTGAATGGCCAACTTTGTTTGATAGTGCTTGTTGTACACTTGTTTGATATTAGAGGTGCTCTCTGGTCTTTTGCGCTTCAATGTTGCAAGAATGTTTTGGCGAGGTATAAAATTCAAAGTCATGTCGGAAACACAAGTCTTCTCATCAGGAAGTAGCAAACATGCTATTGGATGACCGACCAACTTTGGAGTTAAATCATGATTGTGTTCTCCGCTAATCACATTAAACTTCCACTTATTGTTGGCCATGAAATAACCACGCAAACGAAATAGACAGTCACATTTTCTTGTGTCGGTTTCCTCGGGTTTCAAATTTTGAATGCGAGGTACGTATTTTTCGCTTTTTTTTCAAGTCAAAATAACAAAGGCATTTCTTCTATCAGTGCCAAATTCTTGAACATTTTCAAAATGTTCACGAACATCGACCACCTTAATTACGCGGGGCGGAACAACGGTCGACGATACAACTTCGGTATCATCGGGCTTAGGAATGTTATCGGGGTGCACCATACCTATGTAACATAATACAAATCATAAATACACAAAACAGTTGAAACTGCTGCATAATTTCAAAACAGAGACAAAACCGGAAATAAACTTCCGGTTTCATTCAACTACTAACCGGAAACAAACTTTCGGTTTGTACGTAACCTTATTTTCAGCAACAAGTTATAGATTCATGCAAGGAATGAGGGATAAAAGGGATGATGTTTACCTGAAATTCTTCTTTGTTGAGCTTTTTTTGATATGATGAACCAAAAAAATATGGATTTGGAGTGGAAAACGGATTGACAATGGAAAGGGTTTTGGAGAGGTTTGAAGGAGAAAGTGAAACATGGTGGTGATCACCATGGTTGTTGCTTATAGTAATCAGCATTCGTGACAAAGCCGAAAATAAACTTTCGGTAACATACAAAATATTCAGGTGTCATGTAATTCAATGTTCTTGCTTCTATGGCCAGAGCTATACTTCTGGTTCTCTACCGGAAGTTAATCTCCGGTACGGTTTTTTACTGATTCATGGGTGTCATCACATTTTGACTGGTTTGAACAAAATAGGGTGTGAACCAGAAATAAACTTCTGATTTTCAGAAGAGTATTTTAGAGTTTTCATGGGGTGCACCCACCCTTATGAGGTGGATTAAGAAATTTCCTTCTTTCGTCTACCACGGCCCACTCTCTTAATTGAAATACACTTGTTCTATTTTTTTTTTTTTTGCTCGAGCCTCTGTCCACTTATTAGTAAATGTGAGTGTGTGACATATATTTCTTTGTTCTACACTCATATAACAAAAGAGTTGTGCTATGTCAACACCAAAATTTTTACACCGTATCTTACACTAGATAAAATACAACATATATGTGTTATTCATTTGCTTTGGAAAAAGTGAAAAGTAATGATTAAATATTATAAAAAAACCAAACCGTATCAAAATACGGTGTAATTGTCATTGTCTGGTGTAATAATATCATTCCTGATAACAAAATGAAGCAAGTTAAGATTATTTGAAGTATGTATCATGGATCATGAATTCTTTATATTACATCATTTCTATTTTACGTTGGTCCTTAGAAAAGTTGAAAAATCACTAGATAAGATGAAATCAAACCTGGTTTTCATCGTTAAAAAATGGTGCTATGCTACTTTATGTGTCATTTATTTATTCATTATGTAAAAGCCAAAATGCAAATGGACAAAGGCTAAAAAGCTCACATAACAAAGTTTTTTAAATCTTAAAACACTTTATTTAATGACTTGCATAATAGCATTGCAATACAAACTAAAAATATATATTAGTTCAACATAAAACCATCTTCATAATAATACTAAACATTCAACCTACTTTGCACTTTGTTATTATGCTAAAACTACAAATTGAGTTTGTAATTCAGCATACTCATAACATTGTGTCATATTAAGTCGGAAGCAATATAGTAATCTAACTATACTAATGTAAAGTAAGACTGTAATGTAAACTTAGAAATAGATATTAATCTAACTATACTAATGTTGCTTAGGATTTTTCATTATCAATCTCTTCTTCAAGCAAGCTTTTCTTGTCTTCTGCAGCATCCTCTCTTCCACCACTGCTTTCTTCTGTTTTCTCAGCCTTCTTCTTTGCTTCTTCCTTAGAGCTTCTAAGTGCTTGAATCAACCTCTCCAATGATGTATCAACATCTTCATTAGCTACCTTAGGCATCAAGTTTTCAGCAACATCAGCAGGTGTTATATTAGTCACTTCCAACAAACCTCGAACCGTCTCGAACAAAGGATGTGTTTCAACACTCATATAATTCATAGCCAACATTTTGAATCCATCAAAACAACAATAAGATAACTCAATATGCATATCCATCCGTCCTCGACGAATCAACGCTTTATCGAGTTTCTCAACATAGTTAGTAGTGAAGATAATCAATCTCTCACCAGTACTAGCTGACCAAATCCCATCAATGAAATTCAACAATCCAGAAAGTGTTACCTGACTTGTTTTATTCTTATTTGCTTCATCTTTTAATTTGATCATAGAAGCAGCAATAACTTGATTCTTCTCATCTTTCTCATTCTTCTCATTCTCTTCATCTTCTTCCTTTCCATTCTCCGAATCTGTCTTCCTCTGACCAGTTAGATCGATCGAACAATCGATGTCTTCGATAACAACAACCGACTTACTCGTGATTCCAATCAAAAGCTTCCTTAACTCAGCATTTGTTTTCACATTAGTTAACTCAATGTCATATATATCATACTTCAAGAAATTAGCAATAGCAGCAACTAATGATGATTTTCCTGTTCCTGGAGGGCCATATAGCAAATAGCCTCTCTTCCAAGGCTTGCCAATTCTTGCATAATAGTCCTTACCTTTACTGAAAGTAACAAGATCATCAACAATCTCTTTCTTTTTCTTACCATTCATCGCAATCGTTTCGAAAGACGATGGATGGTCGAAAATCACATGACTCCATTTACCTCTCATATCAGAATCACCACTAGTGCAATTTGTGTAAAGCTTTCTCTGTCTCTTACTCAAAACAATGTCCTTACCTTGTTCAAAAACATGGTTAAGGTAAGTTTCAGAGACAAAGTTGCGGTTTCCGCGATGAAAGGTTAGAAGGTAATACCTTTTGTCATCAGCTGGATAGAAAGAAACAGATTGTGGGTTTGGAACAATCTTTCTTGAGCTCCAAACAACGTTAACCCCTTGAAACTCATCACGAAACTCTTGACTTTCATCCATTTTGAGAACTAAAGACTTTTTCACAGATTCACCTCGGAGTTTCATTGCTTGGTTGGTTGGTTTGGATTGTAAGTAGTGTTCAATGAAAGTAAAAGCTTCATTGGTTCTATAGTGGCCATCAACGTACTCAAAGAATTTAACCTCAACATAAGGGTAAAAAAAGTTGGCTAATTTTTTCGAGATTTTTTCTATGAGTGAGTGAATTTGATGAGGACAATACCTTTGAATCATAGCCCACATGAAAAAAATGCTTGCAATTTTTGAACCAATTTGACCCCAAATTTCACCCATGTTTGTGTTTTTTATGTGATTAAACTTTGTTGGGTTTGTATGTGTAAATAACATAACATAGTTAAGGATCATTTGTTCCTCGTGATATGGTTAAGGACAAAAGACAATAATGAGATTTGATAGTTGAGAAGACTTGCATGTCTTTTTCATAGTACGCTGTTTCATAACAGCTTGCTTGGACTTTGACCACATGCAAAAGAAAACACCAAATACAATACACAAAAGTTCCATGAGTTTATAAACTAATGGGTAATAGGTAAGTTATTTAATTAATTTTGGAGAATTCATTTGAAATGATTAATACAAGTTAATCACTATTTCATAGTTTATCTTTGGTTCTCACTAGAAGTGTAAATTTGATTTGCGATCAATTTGAAACTTCTCAAATAAATTTGATTTTGATTTTAAATTTGAATCTACCTTAAATTAATGTATAGTTTTTAATTAATTTTTAGAATGAAATTTATTATTCCTTTCTATTTTATTTTATGTTAGTATTATAGTGTAAGGTTTTATTTTATATTAATGTATTATAGCGTAAGTTACTTTTAATTCAACAAACAATTTGTTGTTGTTGACTCAATTCAACACACTATTAAGTGACGTGGCTTTAGAGGAATTAGAAGATTTGCACAACCATATAAGTGGACCACAACATAGGGCCCAGTTGAATTTAGTTATTAAGGCCCATTCTAAAATGAAATGTATTATTCAAGGGGCCCAGCTGAATTTAGTTATTAAGGCCCAATTCTTTTCATATTTTGTGGTACCTCCCATACTTTTAAAAATTCGAATAATATCCTAAATCATGCTCATTTTCTTCTTTTATGAATTTCACCTCAATTTTTTTATAAAAATAGTCTAGAGATGCATCACCGAATCATATTTGGGTGCACTCACAAATACATCTCTAAAATATCCCTTAATCTCGATTTCCTAGATTATATTATGTGGATTTATTAATCCACTCCATGGCCTTCTTATTCACCCCTGCAAAATTCTATTTTGCTCTTGGGAAATCGGAAATAAATTTCAAGTTAACTCCTACATCATGCAAATCACGTTGAAAAGGGTTGAGTGTGAACCAGAAGTATATTTTCGATTTTAAACTCTATATAATATTTCAATAAAGTGTGTATGTGAGACAAAATTTGGAATAAATTTGGAACCGGAAATATATTTCCGATTAGCAACCAAATATCATGCAAATCACATTGAAAAGGGTTGGGTGTGAACCGGAAGTATATTTCTGGTTTTAAACTCTATGTAATATTTTAATAAAGCGTGTATGGGAGATCAAATTTGAAATAAATTTAGAACCCGAAATATATTTCCGGTTTTCACCCAAATATTTCAAAATATGGTGCGTACCGGAAGTATATTTCCATTTTCAGGGGCATTTTTGGATTTTCACGGGGTGCACCCCACCCTTATCGGGTGGGTTAAGAAATCCACTATATTATTCACCACCATGTTGTCTCGAGCATGCACGTTGTATATTTGCATGAAATGGTATATTAAATTTTTTCGCGAAAAAATTATATGACGAATATGTTCTACATTTTTAGGATTGTGTGTGTGGTATATCCAAATTTGCTGAAATATGTTGAGGGCACGATTCTAGATCAAGTTAAAGAGAATGTTTTTTATGCATGAACCGATCAAGTTCGACACTTTGGCAATTTGATAACTAACATAGTTGTATCTCCACATCTTAGGTTGAAGAATTGGTTGAGAAACAATAAAGGTGATTTTTGTCGAGATTGGGACATCGTGAACCAAATGCTCTTAAACCAAAATAATGAGATACAAACATCTTTTGGTCGGATTATTAGCATGTTAGAACACCAATTTAAAGACAACTACTTACAATTGTATTGCAACGTATATCGGGTGACATTGAATTTTATTTTTCACAAAGCCTAGTGACACAACTATAAATAACGCTTCTAACGTCGGATGCGAAATGTGTTTTACCTCGGCATCTGAAGCGAAGTAAATAAGGTCGTCATGAAAAATATGGACTCAACACATTAGTGTTTCAAAATCCGAGATGTATACTTATATGCATATGAATTCGAGTCTCATGAGTCTCACTTTTATTATATTAAAAACTATCATATCTTTTATCTCCATTTCTCTCAAAATCCGAGAGATTAATAAAATTTTTTTAAATAAAAAAATTGTTATATTGTTTACACAAAACATTATTTACCCAGTATATTACACTGTTTACATAGAAAATAAAGATAAAAATCAAACTCTCTAAGATAGTTCAAAATAAAAGTCAAATTTTCTAGGATGGACAAGATAAAAAAACAAATTCCCTCAAAATTTAGATTTAGATCTTCATATTATTGAATTTTGAGAAAGATTTTTTGTTAGATCTGATATGTAATTGTTTTTGATGAAAAAATATAAGATAATTAATGTTTAAGAAAACAAAAACAAAAAACAAAAATATTCAAGATTCATATCCGTCAATCAAGTAGAGATCATGTGTTTGTGATTTTCGCTTTCTGCACGGTGGTCTTCTTTGTTGTTCATCTTTTGCATTGTTTAGTTTTCTTGCTCTAATAGAGTAACTGAGTCACACTGGGTTGGAAATACCTTAGTCTGTTTTTATGTGAGTGGTTGACTTAACTATTTTAGGATTAAATAAAATTGATTTCTATTTACGAGACATAATTATCACTAAATTCAACACATTTAACCTATAACTCTCTTGTATATTGAATCTCATTTTAAATCGTTCATGGTTTAGGATAGATAATTGCTCATAAATAACACTAGATCTTAAGTTTCTAAGAAAGAAGTAAATAAAACAACTCGGAATTTTCTTATCCATTAATGAAAGAGATGATTACAATATATAGTAGGGTTCCTAAATATATAATGGGCCATGGGCCACTTTTAGAGAAGATAATAATAGAAACAATAAGGACAATACTACTAATAGCACCTCTATTAATAATAAAAGTCCTTGAGCAAAACAGTTGGTTTCTTTTCTCTAATGAGTATATTTAACTTATCAGTTTACCATTCATGACTCACGATTATGTTTCTCTTATCTAATTTGTCAAACTTCATTCCCTTATTCGGAAAGAGATTTTCTTCGATGACATTTTTCTCCTATCAAATTTGAAACATTCGTTATTTTACATATTCAAAGTAAAAACATAAAATTTTAAAGGTGTGGATATGCACGCTCCCCCTCTAGTAAAATTGGCCCTAAAGAGTATATAATGTTAAATTACCTAATTTAACATATATTTTTAACATTATAACATTTTTACAATGAGAAAACGGATGATGTCCTCACTATAATTTTTAAATTATTGATATGATAAGATATAATAATATATTTGTTGGAAGGAGTTATATTATGAGCATTGATATATAGTGTAGGAATATGTATTTTTGTGAGAGACATCACTTGTCTTGAGATTATTTTTCCACTTACTCACACTTGTATTATTATTCTAATACTTTCCTCAAGAGCGAATCCACAATACAATACTATCCTCTCACACTTGTACAACTGTATTGTCATGAATTTTTTACCCAAATGTCACCTTTTGAAAAAAAAATCAATATGTGACACTTTAAAAATTATTCTTTAGAATGCCTTTTGTTTTATTGGTTCGTTCATGGATTGGACGAACGGGTCTCGCAAATTTTTTCCTTCAAGGGTTCATCCGTGGGTTGGACGAACCGATAATGCATGCGTTTTTTATGTTTTTTTTATTTTTCAACTAAAACAAATTATAATCTTTAAAATAAAGAAAAACAAAAAAAAAACGCAAGTAGTACAAGTTCGTCCAACTCATGGATGAACATTTGAAGAGGAAAATTTGTGGGACCTGTTCGTCCGACCCATGGACGAACCGATACAAAAATAGTGACATTTTAGAAAATATTTTTTAAAGTGTGGTATATTAGTATTTTATATTTTAAAAGGTGGCATTTGGGTAAAAAAACTCGCTTGTCGTAGGAGTTATTAGAAGTACTAGTAAGAAACTTGTGTTATCGCACGACTCATCTCTGGATTTACATTACACGTATACTAAACACTCATTTATAAAGTTTAAATTCATCTTTCAAGTGATTAATATTTACATAATTATAAAATATAGACTAATAATATGTATCATCTTTTAAGGATTGATATGTACTTATAATAAATCGTACAATCAATTTTCTAATATCAAATTTCTAATTTCAATTTTATAAAATAGTAGTTTTTTTTTTTTAAAATAACATTACAATGAACATTCTACCGCTGATATGTCATAGATACATTTTTTATTTTTCAGCTAAAACAAATTATAATATTTAAAATTAAAAAAAAAAACAAAAAAAACGCATGTAATACTCGTTCGTCTAACCCATGGACAAATCACTACAAAAACAGTGGCATTTTAAGAAATATTTTTTAAAGTGTGGTATATTAATATTTTATATTTTAAAAGGTGGCATTTGGATAAAAAAAACTCGCTTGCCGTAGAAATTATTAGAAGTATTGATATTTAGTGTATAAATAGACACATTTGTGAGAGACACAAATTTGTCCACGTAAAACTTTAAAATAAATACGTTTTTCAATTTATATATATACTTAAATCTCTACATTATCTATTGTGAGGCTATTTCCCAACTTAATCACATTTACTATATTACTCTAACAATATTCTTATTGGTTTTCGGTACTTTTCCATTAAACCATTTTAGGTTCATCCTGAACATTAATAAACACAAGAAAATATTCATGTAATTCCCATTAAATTAATTTTAATTTACGTATTTTGAAAATTGTACAACTTAAAATCCAATGACAGTCCATATTCTATGCAAAAAGATGAAAGTTATGACTGTAAAACCAAAAGATAGAATTGATAATTAACTAGTATAGTAAAAGAAAACAAAAAAGAGCAAGTACCCACTTGTGCAATAAGAGCAACATTTAAAGCAGAGAGGACGCAGAAACCGGGAAGAAACAAGACAATTGGTCAGACTGTAACACTGCAATACAACACAAGACACCAAACCTCTTCTCTTTTTGGTCCACACTCTTTCTTAACCATGGTTACTATTATTATCACTTTTTCTTCTTTCTTACTAGAGAAACTTCTTTACCATAGTTTATTCTTGTCCTCTCTACTCTCTTTGTACCTTACCTATTTTTATTTAATTTTTTTTTATAAGCCTATTTTTTTTTTTTTATTGTTTTTTTCTTCTTTTTCCTGCATTGGTAAAAAGAAAACAACGTGTATGTAGTAGAAATGAATGGCCAAAAAAATAAAGTGAAATATCACTTAAATTACGTTTTCAGGATTTGTTGGTTTTAGTTTGACAGCAAAATAAGACCTCTACTTAATTCACCATTTCACACTTACTATATAAATCATACAGTATATCTTTACTATATTATTTTATTGAATATTAATTTGTTTATGTTTTGAGGTTAAAATATGTTGATTTAAGTATAAAGATATTTTAAGTAAAATTTTGAATTCAAATTTGAATAGCCACTCTTTTTTGAAAATATTTATTTATGTATTAATTAATATTAAATGATAAAATGATTTATTTATTATTATGATAAATTAAAATGAAAACTAATATAGTATACATTTATATAGCATTAATTAAACTTTACAATTAAAAATTAGATTTTATTGAAATTTTGATTTAAAAAAATCAATTTTGATTACTTATTTGAAAAAAAGTTTAATAATCTTTAGTTTTTTTTAAAGTTTGATCCACTTTCTATCTTTAAGTTAATATTATATTAAAAGTCATGTCATAAAGTTTAAAAAGTGACATCATAATTTAGATAGAATGTTGGTTTAATTACATTTTTGGTCCTCCTATTTTTCGTGTTTTTAATTTTTAGTCCCTTCATTTTAAAAATCTATGTTTTAGTCCTTTTTTTAGTTTTGATTTTTACTTTTAATCCCCTTATCAATTTGACTCTAATTTTTTATGACATGGCAGGTTGACTGATGACATGGCAGGTCCAAATTCACCAATTTAATTTCCACGTCACTTTTTAATTACAATTAATTTTAGGATTAAATTAAATATTGAAGAATTAAAGAATATGAACCCTAGATCATCTTCTTCTCTTTCACGATCAGTTTCTTCTTCTTCTCTTTCACACTTACAGCGGTCGTTCTCTTTCTCTTTCCATTTCGTTTGTAATTAATCTCTCTTTTTCTCCTTCGAATAGCGGTTATGCATGGACTCCTCAAGGTTTTCTTTTGCCTCATCAAACCATACCAATTTAAGAAAGGGAGGAAATACATACAAACAATTTATCTGGATGATAAACCAAATGGCCCTTATGATTTGCTCTAAGTCTAACCAATTGATCCTCAACTGGCCTATACAAACAAAACAAACATAATCAATGTCAAAGAAACATTATTCTGCATAACAAACTTAAACAATGTCAAACACACATTATTCTGCAAAACAAAACACAAACAATGCTAAAGAGATAAAAATGGGACCACAACCGAAGACAACAATGCTAAAAATGGGACCACCACCAAACATAACTTAGTAACCACTAAGATCAGAAAGTTGATTTGGGGTTATTTTAAAACAAAAAACAAGTCTAAGTCTAGGACCACAACTCTTATCAGAAAACATGAATTGGGGATTTTCAACCAAACCGAAATGAAAACCTAGTAAATAACTGCAAACAAAAGTAGGTTTTGACATGTCAGACTGTGTACGATTGCGTTGAAGAAGACGAGAAAGGGCACGAAGCGTGACGAAGACGAGAAAGGGCACGAAGACGACGACGTCAGTTGTTTTCTGAAGCGAGATTTTTGATTTGAGATGAAGAAGACGGTTTCAATTGTTTTTCTAAAGCGAGCTTCGTGATCGTGCAAAAATTATTAAATGTTTAACCAGACAAGCTGCCATGAAAATTAGATTCAATAGTTTAAAAAATTAATTGTAATTAAAGATGACGTGAAAATTAAATTGGTGAACTTGGACCTGCCATGTCATCAGTCAACCTACCATGTCATAAAAAATTAGAGTCAAATTAGTAAGGGAACCAAAAATAAAAAACAAAATTAAAAAAGCGACTAAAACGCAGAATTTTAAAATGAGGGAACTAAAAATTAAAAACAAGAAATATAGGGGGATCAAAAGTGTAATTAAGTCTAGAATGTTTTTACATAAATAAAGTGTAAAAAATGACACGTAATAGGAAATATTAAAATTCAAATTTTAATAATTATGTTCTATTCAATAATACTATTAAAATTCAAATTTTAATAATTATGTTCTATTCAATAATACTATTAAAATTCAAAAGTTTAATAATTATGATGTCATTTTAACTAATATCATTTTAACTAATATCATTTTAAGAGTTGAAATATATCTATATAATCTAAAAAAATATAACTAATATCATTTTGAAGAGTTGAAATATATCTATATAATCTAAAAAATATAACTAATATCATTTTGAAGAGTTGAAATATTTTTTTTTCAAAAAACATATTATCTTGCAAATAATTAATAATTAGATAGAAGAAATAAATAATGTTCATTTTAAATTTAAAAATATTTTCCATATCTTATCAACATATAATTATATTCAATTATTTTAGTTTTTCAAATTATTAATAACACGCTAGACGTGTAAGTATAGTGTGGTATATGGTGTTGTCGACGGGTTTCACAAGAATGCTTTATTTTAGACTTTTTTTAAGACCAGTGTGTTTCCAAAATCTTGATTCTGGTCAAAGATATTGGTCTGCCTTTAATTCTAAACCTTATATATATTATATTTAAATATATACATCAGAGAGAGAAGGAGAGAGAAAGTGTGTTTTTTTTTTTTGCCTTAGAAAGAGATTCATATGTTTTCTTCTCACTCTTTTATCAAAGATTTGATTCTGTAAGGTATTTTGTGTAATATATTTTCTAGATAGAAAAATTGAAAGAAGGGTTTATCACTTATGGGTAAGAAACCTCAAAAAACAAAGGAAGTTTGGGCAGCAATAGCTGAAGCATCAACAACAATAGATGATGAACAACAAGAACAACCTCAAACTAGTCGAAAAAGAGGTAGACCTCGTAAGATTGTAATGAAAGAGGAAAGTTCAGAGGAACAAAAAGAAACAGATTCTATAGGCAACAACAACAACAACAACACAAGGGAGGATTCAAAGGAGAAAGAAGAGAAGAATGAAGAAACCAAAGGTTCATCAGAAATAGAAAAGGAAACATGCATGGTTAAAAAAGAAGAAGAGGTTGAAGTTCCAAAAGGTGTGGTTTCTTGTAGAAGCAGCAGAGCTAGGCGTAAAAGCAAACCTACAAAGAGTAGTCACTAAATTTAATACTATATTTTCAAATTATTTATCATGCTTTTTTTTCTTCCATGAAGAAAGTATTGGTTACTTGATTTGTCAATGTTTAAGGGGGATTTATATTTAAACGGATATTATTATTAGTTTCTTGAGAAGCTTTTCATCAAGTTATTGAGTATTTTTTCTTCTTATAATTAAGTCTTTTATCATCCAATCCTTATTGCATATGTATTTTGTTGTGATTTGTGATTCTATGAGTTTAATTTTATTATTTGTTTATTTGTTATAATTGATTGCTTGAATATATACTGTACAGTAGTGATTGAAACTATGCATTTTCTTAGACATTTTCTAATAATCAAGCTATTTTTCGTTTTCCACCTATATAACTATACATCATATGTGTGATTGGATTGCAACAATTGCATGTTGTCTCTTTTGATATTTATGAAGTATGCATATTATTACCATTATCATAATCTATTATTATTGTTGCTGTTAGACATAATATATGATGTAGCCCTTCTATAAGTTCGATCAGTAGTTCAGTACTGTATTTGTGTAGTTTCTTAGAGCTATTCTTACATTTCTTAATTTAGGCATTTATGTGAGAGAGATGATGAATTTTAGAAATTGATAATATGATAATATGAGATGAATGAGAGAAGTATAGTGGAAAAATTGGAAGAAGAAAACAACAAAATGGCATGGTGAGATGAACCAAACATGTAACAATTACGTGGGTGTGGGGGGTCAGTGAATCTGATAGGAGATGCCATAGGGACTAGGGAGGGAGTATGAGAATTGAGTACATTTGGTTCTCACTTAATAGAGAATGAGTGGGTAAAAGTTATAAATTCCACTTTTTAATTAATATTTAATATCTTGTGAAAAAATATTTAATATAAAATCATTTCTACATTTTTCAATAAATTTCCACCGTTTGGCCAATTCATGTGAAAGTGCGAAGTCAGTTAGGGGTTTGGATTTGCTACTTTTGAATTTTCATGTTTTTGCTACCTTTATTTCTATTTCTCTCTAGCCAACAATTTTTCCACGCTTAAATAGTTAATTTTATTCATTTATTTTTAACCATTTTACATTAAAGATACCAAAACTGAAAGTTGGTCGATGTATGAGCTCACACACAAGTCTTGTATGGTACATTTAGATAACTAAAGAAAACACTTTTTTTTTAAAATTGTTTCAATGCACTATGTAAACTATTCACGGTTAATACATACTACCATGGGCATATATTCTCTGCAGTGAAATTTTTACTAGAGGCAATCAGTGTCAATGTCCTCCATTCAATTTTTCATTTGATGATTAAAATAATATAGTATACTCATATATAAATATAATCTACATAGACATTGGCAACGACGGAGCGGGGTTTGTCTTCTATCTGCTCCGTACTAAAATCTAAATCTTGGTTAAATATTCATTCTCAGTTTAATTCTCCCATACATTTCAAAGATTTCAAACAAAAAATACAAATAAATAATACAAATCAAAATAGCAATCTACTAATAAAATAATTAATATTATAAATTACCAAAATAAAATATTTCATTCTATTCTATATGTGTATACAAACTTTCATTCTATATATTTTTTTCATTTCATATTAGCCATATCAATGTGCTGTAAATGGTGCCCACAATATTTTATATTAGCAATACAAGTGCTGTGAGTGTCCATCCACAGTTGTGATCTAGTTTCCTTATTACCTTTTATCTTGTTTGTTTTCAAGTGTTTAGTAGTGTTTTATGCTTGCGTAACTTAAAAATGTGCTCCTAAGGGGAAAGCATATTATACTTACTACTAGTACTATATTTCCTCCATGGAGGCTCCTTTCGTCGTCTTCTAAATGTTTTTTTACTGTACGAAATGAATCAAATACTAATTGCTATTCACAAAGTCATACTGCTCGGTTCTAGTGTTGAACCCAAAATTAAAGACATGTCCTTGGTTAAATCCATCCATGGAAAATTGGTTTAATTGATAGGGACTACTCAGAAAATTTGCCACATCATACTGCTGCTGCGTCAAAACATGTTTAAGGAAAAAGGGAAATCGGGCTTATAAGTCTAACACTTGTACGCGGGGTGCGATCAATAACAATCCTTCCACTAGATCGTGTTCAATGCATATGCAGAGTGGTTGATGCAGCATGGAGGGAAAAAAAACACATTAGGTACAATTATTTTGACTTAAATAATATATAGATTCAAGGTGCAATTTAACATAAAAAATATACTACCACTTTGATCTTTAAAAGAATCGGATTTGTCATTGTAATAACAAAAATACAAATGACACCAATTTAGTCACTTTCCAATAATAAGAAATAACATCAATTTAATAGTTTGAATTTTGAATGTCATGGATTTTTGTATAAGAGTATGTTTTGATATCATATTATATGAATGAGTGAGGGATTAGGTTGCTGTCAATTTGTTGATATCAACACCTTTGAAGGACTAAAATAAATACTTATAACTAACAGATAATGAAGTTGTGGAGACTTGGGTAAAGTCAATCAAAATCAATAACTAACAAAGCTTTTTAAATAATAAATAAAATAATTAATGTACCCTAAGAAGAAAAAAGAAGTGAGTGCAAATATTGTCCTTGAGATTTATAAATTTTATTTGTTTGCACATTTAGATTAAGCTTTAACTTCCTCTCTTTAAAGCCAAAATTACAGCAAATCAACACTCACTATGCCATGCTATTGCTATCTATTATTGCACCGAAAACACATGCATATCATCTCAATCTTGATTTCAAAAACAAATAGCTGGAAGACAAATCTCTATTTTGCAACTACAACAATTATTTAAAACAACTAAACAAAATTCTCTCCTCAATTGCCTTGAATTGGGAAAACATTAAGAATTTTTAATACACCGAAATGGCTTAACCTATGTCTAAATCATTCTATTACAAAACTGTCCTATCGAAATATGTTTTATAACCTATTGAGCTTACACACTGGAACAAAGATAAAAGGGGAAACGGATGCTGGTTGTTCATGGCTCCTAAACTTCTAACCTGATTCTTTGCGGGTTGACTTGTGATGTCTCTCTTTCCTATATCTCAATTGTGCTGGATCAAATCCACCTTCCTCAGCTCCATAGACCGCCCAGGATGGCGTGGCAGCCATGTAATCTTTGCTATCAAAAGTACTTCCAGAAGCCACCTGATTTAAATTGAAGATAAATTTCATAAACAAAAATTATCCAAATTCAATCCAAAATAATAAAACGGAAATACTCACCAGATCGTGAAATTTCTCATAGTCTATCCATGTATACCACTGGCCATCAATTTTGAACTTCTTAGTTTTTGCTAAGAGGACACAACACGAGTGAACATGCTCACATGCAACTTCATACTCTCCTTGGCTTTTCAGAGCCAAAGCCTCTGAGAAAGCTCTCACGTCGGCATGCCAAGGGACATTCTCCATCGTCAATTTTGATGTAGCAGTCCTGTGAAGAGTTCATTATCATTCAAAAATGGTTCTCAGTCGAAAGAATTTAGCTGGACTAAGGAGGTAGCGATAAAGAGAGAAAAGGAGGAGCCTTACGAGCCACAATACGTAACACCCTTGATTTCAATGAAGTCGGGTTCTCCTAAACTAAAGAGATTATAGTAAGCATCAACTTCTTCTGCATTCCATCCTTTCACAAGGGTCAGGCGGTACACAGTACGCTGATGTTTTTCTTTCAGAGAAGTCAAGGAATCCTGGAACATAGTTATCAAAATATAAGGTGATCAAGGGAACACGGTATCATCAAACATTCAAATAAAATCCTGGAGAAATTAAATGCTATGTTAGCAATCACCCCTGCTTTAGATAGCAATCATGCAGTAAAAATAGCCCTTGATATATTAACTCCAAGACATAAAAAAAGGTATTTCTGCTAAGTTGCTCCTAAAGAGTAGTTACAATTCATGATGTAAATTTTATTCATTTTTCTAAATTTCCACCGAGAATGAAAAGACCCTCACAATAAATCTTTCCCAAAAATCTCCAAAGAGCGGTCTATCAATTGCCTTAAGAGAGTCCTTTGTTCCAGCATCAACACTGACATATAACTGCAAACAGCAAACAAGAATATTAAGTTTGGCTTGCTTATCCAACATGTTTTCAATTACGAAACTCTGAAAACCCCAAAACCTGGGTGATAGGCCTCAGCGCCTTAATTTTCTCAGGAAATTGTGCATTTGTAACTAGAAAAGTGGAAATTCTTCTTTTGTGCAACTCATCCACAAGTGCATTTATCTCTGGATACATAATTGGTTCACCAACAAGAGATAATGCACAATGCCGTGGTGTGAAGCCTTCATTTAAACGCTCCAAGGTGACTCCTACAGAAAGAGTTAAATGAGTCAATTTTGAAACTAATTGCATGCAGAAGGGTGGGTAGTTCTGAAACTAATCCTCACAGTATCAGTCAAAATGGATACATGACAGGGTTCTAGAATCCGATTTTATTTACTTATTAATAAAATTAGATACAACATTGCAGCATGGAAATCAACAGTTCAAAATAGGTCATGCCAACGCACAAATTCAAAGGCATTAGGAAGTGCCGTGTACATTGAAGACAGTGTTCATATAACAATGACAAGTTATTTAAAGATTCTGGAATGCTTAAAGTTTTCTTAATGATATGCTTAAATGGAAATGAGTCAAACTTGAGAATCTATGTTCAGTACAGTGTGCATGGTGACAGACCATGTCAGGCATCAGATAAGACCAGACCACATCTCAAGACATCAGAGTTGGACTCATTTCAAACTTCAAAAGATGGACTTAATTGTTTTCTTGTTCGCTAATTCATTTATGCAGGGAGCTATGTAGATGTGACTTGATATAACATCGTTCACCTCCTTTGCAGGCTGGCTCCATTTGGGATATTAGATGCATCTTTGTTGTAGAATGGCTACAACAATTGCGAATTTTTGGGTTTCAAAAAACATAAACCACTTACATTTTAAGCGTGTGGTGGTGAAAATAATAAGTGTTGTAGGCTCAAATAATTATCCTCAAATTCATGATTCTATAAGAACATATACAAGTCTGTGCAAGTCTCTACTAAAGTAATGAAGAAAATGTACACATATTTAGGGACAGAGGTAGTAGAGAATAAAATCAAATAAAGGTTACACGGCAATCTCATACTAGAAAAAAAAATTAAAAAAAGAGAATCTTAAAATGAAAAAATTTAGGGCCTATTTGAAATAATTTTTGTTTTTAGTTTTTGAAAACTGAAAAGTAAAAATGAAAACATAATTTAACTATTTCAGTTTTTTGCTTTTAAAAACTGAAAAATGAAGAAGAATTTTTAAAAACACATTTGCGAACTATTGTATTCAAACAAGTTTTTAATTTTTAAATTTTCAAAAACTAAAATAGAGTTTTTGAAAAGCCTTTCAAACAGGCTCTTACTCTCCCTTCTTTTTCCCTCAAACTCCTCTACTGAAACATATCCCTCAGTGCATAAAGGGGTGGTGACTGAACTGCGTGCATGATATGATTGAGAGTAACTCTAGCTAATTCACTACTAAACAGTGTTGTTGAATATCAACCATGGGGGATGGTGGAATTTCAACACAGGCATAAAAAATCAATGGCATGACAGCTTTTGCATGGCAGACACCACAAAGGTAATGGACATGGCGGCAGGAAAAGCATAATATTTTCGAAAATTACAGGGGAAATGTTAGAGTTGACCCGATACCGGGCCCATAATGGGTTAAAACTTAAAATAATACTAAGACCTAAAAATTGGATAATTTACCAGTTTACCCTCTCCTCAACATGCTTCTCCTTCTACTCTCTACCTTTTGTCTTTTTATAACGCATATGACGGCCACCCTACTGTGTGCAATAACCATGGCACCACAATTGCAAAGACCAACAAGATCTCTCTTCTCTACTAACATGCACCAAGTTCTCTCGTCTCTACTGAGACCACCTAGCTCTCTCTTTTCTATGTTTTCTATTTTTCTTATTCTAATAAATATTTTGCTTCTTTTTTTTCTTGTATTTATTTGGTTATTTCTATTCTTCATTTTCTGATCATTTTTTTCTTCGAAATTTCATTCTTTATTTGCTCAGTTTAAATTTCTTTTTTTCTGTCCTTAATGGTTTATTTTATAAAATGATGAAAGCATAGAAAACAAAATTTTACCAGGAACTCCTTTCATTTGTTTAATCATATTTGTATGCTGCTCTATTGCGGAATTTACGATCTCTAATGGATCGTCCATCTCCCACTGCCAACTTTTTGCTACTGGATTTGTGTGATGCCTCCAGCAGAAAACACATTTGTTTGCACATGCCAAGCTAGGGGTTGCCTCCATGCACCTGTTTCACTCATACAAAAGTTGAAAAGGCGAATATGACAACAGAAGTATGCTTGCCAATATATAAAATAGAAGAGTAATCTGCATTTAACAGGCACGAATAAATTGCAGTCAAAACCCATGATCAGCATCAAAAGCTAACCTAATGTGCAACGGAAAAGTATAACTCCAAAACAATTATCTTCTGAAGCCATGTCAAATACCGGCTCAAAGTTACTTTCAAATAGAGATACACCATGTTTCTTTTCTCTTCCTGATTACTTTTCAAACTTCTTTTTATTCAAATTTAAGTTCAATCCACAAACAATTTAAAAGTATCACATCATCAATGAATCTTATATCCACGAACTAACAAGCTTCATTTTAATTTAAGATTCAGATTTCAGTTGGCATGAATATGGAAATGAATTACACTGTGACATATGATAACAAAGTAATCATCTCGCATGACATATGAACAAAGCTCAGACCACCAAAACAAAATCCTAACCAAATGCAAACTTAAGAAAGTGACAAGAAGCCAAGTAACCATTACCTGTGACTCTCAATTCCATAAAATGAATGCTTGTAGCAACCACCTCGACCTCTAAGCTGTGACTTGGTCCATCTACAAATCTTGACACCACTATGTGAACCAATAATCTTATATCCCTGCAAACTCACAATATTTTAACAGAAACATATTCATTTCTTATCAAACCAAATACAATTGAGAACGCTAAATAAGCCTAAACCATAAAGCATGTCTTATATCCCTGCAAACTCATAATAATTTTACAGAATCATATTCATATCTTATCTAACCAAATTCTATTGAGAACACTAAATAAGCCTAAACCATAAACCCTAAATCATGTCTTATTTCCTGCAAACTCATAATTCATATCTTATCAAACAAAATTCAATAGAGAACAATATGTAAGCCACCACTAAGTCACTAACTACGCAATTGCAAAAATTGGAATCCAAGGCATAAATGAATTACAGAAAGTACAATACCTGCTTCACCAAATTTGCTCTAATCACAGGAGTCACCATTTCTTTCTTCCCATTCAACTTCCCATTAGTCTCCTTCACTGTTATCCCCGACTTCCTCGAAGGAGCTTTACCAGCAATGTCTTCAAGATCAACAATCTCCGACTCCTCCTCTTCCTCCTCGTCAGATTCCTCTTCATCAGAACTCAAAACACCATGTTCCACATCCCCGTTCTCCAAACCACCACCAACAACAACAGCACCATCCCCTTTCAACAATCCAACCACCTTCCCACACCACTTATCAAAAACCCCATCCAAGTCACCACCATCAACATCCCCTTCACACAACGGAATCAACTCAACACCTCCCAGCGCTTTCAGCCGTTCACCGAGATCCTTACCAACCGCATTGAAATTCTCCCCGTAAGCTCCACTACCTACACCAAAAACAGCAAACCTACACTTCGAGAGCAGCAAAGAACCAACTCGGAAGTCTTCAGAACTCTCCGCGAGCCAATCCGCGAAGAATTTATAAGCAGGCGAAGGTTTTCCGTCTTCCCAGGTGGAAGCAACGATGAGAATGAGCGTTTCTTTGGGAAGATCTTCAGGCTCGTAGCTTCTACCATCGATAAGGTCAACAACGACGTCGTTTAAAGCGAGGAAACGGTGGAGACGGTTAGCGAGGGATTTGGAAGTTCCGGTTTCGGAAAGGAATAGGATCTTAGGGTTAGGATTAGGGTTAGGGTTTAGAGAGAGTGTTGTTAACTTGAGGTTTCTTAAGCGGCGGGATTTGTAGAAGCAGTAAAAGGTTGTGGCGGATAAGAGAGCGAGGAGTGTGAGACGAGCGTGGACGGAAGAGAAAGACATGGTGATGGTAATGAATCAGAAATGGTGGAGCGGTGAAGGGTGCGACATGCGTGTGTAGAGGTGGTGAACGCCGTGGGAGGGAGTTTTAAAAAGAGCCGGTTATAGCATTCATGAACTTGATCACCATGTAGCACAAGATACAAGATGAATAAACATTTTAACAAAAAATATTTTAAATTATTTAATTATATCAAATTAATCCTTAATAATTTATTTGAGTTTACAAAAGTTGTAGCTTTGGAGTCCTAAGGTAACCATTGGATCCAACTCTAAATTTGAAGGGGTAGTTTCGGGATATGGTCGAATTAGTATGTTGTAGTCGAAGTTTGTTCAAATATGTAGTAGTTATGTAGCAGCTATGTATCCCATATATTAGGGTTACAAAGATATATTACATACTTATTCTAGTATTTTATAAATGGGATGATCTCTCACTTATTAGGAGAGAGGTGATGGTTATTCACTTGTAATCAATTAACATTGATTGAGAAAGTGAATAGAAATAACTGTCCTAACCAACTTTGTTCTCTCCCTTCTTCTTGCTTCTTCGCTCTCTTGAATTGAAATGTTTCTTGTTATGATTAAGAAACTCTCTCTTTCTCACAGTTTTACTTTGTTCTTGGCAATAATATCTCAATAAATTGGTGTGGTGAGTGTGAAGATGTCATCAATGAAGTATGAGATTGAGAAATTCACTGAAGTAAATAATTTTGAATTATGGCGCTTAAAAATGCAAGCTCTTCTTGTTCAACAAAGTTTGTTATAAGCATTGAAAGGATCGGGAATATGGATGTTTCTCTAACGGAGAAGGAGAAGAAGTTGATGATTGAGAAAGCCCACAATGTCATTGTAACACCTCATACTGCTTTCAAGATTACTGTAACGCCCGTTTTATTTAATATTAAATTATATTATTATTTTTGAATTATCGTTTGACGATTGTTTTGACAACGAAAATAATTATATTAATCGGTATATTTATTAATATATTTAGCGACGTTTTGTTCGGTTCGGTAAAATATTTTTCGGACCGATATTTAACTTCCCAGAATTAAATTAACAAATTAAGTTAATAATAATTAAATGTTATATTTAGTGTATTAAAAATAGATGAGGGATATATGAGCAATTTATTTAAGTTGGCTAGTATGACATGTTATATAAAACCATTTCCTCCACCATTTCCTATCATAACACCAAAAACACAAAAGTTGAGAGTTTGGAGAAAAGCTAGGGCTTGAGAAGAAGAAGAAGATGAGAACAAGAAGAAGATGAGAACAAGAAGAAGAGCAAGACTTGGTTGGAGAATCATCAAGAACACCCAAAGCTTGCTAGGTGAGGGGTTTGATTTCCATTTCATTTAGTTAGGGTTTGATGGATTTAGTTTGATTTGGGGGAAAAATTGATAGATAGTTTATAGAGTTGTGTTGGGTGATTGTTTAAGAGTTTAGAAGATTTGAATTTGGTGTAGAATATATGAGTGTTGTTGTTTGTAGGATGGTATGGAAGTGAAAATGGGAATAGAAATAGTAAGGAAAAACTACCTGCAAATAAGAAAAACAGAAAAACCAAAAATGGAAAATGTGAAACAGAAAAACGCAGGGTATATTGAAAAAACAAAATGGAAGAACAAAGGGGGGAGGCGCCCACCTCCATTGTGGGACGGCCACCCCCATGAATGAGGTCCCCGCCTCCTGTTTATGTACATATATGGGGCGTACGTCCCTTTGTGAAGAGAAGGAAACGGAAATTTTGGCATTTGTCTGTTTTCTGTAACTTGCATTTTGTCTGGTTTCTGTCAATGAATTTTCATGCATAATTTTCATTTCAATGGCTTCTGTTTTATTCTAATATGCCAATTCCAAATAGCAACCCTTGGTAACTACAAAATATAATTAGGGGATAAGATAGCCGATTAAATTTAGAACCCGATTATGTTCCGATTTTCCGATTTCGGTAGATTCGGCGACGGAGCAAGTTGCTCCGAATTCAATGAAAATTGACGTGCTAGCTAAGTTTGACGTGTAGAACGTAGTGGCGAAGTTAGTTTTTTGAAATTGTGAGTTTTTACGGAACGACCCGAAATAGGCTAAAATACGGTAAATTGACCCGGATAATGTTTTAGTCATTTTAAGGCATATATGAACTATCCGATTTTGAAGTTGATATTTATAAATTATGTCGGTAAATAAGAATGGCTTTCGCGACGATTATTGATGTTTTTACTATTTTTCCATTTTTGGAAATTGACGGATTAATTGACGATGATGTTTGCGACGGTGTATATAATTATGAATACTTGTTGTTTATGCAATGCGATGACATGTTTATGTGATGTGAATAAATATGGCGAAGTAGACTTTATGTCAATTGTGATGAGCGATGATGATATGTTGTTGTGTGGTCTTTATTTATTGAGTCACGTACATTTCATAAGCGAAGAGGGCTTTTATGCCAAACGATGATGGCTTTTATGCCGAGCGAAGTTGGGCTTTATGCCAAGTGTCCCTAATTACGGACAAAGCGATGGGTACCACATGCATAACATAGTCGTGTCTCATGGAGTCCATTATGTTTATTTTGGAGTCGGTTATGTATATGTTCGAGTTATTTATCATTGAGTCCTTAATTGATGAATGATAATTGAATTGCGACGGTACATGGTGTTTTTGTGTTGATGTGAATATAATGATTATGTGATGAAGTTAATGTGTTAACCTATACACTAAATGCTAATTTAAAGTATGCAAGTTTAAATATATGTTGACATACTTTATTTAACTTATCTCAATTATAATTCCAACTATCTATATATTCCATCATTGTTTTTAATTATATGTTTTGGAAGTATCTCACCCCTTTACTTGTTTCGCCGTTACCTATATATTGGTCACGTGTGATCCCCGAGGATGAGGAGGATTAGCTCGAGTCACTTTATTTTGCGTCGTTCTGCTCTGGTCATAGTAACACTCGGGATTTGGGCGACGTCATTATTTTGATAGGATAGTTTGTATATACTATCTTATTATGTTATAACCTTTTGGATTGATGACAACATGATGTTATGTATATTTTGTTAACATATCCGTTGTGCTGTGAATATTCATATGTACGTATGATGAATTATGTATGATTCGGTGTATCCGATTTTTGATGTGCATTATAATGCTAATTGTTGGAAATGTGAAGATGTGATGCCTCAATTTTGTTAAATGGAATTTTGAAACTCTGATTTTATTATATAATTACGCGGGGTAGAATTGGGGTGTTATAATTACCGACTAACCCCACAAACAAACACGGGTTTTTTTCAACATGCTTTGTCCTCACTCACATATTTTTCGAGAAACTTCACAAAAGGTCACTCATCCAAATACTACTCCAAGTCAATCCTCCTTAATTGTGGGTTTCTTATTTGCTTGCTACCGAAAAATATGCATCTTATTGGTATAGGTAGTATTAATCACAACCATGCAGTCTCAAACATGCACAACCTCGAGAACCCTCTCATTCTAATATGGCGACCACTCTTCAGCCTCGAGTGTTACATGTCATTCTAATATGGCGATCATTCCTCGCCCTCTTCGGTCTCGAGTGTTACATGCCAATCAGATTTCGCATAGTTCGTCTTTGAACCACATCGTACTGGGAGAGGTGTGCGCTAATACCATTTGTAACGCCTCAAACTACTTTCAGGATTACTGACTGATCCACATACCAACACGGGCCTTTTTAGCATATTTTGTCGTCACTCACACATTTTTCGGGAAACTTCTCAGAAAGTCACCCATCCAAATACTATTCTAAGTCAATTCTCCTTAACTGTGAAGTTCTTATCTGTTAGGATACCGAAAAGAATATGCATCTTGTTGGTATAGGTAGTATCACTCAACCATTATATGTCTTCCATCAACTATGCAATCTCAAACCTGTAGAGACTCATAATCACTCTCATTGTGATATGGAGACCACTTCTCGCCCCCATCCGGCCTCGAGTATTACATCCATCATATTGATCATTGGGAGTAAGATTTGTCAGCATGTCTCGAAGGAGAAAACTGCAGTATGTATGTGGAATAAACTTGAAGGTTTGTACATGACCAAGTTGTTGGTCAATCGTCTCTAGCTGAAGTATATTCTATATTCATTTAAGATGAGAGAAGACAGAGTCTAGACTCAACAACTATATATGTTGAATAAACTGATTATTGTTATAGAAAATATTAATGTTCGCATTGATGATGAAGATAAGTGTTGTTGTTCTGTATTTTACCAAGATCTCATGCTCATTAAGGAAACTATAAGAGAGTCCCTAACCTTTGAATAAGTTCAATCGACCTTGTACTCGAATAACTTGAATGAAGGGAATGAACACAAGCCACCATTTATTGGTTAAGGATTGTTCGTAAAAGGAAAATTCTCGAAGAAGGATGATAAGTTTGAGAAAAAGAAGGGTAATATCACTTTCTATATAAACTCGTGATTGATTACCAAAAACATCAGTAAACACCTATGAAGAATCCTTACCTTCTTTTAAGGAGATACAAAATGATGGATCCCAATAAGAAATCATTGTCTCCCTCTGAGGCAGTCGAAAATGATGGATCCTTGTATAAGAATCCTTGTCTCCCTCTAAGGCGATAAAAAATGATGGATCTCTAAGATGAATCCTTGTTGCCTTATGAGGTGATAGAAAATGTTGGATCCTCATAGAGGAATCCTTGTCGCCCTTTGAGGTAATAAAAGATGTTGGATCCTCATGGAGGAATCCTTATCGCTCTTTGAAGTGATAAAAAGGATGAACCCCTACGAGGAATATTTTTCACCTTTTGAGGCGATAAAAAATGTTAAATACTCATGGATGAATCCTTGCAGCCCTTTAAGTTGATCTAAAACATTGGATCCTCGTGGATGAATCTTTACTGCCCTCTAGGGTGATAAAAAATGACAGATCCTTACGAGGAATTCTTGTCACCCTCAGAATCGATCAAAATTGGTGGATCATTAGATAAGAATCCTTATCACCCCGTGGAAACTAAAAAGAAGTTATAAGCAAGAAAATCATGTATGGTACTCAAAATAATATTATAACTATAAGCTACCGTAACACTTTAAACCTCAACATGCAATTTATAAAATATTCAGAGTAGTTTTCTCGAAAGAGTGCCACATTTTTCTTAAATAAAACATCTTGCTCAAGTTATATTTAACATCAACAGGAAATTAAAAAATAAAAATAAAAACACCAGTTCATGATCTCATCAAATGGAATTATTTTAACTCATAAAACATTAGTTTAGATAAACTCAACAACTCGCACAAAGAAACAAGCAAACGATCCTAACCCAAGTGTTACACTATCAGAGCAACACAAGATAACTAAACAACACATAAAACAATAAACAAAGAAGACCACTAGCCATCTTCCATAAAAGTAGCTGAAGGTTCAAAAAACACAAGAAATTGGGGGTTTGAATTGGGTTTATAGATTTAAATCATTTTCGTTAGCCCAAAGACAAACAACACAAAGCTAGCATGATAAAAAAAAATACACATGAGATTATATCATGATTCATTGTTAACTAGGTTAGTTCTAGTCCACCCACCAAGGAAAAACAACATTGTGTTATTGTAGTTGTCAAATTGGTTGAACCAGTTGTCCCAAAATTTGTCCCCTCAGGAACAAAATCTCAGTGGATATCCACATAGTGAACCTGCTCCGTCAATTTCCCTTTCTTAGATCAATTAGAAAACCAAAAGAGTAGTTTTCATCTCTCAATGTAAATTCAAAGCCTTCTTTAAGAGCACAATGAGATTTCATAATTGCATTCCAAGTTACTTATCCAGGTTTCATATTCATATTAAGGAACCTTTTTTCACTAATGTACTTATACTTCAAAACTTGGACCCATAGAGAGTCACAATCCCGGTGGAAATCCCAAACCAACTTATCCAACACATGAGTATGTACCTCTCTTACTTTTCAGATCCCAAGACCACCTAGGTTCTTAGGGATTAGTGATTTTCTTTTAACCAACGAGATGCACACCAAAGTTTGAATTGCCTTTTAAAAAAAATCTAGTCATCATATCAATAAAATCATAAGTTGGTTAGGTATCCAAGTTACCTACATATAATAATTTGGGATGGAGTTCAAGACAAATCCAACCAGAGTCAAACGACCAATCTTGTTTAATAATTTATGTTGCCAATAGGGATGAGAGGCAGACCCAAACCTGCGGGGTGTACCTACACCTAAACCTGAGTCAACGGATGAAAACCTGAGTTGACTGGGTTTGGGTTCGGGTGCCACCCGATATTTCGGGTGCGAATTTGAGTTCACTCATACCCGCACCTGAAACCCGAAACCAAACCCACTTAGAAATTAAATTACATAAGTACCTCTAAATATATATAAGTGTAAAAATTTAAAATCTTAATTTTAATTGTAATGTTACCAAACATTAATAGAAACTTTTAATTTAATTCCTTAATTTCTTTGAGAGACCTTGATGGAATTCTCGTGTTTCAAATTCCAATGTTGTTGTTGTATTTTTTGTGTTTTTGTTGTAGGTTTGGGTGAAAAATACGAACCCAACGGATATGGACATATGTGTTATTTAGCCACACGAATTGCCTTTGGATTTGGGTTCAAGTTCAAATGATGATTTTGGGTGCGGGTAGTGTGAAACCCGCACCAATTGACCCGTTGCCATACTGTTAGCTAGTAATTTCGATGAAACTACTTTGTTGAAGAAATGGGCTTAATGTTAGGTAGATGTTCATTCGAATAAGGTCCAAAGATGAATGATTTGACTGATCAGCAAGGAGTTTCAAATAAGAGACAGTTGGTTGAAAAGTTAGAATTTTTACTTTGGAAGTGTTTCGATTTCGAATGAAGTTTAGCTGATAAGAACTTCGAAGTTCGTTTTAAAGGATTTCGAATACTCTGTTTTCTTGTAAAGATGAAGATTTGAATTGAAGGAGTGAAACGGTACAGCAAAGAGGTTTCTGAATTCAAAACAAAAGATTTGAATTTACAGAGTCCGTTCCAAGAATCAAAATTCAAATAAAAGGCGCCATTTTTAGAAGACGCATGGAAGCCACTGGTTATAAGAGGAATGCAAGCTTCGAATGTGGCATAATTCTATAGTAGGACCGTTAGGGTCGAAATAGCATAAATAGACGTTCTAGTGTTAGAATTTGGTGTGTTGATTTTGTACTAAAAACTCTTATATATTCAAACTACCAATTGATTAAGGGAAACGAGTCGCGGATACTATGTACGTATAGAACACCATTGTTATACTTTTGTAGTTTAAATTAAAGTCATTTACTTTTATATTTGCCTTTACGGTTTCATTCCTTTTAAGTCTTTCGTTTTCCTTTACTTTTTGATCAAGCATTTACGGTTTCAGAAACCTTTATTTTCCTGTCAAAGTCTTTTACATTTTATCCACTTTACTTTACAAAGTCTTATGTTTACATTTCAAAGTCTTTTCTTAAATCGAAGTCAATCATTAGTTTAAGAATTATTTTGTTAATACATTTCGTTACATAAGAAATTGTTCTCAAACGAATTCATAGAATTTACTTTAAGATTCTTGTATTATACTTTGAAGATACAAATCTATAAATAACAAATAAAATATGAACATGATACTTAATTCAGACATAATAAATTATGACACATGTCCTAGGATCAATCTAGTTGATCCTGCAAGTAACCAAAACCAGTAATTTGGAAGACTAGCAGTTGTTTACGAGAAATCATCGTAAACAAATTGGCAAATCCGGTGGGACAGTGTCATAGATAAATTCTTGTGTTACGTTTCGTTAGAAACCTTTTAAAGATCTTCTGAGTCTAGAGTTCGTTTTGTTATATGAATCTTAGAAGTGGTAAAATAACAAATAGTAACCAACAAATACCCAAAGGAAAATATACTAAAAGAATGGTTAACACAACTAACCAATACGAGGGACAAAATCCCCCACAAGGGACTGGCACAGTCGTTTTTGGTTCGACTGGTGCATCTAGTGCAATTCCCATTTCGCAGGCCATACTAGTGGCCACAAATACTGCAGCCATAGGTAATATGGGTAGTTCGAATTCAATCCCTACAAGCACGATGGAGATGCCATCGAACATGTCATCAGTGCCAAACTTGTCAAGCATAAGAACCCAAGCCCAACAATATCCGACTCTCACAAGGCCTCCAGGTTTCGATGCCTTTAGACCTAGAAATCCCCAATACGGAATGTCAACTTCGTTTATGGCAAGATTGCACAATGCATCAACCTCTTCCCCAATCCAAGGGTCTGGTTCTGGAATGAATCATTTGGGCCCAAACACCCAGAATTTAGGGAGTTTCACCAAAATACATACCCTTACTACAAATAATTAGGCAGCATTTACGTAACAAATGGATGGTAGTAACCATGATATGGTAGGAGTCCTAGCCCGTGAAATGAATGTCATATTTACTCCTTTAATCCAGAACATTAATAGAACCAACCAAGAGAATTCTGCCCAAATGGCGCGAATAACATATTTTTTTGGCGCCCCTGATGCGCCTACAAGGCGTAGGCAGAATCAAACAGTGGTTTGAAATGAAGAACCCACCATTGAAAAAATTCGACCCCCTAGACAAGTAGTCGAAAATAGAAATGTAGGGGCAAGGTTAAGGCAACAAGAAGTTTAGAGAATACAAGAGGAATTACCTAGAAGAATAATGGTGGTAAATAGGGAACAAAATGCATACCAAATTGTTCACAGGGTTAGAAATAATAATATGGTGGCAGAAAATAATCTGACTGCCATGATCGAAAGAATCATGACCCGAAGTGGTTTAAACTCAGGATTTATGAGACCAAACTACACGTCTCCTATTTGTTGCGGCGGTATAGCGGCAAACAAAGAGTTGGTATTATTTTTACCGGGTGATATATACCGGTTAGGTTATATCGTATCGTGTCCACAGAGATTGGTTATTGATTCGTCGTTCGAAAATTCTACCGTTAATGAGTTTGAGATTAAAAGAAATGAAAATAAAAGACAAAAAGTAAATGAACAAAAAGTATAAAGGATAGACAGCTTATCCGGAACGAATGTAAACTACCCGTCACAGACTTAAATCTACCACTCATGTCATACTCGGCCTACGATACTCGTTTGTGTCATCACATACCTCTCACAATCTAAGCTATTTCTAACCCAAATTGAGAATCCTCCTAAATCATCTCAATATCCATCCCTGGCATATCTCAACAACATAGGAATCAACTGCGTCACCTTCATACACATTCCTGACATACTTCACCGACGCAGAGGCATTAAGTTCGGGTACTCTATAGTGAATGTTAGCTCTAAACCTATATCTAGCATTCAGAAACTAACAGATAATCATCCTAGGTAAGAGTCTAAGCAATCTATCCCTAGCAAAGCTCAAACCCCTAACATAAAGTAAAAACCCAAGATAATCACCGACACAAATTCGTAAAGCAAACTTTATACAAGCCAAAGGCGATAAATATACAAGAGTTATGAGTAGAAATACATACAAACCCAACAAAAGAGAAATACACAAAGAGGAGAAGAGATAAACCACAAATCTACATTGGTCGTCAAAGCCAATCGAAGAGCAATCCACCTCCAATCATCAAAATGCAAGCTCCAATGATATTTTCTATGCTAATCTACCAAAGAAATGAAGGTGATGGTGTTGGGACTCAAAAATACCCAACCCATAACCTAAAATGTGTTTTGAGCCCCTTTAAAGAATTCGATGTGCAGTCGCGCTCAATATATTTAAGCGCTCGCTATTTTCAAGATTTTATTTTTGTATCTTGAGAACCGTAACTCGGAATTGCGCCCGGTTTGAAGCGTTGGAAAGCTTATTCAATGCTCTATCTAACCATGAAGAAATATCAAGCAAATTGATGATTTTTATTCTTTGAATTTGAGCTTTATTTGTTGATCAGTTGCCCAAATCGCGCATTTGGAGCCGTGTCTTCAACACTTTATTACTCAATGCTCCAATTATGAATGAATACCTATAAAAGAGATGAAAAACTATCAAATGATACAATATTTACACAAAAACTAAATTATTCTATTATGTACACATTTATACAAAAGCGGGGATTATTCGACTAAATATCAACAAAAGAACGGATAAGTGCCACAAAATGTATATACAAAATAACTACATTTTGGCACTTATCACTATTGCAGACTATATTTTACAATCTGAGTTGCCCAGGGGTTGTAAAGTCCTTAAATTTACAAAATTCGCTGGAGACACAAGTGAATCGACAGTTGAACATATAGCGAGATACTTAACCGAAGCAGGAGATTTGGTGAATAATGAAAACCTTAGGATAAAATATTTTCCAAGTTCTATAACTAAAAATGTTTTCACTTGGTTCACAACCCTCCCTCCAGGGTCCATAGATACTTGGCCTTATTTAGAAATGTTATTCCATGAACAATTTTACATGGGCCAGTCTAAGATAAGTCTAAAGGAATTAGCCAGCATCAAGAGAAAATTCACAGAACCAATAGATGACTATTTGAATAGGTTCTGCCTCTTAAAGTCTAGATGTTTCATTGTGGTCCCTGAACATGAATTGGTCGAAATGACTTCTGGTGGCCTAGATTATTCTATTCAAAAGAAATTAGATACACAATACTTAAGAAATATAGCTCACCTAGCAAATAGAGTTCGACAAGTAGAAAGACTAAAACCTGAAAAGGCTAGGGCTAGTAAGAATTATAAGAAAGAAAGAATAACCTACATAGGTCGAAGACTACTGAAGGGTCTTCCAAACGTGATTTGATCGAAGCTATCTGATGCTTCAATAAGGGCTATTGAAGGCTCAACTGTTGCTGATGAGAAAATGCCCGAGGCTACTAAAGGCCTCAAGGCAAAATTTGAGAATGTCCAAATCACTAAAGGTCAGGCTTTGGGTGTGCACACGGTTGATTTCAAGCAGACTCGTGCAGAAATGGAAGAGGTTGAAAGATGCCTAGAAATGGAAAGAGAATATACGATGGGAGGCTACCCAAAGAAGGATGCTAGCTTGCGTGATTACCTGTTCCACTGCCATAGGAGGAACCGGGAGATGTTGTTGTGCCCAAGGTGTAGCATAATATGCAATCAAAGAGTCGCTGCTGAATTCGAAAGGGCTCAACGTGCACGAATAGGAGTCAATTGGAGACAAGACAACCAATTATTTAAGGTGTATCCAAGAGCTGGGGAGAGTCTGTTAGGATTTCTGGTTCGCTGCCATAAGATTGGGATAGAATGTTTGATGTGCCCAAGATGCACCGTTGTTTATGATCAGAAGATGGCAGAAACCTTCGAAAGGATTCCCTTTGCGACCTGCTGGAGTCACCAAGACAGAACGCCTTCGAACCTAGGTGTTGGTGGAAGAAACATGCAGAGAAGGCCTGACAGTCCATATCCTAGGGGAGCGAAAAAAGTTACCTTCAAGTTGCCTGCTGAAGTTCCCACTGATAGATGACTCCAAACAAAATCAGACAAAAGAAAAGGAAAGTGGAGGAGTTTTGATCAAGGGGGTAGGAGCGCAATGGCGTACAGGAAGCATTTCAACATGGAAAAAAGAAAGGAAATCAGACTAGAGAACTACAAGGGAAAAAACCCCATGTCCAGATCTCAATGGCGAAGGCATCAGAGGAGCAAAAAAGCTGAAAGGGAATCGAAATCGAAGGAAGTAGGAGAGTTAAGTACGAACCATCCATCATCCACAATCCAGACTGGGGGCAAACCCCCGGTGACAAGAAGACTTTTTCACCCAAAAAGGAAACCGGTGAAGAAAAAGTGCAAAAAATTGTTGTGATCGAAGAAGAAATGCTGACGGACGACTTCGAATCAGAAGGAGAGTCCTTTTTTAATGTTAATTGTAATGTTGTATCTGTACTAACCTATGAATATAACCAAGACACTGAAGTAGATGTAACTGAAGAAAATGATGAAGAAGAAATGACAAAACACAAACTTGTGTGTTACTATGTCATGAATAGTGGAGTAGTCGAAGAGCAGAATGCTTTCTTCGAAAGACCAGACGCAGGAATCAAGAACCATTTGAAGCCATTGTCCATTCGAGCAAAAGTGGAGCAGGTTTGAATAAACAAGGTATTGGTAGACGGAGGCGCGACTGTAAATTTAATGCCTCAGTTCATGCTGAGGAAAACTGGTATGGTCGACACGGACATCAAGCCTCACAACATGGTTTTGTCCAACTATGAAGGAAAGATAGGACAAACTCTGGGCGTAGTGCAAGTAGATCTAAATGTTGGCTCCATTACTAGGCCAACAATGTTCATGGTGATTGCCTCAAAGGAAAATTATAATCTGCTATTAGGAAGGGAGTGGATTCATGGGTAGGTGCAGTCCCTTTATCTATGCACCAAAGGTTGGCAATATGGAGGGATGATAGAATAGTGGAAAACATAGAAGCTGATCAAAGCTACTATATGGCAGAATTGAATCATGTTGATAAGAGGAACTTCGACAGAAACATGGCTAATATAGGGCCATGCAATCCAGCAGAGGGGGCGTTCGAACCTAACAAGAACGCTTTATAATTCCTAACTCTTCATCCCAATGGGTTCCAATGGGATAGAGAGACCAAAAGTTAAAATTTATATTTTTAGGAGGACCATTCTTTAAAGAAAAATTTTAGAGGGACTAAAAACGAAATTTGAGATATTTATAGGGACCAAAAACTTATTTAACCCTATATTTTTTTATTGACATAAACATAAAGATAACTTTCGTGTATATATTTTTATTAATATATAAAAATAAGAACCGAAAATGTATTTCTGAAAACTTTCAAAAATATATTTTTGAAATAAATTAAATCATAAAATAAAATGTTGAAATTATATGTATATAGATGCGAATCATATTTTTGATTTTTTAAAGATATTTTAAAAAATGCATAAGATATTTCTTTACACCTTAGAGTTAAAAAAAAAAAACTACGTATTGCTTAAACCCATATATGATATTTAACTAATTTGAAAATGTAATACTTATTTAGGAGACTTACAACCCATATATGGTTTTCAACTAATTTGAAAATGTAATATTACTTTCGGTTTTTATTATAAGTCGTTTTATACTTTTCACATGTATTAAGAAAAACAATATTATTGTATGAAAATAAAAAATTACGAAAATTTTTATAAAATTATTTTTCATTAATGACACGTGAAAGATAACTTTACATAATTGAAAGGAAAGAGACTAATAAATATTTAAGAGTATAATATAAAAAATATCATTAATTATTTATTAAAATTGTAAAACGATTTATATTGTGGTACAATTTTTTTTCCAAAAATAGTATAATAAAAAAATAAAAAATACAGGAAGTACTTATTTAGGAAAATGGGAATGACAAGTATTGAAAATGTCTTATTATGAATGGAGTATTAAAGGCGGTTTGCAAATCAAATAACTGCAATACTTTTATAAAGATCAGAATCTCTTGTTTTAATTTAACCCATTGAAAGAGGGTTTAAATAAAATAAAATATTATATACTGTTTTTATTATAAGAGAAAGTTTATTTTTAAGATTGATTTGATTATTGTATTTGAACCAAATACAATAATCTTCATGAATCAAATACCATAATTATTGAATAAATTTAAAAGAGAACTTTTTCTTATAATAAAAATTAGAGAGTATAATATAATTATCAAATATTTTATTCATTCATAATAAGCATGATTAGAAAAGGGTGTAATATATCATATTCTTACAACATATTTAAAGTAAATAGGATATAAATTTGTTGACATTCATTGTAAGTATTATTTATTTTACACTCAATTTTATCAAATAGGTGTAATTTCATTTAATTCAAATGTATATATGAATTAATTTACACCCATTTTTGCTAAAAAGAGTATAATATATCCTTTATTTACACCCATTTTAAAACAAGAGTAAATTTATTTGACATTTTTCACTATTTGAATTTCCACATTCTAATAACAAGTATAAAATATATATAAATTATTCTTTCTGCACTAGTGTTAGTGTGGGGTTGTGATAGAATGAAATTTCCGGAAAAAACATTGCTTAAAAATTTTAATTTTACTTAATAGTATGTTGAATTTAAATTATACTGTAATACATTTAATTCTTTTCTAAAAAATGAATTTAGAATAAATTTCACTCTAAAAATTAGTTAAAAGTTACAAATATTTATTTATGTTAGATTCAATTCTAAAATCATATCAATTCTATTTGAGTTTAACCAAACTAATCAAGACTCGAAATCAACTTTACATCTCTACTGGAAACCAAAGATCGTTTAAAATATACTCTCCAAAAATTAATTAAATAACTTACCTACCTCATTAGTTTATAAACTTATGGAACTTTTGTGTATTGTATTTGGTGTTTTCTTTTGCATGTGGTCAAAGTCCAAGCAAGCTGTTATGAAACAGCGTACTATGAAAAAGACATGCAAGTCTTATTCAACTCAACTATCAATCTCATGATTGTCTTTTGTCCTTAACCATATCAAACTCACGAGGAACAAATGATCCTTAACTATGTTATGTTATTTACACATACAAACCCAACAAAGTTTAATCACATAAAAAACACAAACATGGGTGAAATTTGGGGTCAAATTGGTTCAAAAATTGCAAGCATTTTTTTCATGTGGGCTATGATTCAAAGGTATTGTCCTCATCAAATTCACTCACTCATAGAAAAGTTCTCAAAAAAATTAGCCAACTTTTTTTACCCTTATGTTGAGGTTAAATTCTTTGAGTACGTTGATGGTCACTATAGAACCAATGAAGCTTTTACTTTCATTGAACACTACTTACAATCCAAACCAACCAACCAAGCAATGAAACTCCGAGGTAAATCTGTGAAAAAGTCTTTAGTTCTCAAAATGGATGAAAGTCAAGAGTTTCATGATGAGTTTCAAGGGGTTAACATTGTTTGGAGCTCAAGAAAGATTGAGTGTCAAGGGGTTAACGTTGTTTGGAGCTCAAGAAAGATTGTTCCATTTGCATATTGGCCTTTTACATTAGAATAAATAAATAAATAAATAAATAAATGACATATAAAGTAGCATTTTTTATAATAAAAATCAGGTTTGATTTCATCTTATCTAGTAGCTTTTCACCTTTTCTAAGGACCAAAACAAAATAGACATGATGTAATATAAACAAGTCACGATCCATGATACCTACTCCAATTAATCTTAATTTGCTTCATTTTGTTATTTGAGTTTTCTTAGAGTTGGTATTCTTAATAGTTATTACAATTTAGCACACATCAATAAAAGAGAAAAGAGAAATTGGCTTCTACTATTTCTACCGACGTTTGAAGATATACACAAAGATAGATACCAATCAACTTTATATTGTATAATAGCCACATAATATTATTCACAAAGATAACAAATAAACTAGTTTTCTTTGATACACACGTAGACATTATCACATCCTTCACCTATATATAAAGACAAAGCTAGAAAACACAAACATCATAAACAAAAAAACAATGAAACAAAGTGACATGTTTGCTCAACTAGGATCCAAAATAGCTTCCATGATGTTCTTTTGGGCTATTTTTCAACAATATTTTCCTTATCAACTCAGAAACCAAATTGAAAAATACTCACAAAAACTTGCTACTTTGATCTACCCTTATATCCAAATCACATTTCATGAATTCACTGGTGAACAAAAACTCATGAGAAGTGAAGCTTATTCTTCAATAGAGAATTACCTTAGCACAAAAGCATCAACACAAGCAAAGAGACTCAAAGGTGATATAGCTAAGAACAATCAATCACTTGTTCTTAGTATGGATGATCATGAAGAAGTTAGTGATGAGTTTAATGGAGTTAAACTTTGGTGGGCTAGTGGAAAAAATGTCTCAAAGCCAAATTCATTTTCACTTCCTCATAACATAGATGAGAAAAGGTACTATAAACTAACTTTTCATAAAGTTAATAGAGATTTGATTTTAGGTAGTTATCTTAGTTTTGTACTAAAAGAAGGTAAAGCAATTAAGATGAGGAATAGGCAGAGAAAGCTTTATACTAATAGTGGTTCTTATTGGAGTCATGTTGTGTTTGAACATCCATCAACATTTGAAACATTGGCTATGGATTTAGAGAAGAAGAAAATGATTATTGATGATCTTGTTACATTTAGTGAAGCTGGTGAATTCTATGGAAGAGTTGGTAGAGCTTGGAAAAGAGGCTATTTGCTATATGGTCCTCCAGGGACTGGAAAGTCGACGATGATTGCGGCTATGGCGAATTTGTTAGGCTATGATCTTTATGATCTTGAGTTGACTGCTGTGAAGGATAATACTGAACTGAGGAAGCTTTTGATTGAGACGTCGAGTAAATCTATAATTGTGATTGAAGATATTGATTGTTCGCTTGATTTAACTGGTCAAAGGGTGAAGAAAAAGGCGAAGAAGGACGAGGAGGTGGAGAGAAAAAGTGGAGTTGTTACGGAAGAAAGAGAAGGGAGAATGAGTCAAGTAACACTTTCTGGATTATTGAATTTCATTGATGGATTATGGTCAGCATGTGGTGGTGAAAGACTAATAGTTTTCACAACAAATTATGTTGAGAAATTGGATCCTGCATTGGTTAGAAAAGGTAGAATGGATAAACATATAGAGTTATCTTATTGTGGATTTGAGGCATTCAAGATTTTGGCTAAGAACTATCTTAATATTGAGTCACATTATTTGTTTGATGCAATATGTGAATTGTTGGAGGAAGTTGAAATTACTCCAGCTGATGTTGCTGAGCATTTGATGCCAAAGAATTCTTCTGCTGATGTACAAGTTTATTTGAAAAGTTTGATTCATTCACTTGAATTGGCAAAAGAAGAAGCTAAGGTGAAATCAGTGGAAGATGTATAACAAGACTATTTAACCAACGGTTAACCGTGAAAAAAAAAATGTAAGAACTGTGTTATAAGCCGCCTTGCACACCCATATGACTGACTCTGTATCTGATGTGGAAGTGGTTAACATTTGTATTTCTTCAATCAATAACATCAACTATAAAGTAGTAATTTTTACAACAAAAAAATCAAATAATAAAGTAATGTTTACAAACTTCATTTTCTTTTAACACAATGATAAATCGTGTAAGTTGAAGGAAAAATATCATGGAAACTGAATCAAGTAATGATAAAAGAATGGCATGTAATTGAGAATTCAAGGCCTCCATGTAGTTTTCTGTGCACATATGATTCCCTCTTTTTCTTGGTAGAAAGTCATTCGGATCTCCCAATGCATACTTCTCAATATTTCCTCCAATGGATTTAGAATTTCGACTTTGTCGCGGATGATTGTCAACCCGCCTGGTCGTAAGATACGGTCCATCTCAACAACAATCGACACAGGCTGCTTGCACCTGCAAAATAGTTGTCAAAGTAATTTGGTCACAAGTCTCACTTAGGTGCATTTGCAATTGCAAGAGCTAACTTGCATCATATTCAGACTTACAACATACATGTTTGAGATCAAATAGCTTACAAGAAAAATTCACCAATACCTGTATTTGAGGCGTGAGAACAGATGATCGGCATGCAGAAGGTCATATGTTCTTGGATAAGTACCGAACGACTCACACCAATCGTGATAGACACCAAAAAATCCACGTTCGAAAATTATGGGAAGCGTATCCGGGAAATGAATGGGTACTACATTCATCACCCAAACATTCTGTTTAGATAGAGCTGCAGCCAATCTGTATTTTCATAAAAGAGTTATTAATTTAATTTTATTCATGTTTCTAACACGATGTTCAAAATTATTCGTGTATTGAATATGTGATGATCTACTAAATATAAGCAAAAAAATTCATATACCTGGTTCGCACTTGGACCAGATACATGTACTTTTTTGTTTATATTTAAGTCTAAAGTAGTACCAAAGAAAAATGCAGCTCACGTGTTGCATTGCAACGAACTTAAAAACATTCGGTTTTGCTGGCATACCCTCCATAGGTGGATTTCATGTCCAATACATTCCTGATATTCGTCCAGTTAATGCCCATTCCATTAAGATATGACTTGTTAACAATCGCATTCCAGTGGTTGGTGTCCGCGGTCAATTTCTCTTTATTATTGATCCAGTCGGGATAAGTTCCGAGCCTCTTCGGCCATTCCTCAGGCCACTCTGCCCCGTGTTGTTCAATTCCAATTGGAATGGTGTGCAGACATGTCTTGATTGGAACATGCCTATTCAAAAAAAATTGTAAGAAAACCGACTAATAAATAACAACCTTAAGCTGATTAGAAACAAGTCCTCGTAAAATGTTTCAGCAGCATACCAGGCTGCATCGGGATTTTCGCTTTCTTTGCAAATCGGTGGGATCTTCTTCCTTCTCAATTCGTATAAGTCATTTCCTTCAGGCTTTTGATATATTCTTACTTCAACTTCACCAACATCATCGCTTTTATGTGCCAGAACATTCCAACATATAGACGCTATCGTCGTTGTCATGGCTGAAACAAAGAAGAAATGTTAGGTTTCTATGTAACGATGCAAAATAATTTAAAGGTTTTCTGCTAAATGTGACCAACCTTCTTCTTCTTCAATGCTATCATGTTTAGTTGACATAATGAAGTATCCACCAGGTCTTATAATCCGATTCATCTCCAATAGAAGCTTACCCCCTGAAAAAAATAAAAGGTTGGTTCAATTTCAATCTACCATTGTAACTTAAAAATAGCATAATCAAAGACATGGACACAAACCATTAGAATGCCAAGGTATGCGGCAACGTGAACAGTGAATAGCATCAAAAACTTGACTTGGAAATGGAAGTCTCCTTCTAGCAAAAGGGCTAACTAAGACTGGGAAGCCGCGCTCGAGTGCCACCTGAGCTAAGTCGACTAGGTCATCTTTCAAACCAAGTGACAATGTTAAAACATCCTTATCAAGGAGAGCAGCTGCAAAGCTTGAATCTGTAGATCCAATGTCGAGGACAACACGAATATTTTTACCCCACTCAATGTCTGGTACCATCTATAATTTTCAGAACGAACGTCAAGATGTTTCCAAAGATGACAGAAGCAAATACTATCGAAAAACTATTATGTTCAAGAGGCAATAAACAAGCATCATTCTATTAGAAAGCTCACCTCTTCAATGGACTCGAGATAGTGCTGAATCCCACCCAAGAATTCAGTCTGGTTTTGAGGGAAAGTAAGATATTCTCCCGAATCCATCAACCAATTATGCTTTTTTATGTATGCAGATAGTTTCGGGTGCGCGACATTCTTATGCAATATCTGCACTGACGCCAAATGTTACCGTGAGATGACAAAGAAGAGTAACAAAATACTAATAATAGTAGTAGTCAATCCCGGATAGCGGCGCAGTGCAGCCGACCCTAAAAATGGGATAACCCTTGATCATTTTTTGGACAAATTACATGAGTAATAATTATTAACATATCATTAATGTTAAATCAAACAAAAAACTCAAAAACTCCTAAAATATTTACAAATCAAAGAACATAATTAAAAATAAAAAAAACTCAAAAACCAACAAGTTTTAATTGAAACTCTTAATCAACATTAACAACTCTTAATCAAAACATCACATCCCAAAATTTAAACTTAAGTACTAATGATTAAAATTCAACCTATCATATAAATCAAACAAGTCAAAATTGAAGTCTTTTAAAGCAAAAAACCATCATCAAACAAGTCTTCTTCTTCAACATATTCCTCTTCATCCTCCACCCTATTTTCTTCTTCAAACTCTTCATTTTCTTCTATGTAATTAAATTAAAAACAGAGAAGGAAAAGGATAGGGTTGAGTCTCAACTCAAATTTGATTGAAAACCCGAAATTATCCTGAAAACGTTTTAAATTTAAGGGGTGATTTTGGTTTTTCAGAGAAACTGCTCCAGCTAATCCCCCCTACCTGCTATTCACTCGATAGAGTCCGCTATAGTGTTCTACACCCGCTATTCGCTAAGGCTCTTTTCATAGCGCTTGGCCTCTGCTCCGGTGCACTATAGCGGGATAGCGCCGCTATTGACTACTTATAATACTAACATTTACCACAACTTATCAACAAATGCAAGCTTTATAAGAAGTATTTCACAAGTGAAGAATCATAAACTCATAATCTAGAAACTAATCCAAACAAGACCTTAAAGTTAACATACTTTTCATATACCTTCAATTTACTCTCAGGCCATGGAACTGGAGACTTATACCCTTCAACAGGAAGAGGAACCATACACATGAAAGGTGTCCTTGGACAACTCCTCTCGGAATGCCGGTAACTCTGCACCTTTCCACCACCAACTTCAATATCAATGCAAGGAATGTAGTTATGCTTGCTTCTAGCATTGCACATTTTCCACCTATAGTTAACATTTGAGTCAAACAAAGGTCCTTTCACTTTTCCTTTCTTTGTTTTCTTGAACTCTTCCATGTTCTCATCTTCCAACATCTCAGAATCCCCATCCACAGATTCATCACTCTCATGATCCAATCCCAATCTTTCTTCTTCTTCTTGTTCTTCACCCTCCTCTTCTTTCTCTTTCTCCAATGACTCTTTATCATTACTATCATCATCTACCTTCTTATGCACGTGTTTCTTCTCACGCGCCGAGTGAGGGCGCGTGGAAGAATGAGAAGAAGATGACCCATTAACCTTTTTCTCACCATTCTCACGAAATTTATGATCTTTCGGTACTTCCGCGTGATTTCGTTCATTGGGTGTTGTTTGTTTATGAACACTTGAAGAAGAAGAATAAGAAGAAACAGGTTCTGAAATATCTTCAAAACTTTCCCTTTGAAAAGTAACATCAGTAGAAGACGAAGATGAAAACACAGTCCAAACAAAAATGAAACAAAGACCCAAAAGTGTTACAGCCGTCATCTTTATCCATAACCCAATTGGTCGTTTAGTTTGACGAGTTACGATGGCCATGACTCAGTGAGTCACTGTTCTGAGTTCAGTTGGTTCTTGATCTAAACATTTTAAGGTAGGGTGTTATTGGTGAAATGTTGATTTTCAATGAGATTGTATTGGAAAAATTAGTGAATGAAGAATTGGATTGAGAAAAAGAAAGAGGAAATGAAGGAGACAGATTGGTTGAAGTGTTGTGGGTTGGTTTGGGATAGAAGAAGAGATCTTGTTGTTTGGAGGGTTAATTCCTTTGAGGATGGATGGCAGTAGATGTGTAGTCAGCATTTTCAACTTTAATGACTAATTAATTTGATTAATTTAAATTAGGATTATGATATTAATCTCCTAGATTTATGTGGAAGGAAGCCATTGTACTCAAATTAATTTTATTACTTAAAATTGAGATATTAATCTCATTGTCAATTGACCACCACTTTATCAAGAAGATTTTTAACCTAAGAAATAGTTTCTTAGATTATTTTTAGATTGACGTAATATAACGAAGCCGAATAGAATATAAATACCTCTTAATTGTTTGACTATTTTATTAAAAATTTCTCATTCTATCACATATACTCCAACTTAAATAATAAAAAATAAGAAATTTGATAGAATGGAATGAAATAGATTCCATCCATTTTTTACCAATTTAAACAGTGAAATCTCATTAGTTATCACTTCATTTCATTTCATTCCATCTCGTACCACCAATCCAAAAATACCCTTAGTTAAACTAAGTTATACGATACTTTCGATTCTTAATTGTATTTTGATACTTAACTAATCAATGAGAATTCTAGCAGATCATTCTCTTATAAAAAAAATTCTAGAAGTTGCCCCTTTACATCATTCTCTTATTCTGATCTAGATATTAAAATTTTAAGATTTTACAACCTTACTCACTCCCAATGACCTCATGTTTAAGTAGAATTTTATGTTGTGGCCAAATTGTAAAAAAAAAAAAACATAAATCATTGATTTTATACAACTCTAAAGCTATTTTGACACTAATGTTTAACATTACTCCGTAACTGTATAAAAGAATATACTACTTTTAATTTTTAATAATTAATCTTTTCTTGGTTTTTGTGCATAGATTATTTGCCTGTGTTATAGCACTACGGTGTAATACACGGTGTAGCTAAAAGTGGTGTATGAAATAACACACCTCTTTATACAATAATATAATACTTTCTCTATTCTAAAATATAAAATAAAAAAAAATAAATCACACCTATTAAAAAAAGTAAAAGCATGATTTGACTTGTGAGTAAGATGTGAAAATAATTTTAATTGGTTGTTGATTATAAAAAAGATGAGAGAGTAAGTAAATTAAATGCAATTTACATTTAATTTTATCTTAGAAAAAATGAAAGTTTAGTTTTTCTTTTATATTTTGGAAAAACAAAAATATATTTTTTTCTTTTATATTTTAATATTTTAAGACGAAAAAAATATTTATCAATTATAGTTATGATGGTTGGTTTTTCGGCCAACACCATTAAGAAGTGAGAGGGTGATATAATGCAAAGGAGCAACAATTACAATTGAGAAATTGAGAAATGACATCTATCTTTTAAAATAAAATTTTAAATTTAGGATTTAGAGAATAAACATGTATAGTTTGTTTAACTAATTGAAGTGTAATAATTCTAACAATTGACCAAATAAATCTCTAATTGAAGTGTAATAATTCTAACAATTGACCAAATAAATCTCTAATATTTAACAAATATTTCATGTGGGACTAATAAAGTATAAAAACTCAATCCTACATGTCTAAAGTATGGGAAAAAAAAATCATTTTTCACAGATACACTTGTCTAGTGACAACAATAACAAATTTGAAAGGATTTGTTAAGATATGAAGTTTTATATTCTCTGCTTACAAAAAAAGTTTGTATTTAAACTAAGTATTACAAATTACAACATAAACTTTCTATACAATACAAAGTTATATATTTTTTCTCTTTACAATAGATAGATCTCTATTCATGATGTATTAGTTCATTCGGTATAACTACAATTATTTTTCTAACTATGTTTTTTTATTCATAATTTGTTTTGGATTGCAGTCCATTGCTCTATGAATTGTTAAAGAACGCAATAGTCAATAATTTGTAGGAATATTTATTCAAAATTTCATGGTTACAATTTTTGTGTTTTTGTGTTTTAAATGTTTTAAATGTTTTAACTTTTCTCAAAATCGAAACAAATTGTTATTGTTATGAATTTGATGATATGACATATACCTTCGTCTTAGCTCCAACAATGATGTATTACCTTCGTACTCAATGATCCGCAAAAACATTACTTTGTACAAACTAGAACATTACAAAAAGATTGAGAGTAATGAAAGTGCAAATAACACATTAAGGCATATACTAAGTGTTCTCGACAAATTGAACATTATATTTCATGAAACAACTTCATTTTTTCCTGTCTCCTACATAAAAAAGTAACATTACTCAAAATAGGGAAGACCAAAAACACCAACTTTTATGCAAGTAGTTCTCATTGAAATCTTTGTTTTTTATTTCTATAAAAAAAAACAAAGTGTTTACTATGGAAAATGATAAACAACCGTTGATCCTTCCAACGTCCTAAAACTAAGGGTCACTCGCAAGATCGACCAGTTGATCTTAAGACATGTGCTAAGATTTGTGAAATTGTACTGATTCTGTCAAAATCCTTGCCTGAGAAACAGTTTCCTAAGACTAAGGGAATAAGTACAACGACTTTCCACACAATAGTTCAGGTTCGACCGATAGGTAACTCGTGACCGACGAAGACAAAAACCTAAATAACTTGACAAATTTGAGTATTCACTATATTTTGACCTACTATGGTGACTCGTGACCGATAGAAGGCTATGAATTCAAGTCTGTTCTAAACGAAATAAGGGTCGAAAGACTCTTTTGTCAATTTGAAACTTGTAACAAATAGAGCATCAACATACACGAAAACACAAAGTGATTGCTGAAAAGTAAATAGAATGCAAGTAAAAGTTTCAAAGAAAATAACTAAAATGTAAAGGTTTGGCATTGAAATAAAGGTGGTGATTCACGTACATCAAATATTTTCGCAACTCTTTCTTCCAGACGCTCGAAATTGGGCAAAGTTTTTGCAAGTACTTTGAGTATACAAGTGAACACACTAATTTTACACTGAGATAACTTATTTATAATGTTTACAAAGTAACTGCCTAAAAACAATCTACGGCTGGCGTTCGAAACTTGAAGAAACCGCTTCACAAGATTTCGCCACCTGTTTGGCGCTTAAACAACACAAAGTTTTGATAACTGCCCACAATCTTGAACTTAGAATCTTTCCCGCTTTTGGCTTATAAAAGTAAACTGCTCATAACCTCGACGCTTTCCTTCACCAAAGGCAAAATAATAAACTTTCTCTAAGTCCAGAATCCTCCATAATCGACTGGGCTCAGCTTCGACTATTTCCTTTGCTATTTAATATTTTGGTCGAATCGACCAATTTCCACGTTTTTGTCCCTCTGGTCGAGATGCCTATTTTTTGACATCCTTATCTTAGTATTTTTCTTGGTCATATATTTTAATCTTCTGAAGAACCCTTACTCTTTAAGGATCGATCCTTAACTTACAAGGACGTTTGCGTTTAATATGTACTTTTGAATACCTTAAGAAATTTCAAGGTAACACAAAGATAACCTATAAATAATTTTTTAGGAAGGCTTGAATCAACAACTTGTAAACTTTTAACATCATTAACAACAACTTCATCCTTCTTCTTCAACCTCACATCCATTAAACTTTCATCCTTCCCACACCTTCACCTTCTTCATTTAACTTGTAAACAACATAAGTACACTAACAACATCTCAACCAACCTCCACAAATATCCCAAAACTTAAAACACATTTGAATAAGAAAAACCTTGAACCTGCAATTTTAGCCGAAGAAATAGAAGAAAAGAGAAAAAAGAGAAGAGAATCCGCAACCGAAAAAGCCATATTCACTATCATCGACGACACAACTCAAAACCACTGTAGAATCCAAATCCTACCGTTCAAACGCGGGTTAACTATCACTACGTGCAGGGCCGTCACAAGTTTTTGGAGGCCCTGTGTAGGTTAGTCACAATGTAGCAAGGACAAAACAAATAGAGGTCATATATAATCACCATTTAAGCTAAATAATATTTTATGAGGTCCTATTTAACCATAAATTAACTTTGAAAATTTTGAGGCTCTGTGCGGTAGGTCGTCTTGCACGCCCTCAAAGACGGCCCTGACTACGTGAAAATTGCGTCGAAATCTTACCGTCCCTCCGCCGTTGGCACTTCACTTCGAACCATCGTTTACTATTTTTTGTTCAATGTTTAGAAAGAAAAGAATATTAAGAAAGAAAGGAAGAGGGGAGAAAATAGAGTTTGGGTTTATATCTCCACAAAATAAAAATGAAAACAAATTTTGAAATGATATGGCTCCAATTTTCTTTTAAAAAATAGACGACAATTGTCTAAAAAGAATAATGTGATTGGTTATTGATAATGAATTAATAAACTACTAATAAGATCATTTAGTAGTGTAAAATGTAAAGAATATAAATGGTAAATTAGGGATAGCCTAAGCATCTTTAAATGTTAGGTAGATCTTCTAGATAGATTTATAAGTAAAAGTAATAATTCTCATTTATTAAAATATCCAATCAAGTATGTTAACTTTTTAGATTTTGATGAAAACATTAATAAAATTTATTATAATGTTCTTTTTATTAAATTTAATGAAAAGTTGTAAAATAAAATAAAAAAGATATTTTAAGAATTAAAAGATAAATAATTTAATAATAATTTATTTTTTTGCGTATAATAGTGATCACCAAATTAAATTTTGTTGTTGTTTTAAATGTGTTCAAATTGTGTAAATAGTTGAAGAGAAAGAAGGATTGACAAACTTGCTGTATATTTGGTTCCACTTCTACAGTATTTAAACTTAATTATACAAATGTAAATTTAAATATAAGTGATTTTAAATTGTTTAATTTATTAAAAATAGAATTGATTTTGTCTTTTAAAATTGATTCTATTAGAAATTAAAATTTATAGTCTGTTTCTCTAAAATTTATTTTGAATGATTTTTATGTGAGAGGCATTAAAAGAAAGCCGTCAGTAGAGGTCACCGATACTCTTCCCCGCGGCACTACCCTCCTTCCCTAGCTAGCTCTCTCTATTTGATTTCATTTTCATTTTCCCACCAACACTCCCACATTTCCAGCGTTGCACTCTCCAACCCTATCATCACCCCCTACTTGCTTCAAATTAACCAAAATTTACTAAATGCATTACTCACATTTCTAATATAAATTCCAATTTCATTTGCATTTCCATTTTCAACTCCAACAATGCCTTCCTCCACTCTCATCCCAATCTCAACCTCTCATTTCCTTTCACTCTCTCTCCATAACCGTTTCTCTCCTTCTACAATCTTCTCCGATTCTCGCGCTCCCCGCTTTCTCCCCTTCCCGCACCGCCCTCACTCCTCCGCCTCCACCGCAGGTTCGCTTTTCCGTCTCTTCTATTCACCGTGTTAGCAACTGAATGCGTCTTTTGATTTCTTCACGCTTCATTCGTTCTACTGTAGTTCAACTTGTTAGGAGGTTAATTCGATTGAGAATTTCAGTTGGAATAAATCTTGTGAAAGTTTCTGTGATTCTCAACATAGCCTTTTGAATTGTGTAAGTAAGTGTTAGTTAGTTAATCGAGATTTTATAGTATAAGCACTTATCACATAAGTGCTTATGTATAATTATTTCTATAACTTAAGATTCATTTAAGTCAAACAATTTTCATAAAAAGCTATAGCTATAAGATGTTTTTATAAGCTATTCCGCAGAGCTTATGAAAATGACCTAAAAACAGCTTATGAACATGTTTAAAGCTAATTCTATAAGCTCTTCAAATAATTTTACAGGTGCTTATGCTTCCGTGGTTAATTAAGAGTGCCTCGACTGTATGTTGTTTTTTTGTAATCTCACTAGATGGAGCTGTGACCTTGTGCCTCTTTTATCATGTCTGTGATGGAGCTAAGACCTTGTGCTTCTTATATCATGGCTGTTTATGTTTTATACGTTGTGGTTTCATAACAATTGAGAGGCACAAATTCATCCCTTCTCAGTCTCAATGTAGTATAATGGGGGTTATGTCTATGCATATTTCTATATAGATTTTGTGCAGAAGCTTTTGTAGAAAGTTAAGGAACTTGATCTATAGTTATTGTGTATATTCTAAAGATTTGATTTCATTAATGTGCTTTGCCGTTGTACCTACTGAAGCCATTCCTAATTATTACTTGAATATAATTCTAAAATTTATTAGGAGATAGTCGGTTGCATGCTCAATTTTCAAGGGATGAGATCCTTATTGATACATGCGATGAAAGGTCTGGAGGCGACAGTGTTGAACAGCTGCGGGAATGGCTATCATTTTCTGATCATAGGCCTAAAACTGATATAGGAAAGCAGATCTTCTGTAACCGGCCACTGAATATGAAGAACATTGTTGCCGTGGGATTTGATATGGACTATACTTTGGCACAATACATGCCTGAAACTTTTGAATCCATTGCCTATCACCGCACCATTGAAAAGCTGGTTTATGATTTGAAATATCCTAGTGAGGTTTGTCTAGTTGATTTTGCTCTGATTTTTACTATGATGTTTACTTTTTTTGTTATTCTTTTTCTTGTGCCAATGGTGATTGAAAATGGTTTTGTATTTTTATTTTGTTTATTTACTCTCATCTTTTTGATTCACTTTGTATCCATCAACTCGTTAAAATATAATATTCCTTCCATACTCAAATATAAGCAAAAATTAGGCCATGATTTGAGTCAAGAGGAGTATTCTTTAACTATACAACAACCAAGGCATTTTCCACTATTTGGAGCTTGCCACATTAATCAAACAATGAATCATGTCTCAGGACCAACCATTTAAATCTATCTTAATGATTTGACCTATAGTTTTTGTCGGTTTTCCATTGTTCCTAGTTGTTAAACTATCTTTCATAGCGTCGCTTATACGGGTCTTCTCCATAGCATGTTCAATTGCCTAAGACAAGACTGTACTATCTTTTCTCCAATGTACACTCCTCCAACTTTCTCTATGATACTTTTAATCCTATATTCTCTTGTGTGACCACTCATCCATGGGATCATTCTTATCTTTTCTAGAATGATGCCTCAATTTCCACTCCAATCCTTTACTTTTAGTCCTATCTTATCTTGTGTGACCATTCATCCATCATAACATATTACTCTCTCCGTCTCATAATAAGTGTCTCATTTGCACTTTTTCTTTGTCTCAAAATAATTGTCCATTTACAATTTCAATGCATCATTCATTATTATTTTTCCACTGCTATACCCCTATTTATTAACTTTTACTCTATTCAACTACTTTATTAACTACAATTAATAGGGGTATTCTAGTAAATGACATTAACTTTTTCACTAAAACTAACATATCTAATCATTTTCTTAAGAACCGTGTATTGCTCAAATAGGACATTTATTATGAGACGGAGGGAGTAACATTTATCTTCAAACATATGGTGAAAGAAAGAAATAGACTCATCCTTGACAGAGACCCTCCTAAAACTCACAAGTTTTATGAGAATTATTAATTGATAACTTCATTCCAAACCATATTGCCTTTTAAACAGGCTGCTACATCTGAAAGAATGCTAATTGTATTAGGATAACAACTAGCATATCCTAAGGAAGGAATATAATCAATCCTCAAATGATAAGAATTCAAAATTTATAAATTTTTCTATCCTAATCTGATCAAGATAAGGAAACTTGATAAAATAACTCAAAATTAAAATAGATAACATAATCCTATTCAGCAAAATCCTAATTAACATAAATTTTAAAAGATAAAATAATCCTAATCAATAATTCAAGTTATCTTCTTTCTCTAGTACTACATAAAGGGTTTAATTTATTTGTTTAGTTTATGAATATGAATATCAGATTGTATAGTATTTTGGCTAAAAGAAGTACTGTGTTTTCTGCAGTTACTGAGTTGGTCATTTGATCCAAATTACATGGTTAGAGGTTTGGTTCTTGACAAAAAGAGAGGCAACATCCTAAAGGTTAAGATCACACAAATGTTTTATACCCCTCCATTTTTACCAGCGAAAGAAATATATAATGAAATTGCTTGGATTCTTCTCTAATATCTTTTTGTTTTTGTATTGATTGTTTTATCCCTTCGTATACTTAGATGGATTGCCACAAATATGTGAAAGTAGCTTATCATGGATTTAAAGAGTTATCAAAAGAAGATAAAGTTGGGACCTACGGAAATACTTTAGTATGTGATCCTTTTGATGGGCCAGACTATGCTCTAATTGATACACTCTTTTCTCTTGCGGAAACCTACTTGTTTGCACAACTGGTTGATTTTAAGGACAGAAATCCTGGAAAGATTCCAATGTCTGTTGAGTAAGTTCAACTATTGCTTGTATGGGTCTTCTATAAGCATGTTTATACACCTACAGTAATCAAGATCAATTGCATACCCGGACCAAAGTATTTGTTAGTTTTGTTCCTTTGAAATGGGTCACAGTCCTGGCCGGCTTCTCATTAAGTTTTTCTTAAAAGTTTTATCATTCATGATAATATATTACCTTCCAAGAAGAGTTGGGTATCTTTATTTCTGAACATGTTTGAATAACTGTTAGTATATCACGAGTGTTCATATGTTGGGAAATCATAGACGATGTAAATCATAAATGAACTGCATTTTTTTTTCACGAGTTGCCCTTCCAGTTATGCTTGTCTCTACAAAGATGTTCGTAATGCAGTAGATTTGTGCCACCGAGACGGATCATTGAAGCAAAAGGTTGCAACAGATCCCAAAAGGTATTGGTTACACAGTGTTTGGTTTGGGGGTGGGGGGATAATTTTGAATATTTATTGTTTGGTTTATTTATTTGGACTTTGGAGTAAAATCACTACTTACTCAAAATTTGGCTCCTCTTAGATGTTGGAGGGGAGAGAAGAATGGACTAGAAATATTAAAATACATTTGACTTATATATTCTTTTCCGACTCCCTATTAAAACCCTTTTCCTTTGAACCAAATATTGATGGTGTTATATAAAAGGTCATAGTTAGTGAAATCAGTCTCTTAAAATTGGTATTTCAGGATGGAATTGTCTGACCTGGTTGTTTTTGTTTTTAACTTTGAAATGTTAGGTATATCAATGAAGACACCTCAATAGTTCCCATGCTCAAAATGCTTAGAGATTCTGGACGAGCTACATTTTTAGTGACAAACAGGTAGTGATGAATTCTCTGTTATGGATATTTATTTGATATGCTCATTCTTAAATTGAAGAACACAATGGGTTATCATATATCGAATAAAATCACTTATGTGTCTTTATTGGCAAGTTCTTGGAACCGTTGATTCTTGACATTCTAAGCCTCAGTGCCTTCTAAATTTGAAATTAAATTTCAGCAATAAGCATTGCGTGTTTCAAGTCTAAAAGTAGAGAGTAAACTTGCAAAAGGTCTGTGTCTTCACCCAATAGTTTAAGCTTTTGTGGAAGTTAATTCACTGTAAAAAAATATTACGATTGAGAAGTTTTTTTACCATTGAGTAAATAGAAATACACTTGTACTATGATTTCTACCTCTACACAATTAATTATCACTCTAAAGACTCATCTCATTTTACAGTTTATGGGACTATACAAATGTTGTCATGAATTTCCTCTGTGGATCCAGTGTGGTAAATGGCAGTACAGACTTTGACTGGCTTCAATACTTTGATGTCGTCATCACTGGCAGGTTATCTTCTACTCTGAGCATCTGCAGCTAGCTTATTTTTTGTTTTGAACACTCTGCTTAAAATGAATTTTTGTTTAACATTACTAAATTAGGCTCCAAGGAATTATGCTCAAATTCTATCGCGAGTAACTATGTAATCATTTAGTTGGACCCTTGTGTTGTTCATCTGTAAATGGCTTTTGCAATTTCATTCATACTAAATCACGAAATATGTTTATATTGTAAATTTTATGATGCTGCATATAGTTATGTATGTGATAATTCATAAGAAACATCAAAACATATTTTGTTGCAATTTTACTGCGTTCTTCTGTTAAAAAAGTTGATTTATTGAGATCTTACTGATTGCAGTAAATTTAGTTAAAAATTTCCTTGCTAACCTGATGAAGTCAACCATTCATGCAGTGCAAAACCAAGCTTTTTTCTTGAGGGAAATGAGGCTATCCTGTTTGAGGTTGAGCCTGAGAGTGGAAAGTTACTTAATACAGATAATGGTTCTCCTATGCCTCAGGTTAGTCCAATAACATATAAAATCATTGTATTCATTTCTTTTATGAGCTTGTTTTGAAATATGTCTTCTATTTGTCTTGTTAAAGGTGGGTAACATCCCAACAGGGTTGTTGACAAAAGTTAAGGATCGTGCTCGTAAGGTTTTCCAGGTATAATAATCACTTTTTTATGTAAGTTGAAATTCATTTTGTAGTTTAACGTAACTCAAAAATTTGACATATATAATACTCTAGCCGATAAAGTTGATACTTCATTTTTTTCCCACTTCATATGGTTATTCCATTTTAGGGGGGCAGCGTCAATCATTTACATAATCTACTTTCAATAGAATCAAGCTCACAGGTATCATCTTTCTGTCATGAAGATATTTACTAGTAGTGTAAACAAAACGGCATAATTTTTTATTTATTGTGAATTATGTTTTTGGTTCGAAGAGTTTATAACCTATGTAGCAACCATGGCTTGTCATTCTAGAATTCTGAAATAATAACATTAATTGAAGTGCCCTGCAAAACTCCTAACACTTGTAGGTTCTATATGTCGGAGATCATATTTATGGAGATATTCTACGCAGCAAAAAGGTTCTTGGTATATTATATTAATCCTTATCACTTTTCTATTTGATAGATAAGCTTTTTCATCATCGGTAAACTAGGACTTTACCTGTAGTTCCTATCTTAGGGGGGGGAGGTTATATATAATCTGAAAAATAATTCAGAAGAAAGTTCCAAAAAAATGAGTTTTAAGTTATGTTTATTTATGTGTGGAATGGAAACCCAAATGTCCATTCAGTGAACATCATGCTATTTGTTAATTATTCTTTAAGTGACTTGAATTTGATTATGGTTCAATGTGCTTATGAGCAGGTTGGAGAACAATGTTAGTAATCCCAGAGCTTGAGAGGGAGGTTCAACTCCTCTGGGAATTGAGGGATTATTGCAAGGTGCTAAATTGTTTTTATCATCTCTGATTTTTGTGTATAAAATAAAGCTTGGAATATGAGATGATAGAAAGGATAAGTTTAATTCACGCAAAAAAATTATCGCCGGTGCTTCTGTGTTTTTTAATGAAATGTGTTTTTGCATTCTTATTTCCATTCTCAATGGACACCATCTAACATGCTAACACACATTTGTGGCATAAGATTTTTACTTGATTAGCCTTGTGTGCAGGATCTTCGATTATTGAGGAGCAAGGATGATTACATTGCGGATAAAATGCATGATTTGAATCGGTCTCTCAAGTTAGTCTAACTTTAGACCTTCTTAGTCATGTCTTATTTTCTGATTGCAGTCTTAGTCAGTAGTCTACACCTTTTCAGATTGGAGAATCCAAATGACCATACCAAGCAGAAATTGAAATTAAAACTTGACGAATTGAAGGTTAGTTCTTTTGGGTTCATTCTCATTTCTCATATCATTCTCAGAAGTTCAAGTATGGGCATTTGTGTTAAGGATCTTTTATTTTTTCAGCTTGAAAGAGAGATGGTGCGATTAAGTAATCAAGAAGCGCTAAGAAATTTACACCTAAAGGTAAAAACCAGTAGTCTTTTACTATAATATTTTGTTTAGTTTTACTTGTCTAGTACACTTAGATTATATTCAATTTATTTTGTACATTAAGATTACAATTGTTAAAAAATAAACTATTGCAGTTTCATGAGCCATGGGGCCAGCTTATGAAGACTGGTTATCAGAACTCTCGCTTTGCTCATCAGGTAAAGTTAAATATTGGTGCATGCTTCACATTTTAACTATATTTTTAAAATCAGAATGTCTATTAGGGTGTTGTACTAATGTTGTCAAATAGCATACCAACTGATGCTAAGTCATGCCTCAGTTTACTAACATGTAGTAGTTATGCAGGTTACATATAACATTATAAAATTGATCTCACAAAAGGTAATTTGGTTAACGTGCATGATGCAGGTTGAGAGGTATGCATGCCTTTACACAAGCCGGGTATCTAACTTGGGCTTGTTATCTTCAGACAAGTACTTCAGACCTAGTGAAGATTTTATGCAACATGAATTTGGCATTTCGGAAGACAGATCTTGCTAATGTATGCTTTATACCTCCTCTCCTGGCTTTTCTGGAAACATAGCAACTACTTGGTTTTACCATTGCTGCTGTTCAGACAGTGTATTAATTGAGTAAAGAAAGGCTGTATATTAATTTTGACATAGGATTGTATTTTTCTTCTTCCGTTTGATAGTAATAGGGACATCAATGGACAAAGAATGCACGGGTAATAACGCTTCTACTTTCCTAAAAAACTAACCCAACTTTCATTGATATCAGCATGAATATAATATCGATTGATATGTATATTTAAAAATGAATGGAGAACAAAATAAAGGGGGGTTTGATGGATATCCACATATATTCATTGATATGAAAAAAAATATAAAAAACAGGTTAGATTTGTTTAGGTACTATATTATTATACTACATTTTATTTTTGTCTTTTTAAATAGTTTCTTTAAAATAACTCTCCTCCGCATGTTCTGTCCCAACTTGTTGGTCCATGCTGCTAAAGTCTAAAGTCTACATATGTTAAACGGGAATCCATGGGGTACATGCCACATGGCTTTTTAAAATGGCATGGCCTTGTACTGGGTAAATAAATAATGAATAATATTAGAAAATTAAAACTAAATTATAAAGAATAAATTACATAGAAATTAGTGAAATACAAGTCAACATTTTTAATTGGAGAAGGGAATACGGTTACCTAAGAAAGAAATTTGCCACAACACGAGATCCTCTATGTAAAATTTGTCAAATTCTATCACTCTCTCGATAATACCGACACACCCAATTTAAGAGTTTTGTAATTGATTTGACATTAACAAAATATTGAAACATTGATTATATGTAATTAATGTTTTTTTTTTTTAAAATCATTTTTGGTGCCAACATATCAAGACCATGTTTTGTTTCTTCTTCTATGTCAATGTTTCATAGGCATCACCTTCATCCAACTTAATGCCTTTGAAGCACACCCCTAGAAACTTGCATAGCAGGTGGCTTAAGAATAGGAAATAATTCGTAGTCTCGCAGGTGAGTGGAAGCCAATGGAGTGGTTTTAGAAAGTGTTGGATGAGTTTGGATCACATCAATATTATGGAGGCTTAAGAAGAGTAATGAAACATAAAAAACAATATTATGGTGGCTTAAGAAGAGTAATGAAACATAAAAAACTGATGGAATTGTAAAAACTGTGTTTGCACAAACACATCATGGCGTTAGATAGAGAAACTGTAGTGATACGTGACCAACTAACCAATACTAAGCAACCAGAACAAAGTTAAGTAATGTTTTGTGAAAACAAGTAGTCATTTTTGTGTTTTCACTTCAATCGCTTACCACACCACATCTAAGTAATATTCTATTTGAAATACAAAGTTTTTCACCACTTTCTGATTCCTCACTAAATGAAAACTCTCCTATTATTTTTTACAATCTGTCACACATAACAAATAGGGTGGATGGGTAAAATTATTCAATTTTACCAAAGCACTTTAGGTACCAGAATCTCAAGGTATGCTGCTAAATCAGCTTTAGAAAGCAAAATTAATCATTAACTGTAAGAGCCTGGTTTTTAACTGCTTCAACATGGTGGTGATGGACCATAACAAGCACTTGCTATGGCACGAGTTATTACCCAAAATAGAGGTCGAACTTCACCGCTAAAAGAATAACCAAGTCCATTTCTTATGTGTTTCATCTTAACTCTGCATTCTCTAAGTCTTGCATTCCCAACGGTTCTGGGAATATTTCATTGGATGACCTTTTATTGGAAGATGAGTGATCATGGCCACCACTACCATGAGAACTTACTCTTCCTGTTTGTTTAATGCCACTAGAACCCTCCCTATTGGTAGCAGTTGCACCACTGTCTGATGAACTGTGTCTCCAGCTACCAAAGAACGCAGTGCTCCACGATCTATTAGATGAAGTTGTTCTCAATTTCGCTGAGCTAAAACTTTCTTCTCTCACAATCTTCAATGGATTTTCAAGTGCTTTGAGGACATGTTTTATTGGAGGTCGTTTGGAAGGCTTAGGATTAAGGCACGACTTGGCCACGATTGCCATAGCCCATACCTCTTCCAATAGGTCCTCGTCCACTATCAAAGATGGGTCAACGATCTTAGCCAATCGTTCTTTATCAAATATGGTGATGTAATTCAAGGTTTGCTCTATCCAATCCTTTGTGATTGCATCATCTGATTTGCTGATGTGGATATTGCCGGTAACAAGCTCGAGTAAAATCTTCCCAAAACAGTAGACATCATAAGCACATGTCACAGATGATTTACCTGTTCATTACCACAAAATATAAAATCAAACACTGATAAGAAACGTTTGTTCTAGTTCTAGAAAGAAAACTTTTTGTGTGCTATTGCATCTTGAATTTCACACATTAAACGAAAGGATGCATGAATCAACATTAGGAAAAAAACTAACAAGAAATTGATAAAACATTTTACTTACCAGAATTGCCTTGATTAGAAGAAGATCTGCAAAATCACAAGGAAAGGAAAAGGTTACAACCTTCTATTGAATATATGTTATAAAACAGTTGCACTTTATGACATTGTTATTGTAAATTAAACTCAAAACTTACATTGGCTTGCTGAAAACTCTTGACACTACATTCTGATGAAAATCTTCTTGGGCAGTAACTTCACTTAAACTTCCAAGCCGCACTTCAAATTTATCATCGAGAAGTATACTACTGGCTCGGATATCTCTGCAAAAATATAAAATATATAAATATCAGTAATTTGCTTATTTACATATGTTCAAATGAAATAGACCTTTAAGTAGGCTAACAAGCCAGCCTACTCAGGCCTAAAAATAAGCCTATGACAGGCTAAAGGTGAGACTTAGGCATATAATTTTTTAGCAGGTGAGACTTAGGCTTGACAAAGGCTATCTCGGTCCAACCTATTCTCACCCCCTATTTGTTATCACAATGGGATTACCTGTGAACAAGAGGAGGGCTGCAATCATGAAGATAAGCTAGGCCTTCAGCAGCTCCTATTGCAATTTTCAATCTTGTGATCCAATCCAGGGACTGCAACTTCCCATCTGAACCACTGACTCTATGTAAGGAAGCAGCCAAATCTCCATTTATCATATACTTATAAACTATACATTTATCCTTCTCATTATCCATGCATTGTCCTAGAATTGGGACCAATCTTGCATGCGAAACCTTGCTTAATAATCCCAACTCTGCAATGTAAGATTCTCTCTTAAATAAACTTAAATCAACCCTTTTGACAACCACAGTTACTCCACTGTCCAAAACTCCGAAGAACAAAACTCCAGAATGACCATGCTTTATCAAGTTTGCTTCGTCGAAATTTCCAGTAAAATGGAGTATTTGTTCGAAAGTAAATGATTCTCCGACAGCTGTTACGAAAACAGGATCCTTAGGTGTAGGACTTCCCCCTTCTTTAACAGCCCCCCCATCTGTGGTCCCTCTTTCAATTTCCATATCTTTACTTTTATGACATTGTTTTAGAACCAGTATGAGGACCAATACCAGTAGCACAATAAATCCCAATCCACCAAATATACCTGCCAGTATGAATATTACTCGTTTCTTTTTTTCTGTCTCATGGTTACCATAATCAAAGGTTACATTTTTCTGGGCATAAAACATTCTACACTCTTTCAAATTCCTCTGGTTTGAAATCATCTGTAGGCAATTTCTAGCTAGAGTTACATTACTAAGACCATTTTCCACATCACCTTCCAAATAATTACCGGACAAATCAATCACTTTAATCTTGTTCTTCAAACCATTCACAGGTCCATAGAACAGATTGTTTGATAAATTGAATACGCCACTGTTTGAGCTAACATTTAAACCAGACAATATTGGCAGTGGACCAGTGAGACTGTTGCCTGACACATCAAATAAGTCCAATCTAGGCAATGACCATATAGCATCAGGAAGATCACCGTCGATTGAATTTCGACTTAAAATCATAACTTGAATGGAAAAAAATCTAGAAGAAAACAAACTACGCGGTAATGGCCCAGAAAGAGAATTCATACTAAGATCAAGCTGAACCAACTTTGAAAGATTGCCTAACTGAGAAGGAACCGAAGCAGTGAAGCCGTTATCAGAAAGGTTCAAAGTTCGAAGATTTGAAAGGACACCGAGTTCAGGTGGAATAGACCCAGATAAGTAGTTATTAGAAAGATCAAGGTTTGTAAGGTTACCAAGATTAGAGAAAGATTCAGGTATTGATCCTGAAAACAAATTCCCAGAGAGATCAAGAATAGAAAGACTAGATAAGAACCCCAAACTTGAAGGGACTCTACTGGTAAGATTATTCCCTGAAAGAAACAAAAACTTCAAACTACTCAAACTCCCAAGTGAATCAGGAATCACACCAGATATTGAACAAGACCGTAAATCAAGCTTTTTCAGTGCACCAAGTCTCTCACCAAACCAATCTGGTATAGACCCATTAAGCATGAAACCAGAAGCATTGAAAGACTCCAATAGTGTGAAATTTGCCAGAGAATCCACTTCAAAATTCGGCGTAAGACGACCCAGTCGAGTTCTCTTCAATCCAGACACGTTGATACCAACAACTCGACTGTTATTGCATTCAACACCGGTCCAGTTCTGACACGGTTCAGTTTTAATAGGCCAATTTATTGCCCTTATACCCAACGATGATCGAAGCTCCAATAACGCAAACTTTTCAGTTCTTGAACTCAAACTCATTGTTAACTCAACTAACAAAAACAACATCGCCATAACTACACTTACTGTTATTCCACTCTTCATTTTCATTTTCATTTCCAACTCTCACAAACTTCACTTCAACTTTCTCTTCGCAATCTCAGTTTCATCTGCATGTAACAGTATACAAATTTAACATATAACCCAGAAAAAAAATGATTCTTTTTTATTTGTTGATGAAAAAACAATACCTTAAACTAAGACAAATTGTTAAGCTTCTCTTCACTTCATTTGGTGTTTCTCTGGTTGTCTCCTGTGATGTGAACTCTTCTTAACTCAATCTATAAGAAGGAACCATTAACGTTGTAAAGTAAAGGAATGTCTTATGTTTCTATTGTTTTTGTTTTGTTGTTTTGTTGCTTATATGAGTAAGCGTAGTAGTCTTGAAGAAACACAACCATTAAGGTTTAAGGTTCAAATGGATAGAATGTGGTTGTGTTTGTAACTAGAATAAAAGAGGGTTATTTTGGAATTGAAGATAAATTTTTGTGACAAAACATTAAATGGGTATGAAGAGAATTGGTGGAATTGAGGTAGTGCATTAATGAGGGGCAGAGTGTTGTAGTATTATGTTATGCCCCCAACTGCCACAACTTTCACTTTCAACACTCACCGGAGAAGCTATTAATGCACAGTTTAGAATTGGGAGGTGGTAGGAGTGATGATTCAAGATTCAAGATTCACTGTGAACAAATTGGTTTGGTAGTTTATGGATGAACCTTTGCATTTGTTTCTTGTTTTTATGTTTGTGCAACAAAAAATGAAATAATTGATTTGTAGTACTAGAAGAAGTTTCGTGGAATTAGAGTGGCTTTTCAAATTTGATTTTTCTTTTTTCTTTTTTTTCTTCTTCTGCAGATATATGATATGATTGGGGTGTGAATTGTGATGCATGATGAGTTGATGATTGATGAATCAATCACCATCCAATTGTGTCATTACACGTAGAGTTTTCAAAGGAGAAATCAATTATTATTAAAAGACATTCATGGTTTTTCATACATAGGAAAGTCACATACGTCACATATAGTTTGGTCCAAAATGCTATTTAGTTTTTATGTTGGAATATAGCTGTGTGAATTTGACTATAAAATATTTCGTCTATTCAGTTGATTAATGCTCGTATAAACCGTGTATACGTATAGTATTCAATCTTATTATTCTCTACAAAAAAATAAATAAAGTGATACTAGTCTTGTGACGGTTCCTAATAATGTTATAAAACTACTAGAATGTGACTATTATGATGGAGTTTCCAACTTTTATTGCATACGTATTTTCCCTGCTCCTACCTCTCTCTTTCTCTACTTATATACTAGTTGTTGTGTATCTTAATGCTTACACATTCAAAAGGATAACAAAAATTAATGTTACTATTTAGGTTAGGTATTTTTGCTCCTAACGAAATATATCTCTCCTTCAAATCGGAACTTTAAAACTCTTATAGGAGAGTGTTGAAGCTATAGTCTATTTTTATAGCGTGTTATGCAATACAATGCATTGTAGACTGTAGTATGTTTATAGTTTGTTGGCCTAATAAGGTTCTTATTTTATTTTATTGAAAAGAAAAATACAACAAAATATTAAAGTGTGACTATTGAAAAATATGAGAAGACTTAACTTTACCATGTATTTGGTTAATTTGAAGGTTCTTATTTTTTTTTGTTGAAAAGAAAAATACAACAAAATATTAAAGTGTGAGGGTTGAAAAATATGAGAAGACTTATCTTTATCATGTATTTGATTAATTTGAATAATCTAATAAGAGATAGAACTTCATTTACATTGAGGAGAGATATAATATGAAAATTGTCAGAAGTATATTTTAAAATATTAAGTGACGAAGATAAAAAGAATTATTTTAAAATTGGAGTATAAAGTTCAATTAAAAAGCAGTTTCAAAGTTGACGAAGATGGTGGCACACCGAAGATCGACAACACGGCGGGAGGTGGCACACCAAAGGTCAACAACATGACGGGAGGTGGCACACATTAATTTGACTGTGACATGTAGTAGGTCGGCGACAGTGGCGCAAGGTAGACTCGGTTAGAGGGGAGGGGGTTCGTGCAACATGGCTTTGGCAAGTGGCAGCGATCGGTGGATTGGGTTGTTTCTAGCGGACGATTCAAGTCCGTCAAGTATCAATCTTGTCCAAAAGGTTTTCATGTATAAGACTTGGTTGTTTCAGTTAGTACATCAGTTTGTTAATGAGTTATATTTTTGGTATATGTTAAACATATGTTGGCTTTTAACATTTTTAATATGTATCTTCATCGTTCTTGTCTTAACGACCTTCAAAATTTTGAGAACTGAAGACCGAGAAAAGGGTTTGAAAATCCTAATTGTAAATTTAGAGAGACAAGGATAAATTCATAAGAGCGTGTTCTTAGAATTAAAAAAATCCTTGAAGGTGTCTAAGGGGGACACTTCTAAAACACACTGTGCTTGTATGATTCAAATGTTGAGAGTTAGAGAGATTGAGAAATACTTGGTTAGAAAATGGTTTCTTCTTGAGAACTTGAGTGAATATTTTATTGTAAATTATTTGTAATTTTTTTAACTACTTTTAAAAGTATAGTGAATTAGAAAGTTGTTTTCTCCCCAGAATAGATAGTTTGATCAACTAAGTATTATGTTTATTTTTTTATCTTCTTTTCTCAAGTTAAGTTGTTGTCGTATTGCAAATAGAGCTAATTTTTACAGAAGGTCATTTATCTTAGTTGCAATTGTTCTTTGTCCCTACACATCAATTTTTTGGGTATGATTGAACCTTTCAATTTAACAACAAGTTGCGTCTATCGTGAGGCAAATGAATTTTGTTTACAAGTGAGCATTATGGGTTATAAATGGAAAATTGAGAAGTTTTCTATTAATAACGATTTTGGGTTGTAAAAAGTGAAGATGCAATCAATTTTAACTTAAGAAAAGTTTATTGAAACATTATGGTAAGAGGTCAATGTTTGGACGCCTAACACAATTTTAGAAGACTGAGATGGTGAATAAGGCCTAAAGTGCTATTATTCTGTGTCTCAAGGATAATGTTTTAAGGGAAGTCGTTAGGGAGAAGATTGTGGCTTATATGTGGGAAAAACATGAATCATTGTATATGGTCAAGTATTTCTCTCACATATTATGTCTAGAATAACAACTCTACTCATTTTGAATGGCAGAGAAAAAATCCATAGTGGAGCAGTTGACAAATTTTCACAAGATCATTGACGATTTAAAGAATATTGAGGTGAAGATTGAAGATGAGAACAAAGTATACTCTTGTCGAGCTAATTAACCAAATCCTTTTAGCATTTTTAAGTTGCCTTTTTTATAGTAAGAAAGACACTATTACTTTTAATGAATGCTAGATGGGTGTGAGATCCAAATAATTTTTACGGGTGAAATATTTAAAGATTTACGATAATGGTGAAAAGGGATATCCGAGTCAAAGAGTTTTGACAAGTAAAGATAAAATTCTTTATTTGTCAAAATCCTTATCATTTTAAAAGAGTTTGTCCTGAGAAGGACGATAATGAAGGTTCTATTGAGATTTTGTTGCCTTCGATGAGTATAGTTATAAGAACGTTGATGCATTAGTGGTGTCGAGTTTGAAGATTAAGAGGACTGGGTCATGGAATTGGATTTCTCTCATCATACGTGTCAAAGAAAAAAAAAATACTTTGAGACTTTGAAACTGAAGAAATGTGGAGTAGTTAATCTTCGTAACAATATGACTTGCATGATTCATGATATTGATATAGTCAGGCTTAAAAGGTTTGATGATCACGAGTTTCTTCTTCACAACGCATGGTATATTCTAGAGTTCATGTGAAATTTGTTATCCATAAGCATGTTGAATGATCTAGGCTATGCATTAAGTTAAACATGAGTTGTAGAATATTTCACACGGTAATGTGATCATAGCTAAAAGATCTAAAATATGTGTGTTAATGTCGAAACACAATTTGATAATGTACCAATGTTTTTCGGCAAGAGTGCAATTTATTTGTTTTTCTCTTAGCACTATCTTTTCCCCTCTCTTTCTCCCATTTCTCCCTTTTATACTCTCTTTAACCTTATTCCATCTTAGACAAATGCATTAATCACCATAATTGACACTTTAATTGCTTTCTCATCAATCATATTTAGGGGGTTTGAAGGTCACATTTGAATACATTGATGTCATGTGATTACGATCCATAAATGCTCGCCTATTGATGATAATTATAAACACTCTGAATCATTTAACCCAATACATCTAAAGTGAGCATTAACCAGAACCCGTTGGGCTCTCCGAGTCTTTTAACTCAAGTTTTTTACATGGAGCAAACATATGAATCCATTGGGATCTCCTTGTAAATTAACGCAAGACTTCAACATGGAGTGAACACTCGAACAACGGGGCCCTATGTGCTTCAATGCCAATATCTCAAGATGAGCACAAAGATGAAACCTTTATTATATTTGTACCTCGACGCAAAAGGTTTCATAAGAGCACAAAACGCGAACTCGCCAGGATCTCCAACGTCCATATGAAACTTTCAGGAAAACATATGACATGATCCGTTAGGATATCTAGCACGAAGCCAAAACCTTCGAGATCTAAGCATAGCAAAGGTGATATACCTCACCAACTGAGCCACCTTAATTAAGAAGGCCATCTCAATCATTAGCTAAAATGCCTCCTCGACTCAACCAACCTGACACCATCAAATTGGAGACCTCGACCATGCTTCAAAAATGGTAATCCAAGGAAGAGTAGGGCTATAAGTAGCTTACTTCCAAATAGAGCAATCCTGACATAGGGTAACTATGGCGTGCATCATCACTAGATCAACCTAACTCAACAATCTAAGCTAAGATCATAAAAGGCCCAAATTAATCAAATCAACCCAATGTAAAATAGGAAGCTGTATATTATAGTTAAAAATTATAAGGTCGAGCATGATCAAAACATTTCTCTTTATGTGTTTCGCCCCTCTAGACCTCACGCTTGAGAGATTATGTACATCCCAAAAAATTATAGTGGTCGAATTTGGAGTTTGTTGTGAACATTGGTCTGATTTCCCATATGGTTTTCTCCTTAAGTGTCTCGCCTCTCTAGACCTCGCGCTTGGGGGACTGTGTATATGTTGGGAAATCATCAGCTTGCAGATTTGAGGCCCTAGCCAAGATAACAATCTGCCCAAGGTGGCCATCAACATACAAACATTTATGGACAATGATCACATGACATCAACGTATTCAAATGTGTCCCATAAACCCCCTAAATACGATTTCATGGAAAGTCAATGATGATAAATGCCAATTACGGTGATTAATGCCTTTGTACCATATGTAATGAGGATAAAACGAGTATAAAAGGGAGGTCCAAGAGAGAGTTATCAAATTAATAGAGTTATCAAATTAAGAGGGAGTACTAAAAGAAAAATAAATCAAGTGCATTTCTTACCGACAAACATTAATAGAGTTATCAAATTATTTTCTGGATGAACAATGTGTCATATATATTTGTGAAAGTCCCAATGTTGTTGTACATTCATCATGAAGTAGTGAACACTTTCATAAAAAAGAATAAACTGTGTGATTTAAGATCAACGCATTATCTGACGTTCAGGTTAGTGACTAAACGAAACATGTAAAAGTATTTTAGAGTTTAAAATGTGTGTACCTTGATTCTGACATTTGTCCTCCTTTTATAGATGAATTTTAAAATCTAAAACTTTCAGGCGTATATCAGATATTAGAGTATTATTTAATATATCATCTAACCGTCCTTACTCAATCACTCACTTTAATTAAGTGTATTTTTAAGATAAAATTTATTGTCGGGTTGGTCCAACTTTGATACATACACATACTTTGATTGAACTGTTGCTACCATAGATGTCGGTCCGAGTGAAAACAAATTCTTAAAATAACTAACATAAATTAGATTTGAAAAAAATAATAACATTTTAAAAATATTTATAATTTCAATAACTTACTTAAAATCTTCTTACAAAGTCAATAACGAATTTGATGGTTTTGTCATTTTTTAGGGGATGGAAATGGAACTCACCTCGAATAAAATCCTCTTTATTCTTAAAATCCTCTTTATTCTTATTTCTTTGCATGAGTGTCCAATATAAGTATGTAACTCACCTCGAATACAAATTGTTGACTATAAACTTTTTAACTTTTTAAAATAATAATACATGACACCTTTTTCAGTAGTGTCCATGAAGAGTGCTATCATGGGAATGGCCATCTGCCTGCCCACTTGCCAACATGAGCAAAAGTTGAATTTAAAAAAGAGGAATGATATTTTAACATTGACAACTACACCCGTAATTTCGTACGGTTTTATTTTTTATTATATTTAATAATTCATTTTTTCATTTTTTCCTGTACATATCATACTTGTCCTTGCTGTATTTTATCCGGTGTATATTTACGGTATAAAAATTCAGTGAATAGCACATCTCTTTAAAAATTGAAAGATGGTAGATAATATGGCAACATCCACCAATCCAACTTGTCCAGATATTTATAGTGTTTATTATAAAGAGATATTAAGTAAATTTCTACTATCTTCTTTTTCCAATTTAGTTTTCAACTTGATAAACATAAATCGTCACTAAAATTTATGAAATTCCCCAATTTAATTTCTTTTATCAAAATGAAATACTAAATTGAGGAATTTTTATATATAACTAATATTTATTTATAATGTACACTCCAAAGTCAATTTTAAGTATAATATCATCAAGGAATATCGTATAGAGTTTCAAATATATATTTAATATTTACTCAACAAAAAGATTTCATAAATTTTTAAAATTAAAAATCATAAATTTACCTAAAATAAATATTATTTTAATAAATATTTAATTGATTGACCTTATTATCTATTTAAAAAAGGAATATTAAAAATATTAATTTAATAATATTTTTTATTTTAAAATAAATTAAAAGTAAATTTTAAATAAAAAATATTTATATTAAAATAATTTTACTGAGCCTAAGAAAGGACAATTCATCATCAGGAAGTAGTGAAAGATCCAACACTCTAATGATTAATGGTTGGTGGACACTCTGAAGTGGTGAAATAGGTTATTCGAAAGCGACGACAAAGGTTGTCCTATTGAGTCGAGTCACCTGAATTAATTTCAATACACATTTACTAAATACATTGAAGAAAATATGTCTAAACGATAATGATTTCAAAAGAGAATCAAGGAAGAAAAAATTGTTGATAAATAAATGTGAGTTGTGTAAGTCTCACATTATTTGAGAATGTGAAAACACTTTATAGTGAGAGGGTCCATATATCTAATGACTTAAGATTTAAGGAAAATATGTGGTGTTTCTCATTTGTTTGAACGAGTCTTTGATCCAATATAAATGTCTATCTTAATGATGATCTCTCATTGATATCAGAGCTAAGGTACTAATCCGTGGAGAAAGAAAAAAACAAAAGTTTCGATCAAGGAATGAAGAAAAAACATTAAATATTGTGATCAATAAAGGAAGAAGAGAAGACAAAAAGATTGAAAATTATTAATTTTACAAACATGGTTAATCATCTTAATGATCTTAACCTCTTCGAAGATAAAGTTGATGACAAAGTGAAGAATATGAGATTTTGGATAAAGGAAGGATATGTTTAGTAAAAAATTATATTCATCCAAGTCACACATCGCGTAGTAAGAAGAAAAAATAATTGGAATATTAGTATAAATAGAAAGAGTTAGTTTGAGTTTTCTTCAGTGCAACAAAATGTAGCATTGTGAATGCAATGATGTTTTGGTAGATGTGTTATGTGAAGGTTTAGAGAGAGTGTAATTTTTTAGTCCAAAAAGTATAATTGAGAGTGTTTACAATTTTTTCCGTTTAAAAATTGTAGTTGATATAAGGTTTTAATTTTTCTGTATAAAAATTATAGTTGAGAGAAGATTTGTAATTTTTCTGTTAAAAAATTATAGTTTTGAATGTTTGCAATTTTTCCCTTAAAAATTGCAATTGTATGAGAGATTGTAATTTTGTTTTGCACAAGTTTAAAGTTATAATAAATTTATGAATTTTAGATTTTGAATTTTTTTCTTCTTTTTCTTCTTTTATAGATGTGATTCTGCGTGTGCAAATTGAAAAGTGTTTAAAGTGTTCAAATTGATATAACTTATTTAAAGTGTATGAAATTGCATAAATGACACATGTTGGACACGATGCCATAACATGTGGTATGACATTTGGATATTTGTTGAACAGGTCAGACTACTGCTACATTTTGGAATATGTTTTGCAGAAGATTTCTTAAATAACTTTTATTATTATTAATTTATTTAATAATATAAGTAAGTGATTTGTTTGACAGTTGAATGAAGATTAATTTTGATTTAAATATATTTAAATTAAAATAAATTATATCTTATTGAATAGATTAAAAACAACTAATATTTTATAAATTTTGTATTAATTATGGACGAAATCAAATCAAATATACATGAGAAAAAAATCCATACAAACATAAGACAACTCTTATTGCACTTTTTAAACAAAAACTATTATTATCGTAATGTATAAAAAGATCTCATCTTAAAATCCACATTATATCTCAATATACTTAGGACTGATCCTCATTCTGATAGTTAATAGTTTTTATGTTATTTTGATTTTTTTAAATAAAATTTTATAGTAATTTAAAGATCAATAATTATTATAATAATATGTAAGCTAATTTTACATATATTAATCAATATCAATACTTAATATTTTAATATAATTACATATCTAAATGACGAGGTCTATTATATTATAAATTATAAATAAAATTCTAAATTATTCATTGTATCATAAAATAAATTTATATTTTCTGACTTTTTTATTGTCATATTTAATTAGAGTATGTGTATTTAAACTCGTAGCATTCTATTTTTTCTCTATTTATTTGTAGATTTGTTACTATATTAAATTCTAAGTAAAATATGACATCTCACTTTTTTATCTGATTTTCCCCACCTTTCTCGAATTCACATATAAGTGGAGCATGCAAAATCTTCTTTTAACCATCATCTTTGTCATACCTAAACATGAGAGTGAATATTTGAGTTAAAGTCTCCAATACCTCATCCCCTCCTAATTATTTGTGCTAATAATATAAGAATTAAACACTAAGTTAGTAATGTGTGATCAATAACCTCCTCAAACATCTCAATTATCCATTATCACAAAATATCAATATAGAAAAAAGTAAGGCATAGATAAGACTCCCTAAATGGTGTGTTGTCTTTGTGTACGAATTGTTTCATGTATTTCTTTTAGTTCATATTAAATTGTACTATTTTAAGGTCTTTTGTTTGGAAAAAAAGAGAGAGATGACATGATGGGAGTGTAGAATGTGGATTTTTTTGCTCGTCGGCTATAAAACATGTGATTTTCTTGATATTGAAAGTGACTTTGGAAAAGAAATAAAAAAGATGAAGTAGTTGACTCAGTCCAATTGCAATGCCATTGACTCAGTCATTAGTGCATTTTTAAAACACATGGGCCATATTATGTTACAATCGTTCATATTTAATCAACAAAAAATAAATAATCATTACTACTTTCACAGCCACTACCTACAAGAAAGTGATAATTGTGTTAAATAAATTTTATTCATGAAAGGTACTTACTTTGTTGTATGCATTGTTGCGTGTGGTATGCAAACATCCATACGGTGGACGCCACATTTACATTGGCTTTATCTATCAATAATATAAAGTTTTGTTCAATCTTTATTTATCTTCAAGGAAACAAAGGATGTAACTCTTAGGTTATCACTACACTTCGTACTTATTTTTAAGGATGAAAAAACGGATATGGTCTTTCAAATCTGTCTATTTTCACAAGTTTTAGTGACACAAACTATCCACAATTTTTTTTGCATAGTATACTAAAATCTTAGACTTGCGCTCTCAATAAAATCCATCTCGTTTCACATTTTTTCCAAGATTTTTAAGAACATTTTTTCCAAGATTTTTAAGAATTATTTGGGAGTTTGAAATGAAGAGTGGAAAGTGCTTTGAAAAGGAAAGAATTAAAAGATTTTAGTTGATAAAGTTTTAGAAAAAAGCTAATATACGCCATAAGGACACAAGTTAATAAATTATTTATAAAAATATTATCTTAGAACACATGTATTTAATATTTTAAAATTTTTAATATGTTTTTTTATATTTAATTATATTTATTTTTTTTAATTATAATATTTTTAACATATGTCTTATATTAGCACCCTTATTCATAACATCAAAAATCTCATAATTTGTGAGAGTTGAATTAGTAGTAATTTGTCTTTAATGATTTATATCAATGAAATCTTATCACATAAAATTAATTTTTTTAAATCACATATTAATATTTGATGAGAGTTTTGTATAAGTCTCCATGTTGAATTTTTAATAAATATTAAAAAATTTATAAAGTTCATATATGTATGTTATATTATCAATTGGATAATGGACTACTAATGTAATAGAATGGGCTATTAATATACTAGAATTTCCAGTTTTGTAATAGGAGATCAATTATTTAAAATGCTTAACTTAAGAAGATCAAAAGTGTTTTTTTTTATATATAATTATAATTTATCAAAAGTGTATTTACTTTTTTTTTTATAATTATAATGTATTTAATGGAAGTATTATAGAAAAATGAGTTTATATTTTTTTTACTGCAAGAATTTTAAATAGCAAAGTAAGTTGCGTAGAATTTATTATTTAAAATACGGTAGCATAAAATTAAAAAATAAATGATTTTTTCATCCAAACTTCCAACTTTTCTCCCTAAAATAAGAGAAAATAGCTAGCATGCATTTTTTTTTGGTGAGGAGCATGCATTTTCTTTTCATTTTATCGTTAAAGTCATCAATATATTTCAATCCAATGTTAGTATATGGTATTTTCCAAATCGCATCGTTTTCAAAACTCACTATCATGTCTTTTCTTCAACTAACAACCAATGAATATATGGGTCTAGAACTCCAATAATTGTACTCTCTATGGTCTATATTCTTTTGGAATAATTATACTCAAACTATTGCAATTTTTTAGACATTGAAATCAACTTGGGGTCATTGGGGGTGTTTATGAAGTATATGAAAGAATCTTTTATTTTTAGATTAATTTGTGGTTGTGTTCGTCGACAATATTTTAGTGTATTCTAAGTCAGGTGAAGAACATTTGGGGTATCTGTGAGTTGTACTAGAAGTTTTGTGAGAAAAATATTGTATGCAAAATTGTCCAAGTGTGAGTTTTGATTGCGAGAAGTGAGTTTTTTTATCATGTGATTTTAAGTGGTGGTATCACAGTTGATCCATCTAAGGTAGACGCAATATTATAGTGGAAGGCTCCGAAGTCAGTTATTGAAATAAGAAGTTTTCTAAATTTGGCTAGTTATTATCGAAGATTTATCGAAGGTTTTTTAAAGTTAGTGTTGCCTTTGATTCATTTCACTCAAAAAGGTCAAGCTTTTGTATGGAGTGTTCAATGTGTGAAAAGTTTCCAAGAGTTGGAGAAAAACTTGACGTCGACGCCAGTTTTTATTTTTCCAAATGGAAAGTATCTTTTATTGTATATTGTGATTCGTCATAGATAGGCTTGAGTGGTGTGCTTATGCATAATAGTTAGGTTGTAGCTTATGCTTCAAGACAGTTGAAGGTTCGTGAGAGGAATCACCCTACCCATGATTTAGAGTTCGCATCTGTGGTGTTTGTGCTTAAGGTTTGGAGGCATTATCTATTTGATTTGAGGTATTTAGCGATCATAAGAGCCTGTAATATTTGTTTGATAAGAAAGAACTGAATATGAGGTAGAGGATATGGCTTGAATTTTTGAAAGACTATGACTTTGAGTTGAGTTACCATCCTGGTAAAGCTAATGTGGTTCAAGATGTTTTGAGTAGAAAGTCCTTACATATGTCAGAACTTATGGTCCAAGAATCAATTTAATTGAGCAGTTCAGAGATCTTAACTTAGTGTGTGAAGTGAGTCATAATGTGTAAAGTTGGGTATGTTGAAGTTGACTCCTAATGTACTTAAAGAAATTAGAGAAGTTCATAAATTGGATTTGGGATTAATCGATCATTTAGAGTTAATCAATCAAGGTAAAGAAGAAGATTTTAGAGTAGACGATAGTGTGATTATGAGATTCTGAGATAGAGTTTGTGTACCAGACTTTCCAGAACTTAATAGGCGAGATTTTTAGGAAGGTCACAAGAGAAGTTTGAGTATCCATCCCAGAGCTACAGAAATGTATCAAGACCTTAAAAAATATATTTTAGCGGCCATATATGAAGAAGGAAATTTCAGAGTTTACATATTCTTGTTTGACTTGTTATAAGTAAAAGGTTGAGCATCAGAAGTCGTCTGGATTGATGCAACTTTAAGTAATTCCTGAGTGGAAGTGGGATAACATTTTGATTGATTTTGTGACAAGTTTGCCTAAGACTTTTAAAGGAAGTGATTTGGTTTGGGTTGTGGTGGATATATTGACTAAGTTCGCTCATTTTATTCCGCTAAAGATCATTTATCCTTTCCAGAAGCTAGTTGGACTTTATTTTGAGAAGATTTTTAGTTTTCATGGTATTCCTCCGAGTATCGTTTTAGAAAGGGACTCGAGGTTGGCGTCAACGTTTTAAGAGAGCTTGCACAAAGCATTGGGAACTAAGCTGAAGTTGAGTTCTACTTATCATCCATAGATGGACGATCAAACTGAGAGATACCTTGGACATTTAATTTCCACTTATCAAGTTTAATTATAATAACATTTACCATTCTAGTATTGGAGTGACACTTTTTGAAATTTTGTATAGTATGAGGTGTATGACACCTTTATATTGGTATGATTCTGGTGAAAATTTTGTGCTTGGACAAGAGATCATTCGGCAAGCTACTAAAATGATTAAGATGATTCATGAGAGGATGAAAACATCGCAGATAAATGGAGAAAAATTACCATGATAAGCGGAGGAAATCCCTTTAATTTCGAGAGGGAGATTATGTGTTCATGAGAGTCACTCTGGTGAATGGTGTGGTCATGGGTTGAAATTTCAAAATCTCATGCCTTTTTTCATTGGTCCCTATCAGATTTTGAAGAGAGTATGAGAAGTGGCCTACACAGTTGCCTTACAACCATCTCTTTCAAATATACTTAGTATGTTTCATGTGTCTCAACTTTGGAAGTATGTTCTAGATCTGTCTCATGTGATTCAAATGGATGATGTACAAGTGAAAGATAACTTGATTGTGGAGGAATCACCATCGTAAATTAATATCCGAGAGGTGAAACATTTGAGAGGTAAAAAGATTGTCTTGGTGAAGGTTGTATGAAGATGACATGTTGGGGGAATTATGACATAAGAGTTGGAGATTCGGGTGTGAGAGTCTTATCCGGAGCTGTTTCGTTGAAAAAAATTTTGAGGGTGAAATTTTAGTAAGTGGGTGAGAGTTGTAACTCCCCGAGTTCAATTAATTTGTTTAATTAAATTTTTATTGCTTTTATTTAATTATTTAGGTGATCAAATATACTTTTAATTATTTATTTTGAGGGAGAAGAAGAAAACTATAACCAAACTTGTTTAACTGCTTGAAATTTAGGTAAGGAGCGAACTACTCTAATATAGGTGTTATTGAATGAAGGGTATAAAGGGATCCTCACCTGCCTCTAGGTCTTTTTAACCATTGTTGTAATTTATGAGTTTTTAAGTATGATTGTGTGAAATTCATCCTAATTTCCATGTTTAATGTATCAATTCGAATTTTGTTATGTGTTGAACATAACACATGATGTGTTGGTATAAAATCTAAATGTTGTTGTTTCCATGTATAGGTTTTGGTGTTATGAACATAACCTTGAATTTATGATTAATTGATGAATTTGGAAGATGATCGATGCATAAGTTATGTATAATTGTTGTATAATATGTATCTATTATTTTTCTTAAGAAAATTAGGGTGTTATGGGGAGAAATCGGAGCTCCGAATTAGCTCTTATAGTGAAATTGTGTTTCTACATTTTCTAAAATAGTGCGACGTTCGTCACGGGCGCGATAGGCTGGTCCTTACACGATGGGTAAGCTAATGGTCGTCACTGTGATGACGGGGAAACCGTCATGGTCTCTAGGGCATGACATGCTGAGTAACGATCGTCACGACCGTTAGAGGTTATTTTTTAGCATCCACTCTATTTGTCGACGATGTTTTCCTGTGTAGTCGATATTTGGCTGTTGTTTGAGTACATTTGATAAATTTAATTGATTAAGAAGAGATATTTCGAGGAGTTAAATAATAAATAAATCAATTTTATAATTGTAAGTGTTGAATTATAACTATGTATTTGTATTGTGATTTAGTTGATATAATTATGTGCGGTGTATATTATTTTATGTGTTTGTGTTGTGGTATTGTAACACGGTGGGAGAACTGACTTGTTTGTTTTGCGTTTTACCGCAAATGTTATGGATAGCAAGAGTCTCCACCGACTTTTCTTTTATCCAATAAAGGGAAGGTAAAAAGAACAGGAAAAGACCTTCGTTAGATTCTGAGTAAGGGAGGTAATTATGAAAAGGGAAGGTATTAGCACCCTTTCCATCCGTAGTTATCTACGGGTTCTTAATTGCTTAGATCACTTTTAAAAAAATTTGCTTTCCGTGTTTGTGTGGTTTTGAAAAGAATTTTGAAAGACATTTCACTTTGACTTCGTAATGATTCTTTTTGGAATGTATACGAAGTGTTCGTAAATATTTTAACTTTGTAATGATTCTCGTTAGATTGTATACAAAGTGTTTGAAAAGTGTGAGGTGTGAAAAGTAATTTTATTTGATTGAAGCAAGCAATAGAGTCTTATTACTTACTCAGATTGGTCGTTTCATGTTATTTTTCATTATCCTTTAGAATAAGGCTATCCATACCATTAGTTGGTAGGTAACTTTATTCGTTGGATGTGAAGGGACAACCATAGGGTCATCGTATGGTCATTTAAGGCAACATTGTAGGGATACCTTAGCAAATTTGAAGGGACTATCATCACTTATTCATAGAAAACAACCGAGGAACGAGATCTTATATTCGTAGACAACATCGAGGGTCATTGAGGGACTATGATCTTTGTGATGATTTTGAATCGAGGGACTTTGCTAATGGTATCCCTACGTTCGAGGGATAAGACCATTGTATTCGAAAAAGACAACAAGAGAGGATACCCCAAGGGAGTGCATGTGTGAAAGAGTGTGTTGAGTTCAGATATGTTAATCTTTGAAATAGGGTGATCTAAGATTGATTTTATCTTGTCATACAAACCCTAGTTAGCATACATCTCAGCAGTTTAATATTCGCATGAAAATAAAGTGCGGAAAGTAAACATCCTACGCTATTACATGGCTTTGGGGCAGTTACATAATTGAGGTGCGGAAAGTAAATTGCGAGAAAAATAAATCTATGTTATTACAAAAATAACCTTGCGACCTATACATCGATTTCTAGAATTTAAAATGCGAAGCAAAGCAAATAAATTGAAATATAAATGTCTAATGATAGGAAAGAACATCTAAACCCTAATTGTAAAGGAAAAAATGTTTTTGATATTTTTTAAATCGATTTTAGTTAATAAACCTAATTTCTAAGTTAATTATTAATTAATTATGAAAAATAATTTAAATCATGAGAAAAATAAATTATTTTCATGTCATAAATTAATTAAATGTTTAAATAACCTAAATCTGAAATTATTTTATTTTTTGGGATTTTTGAAAATGTTTGAATTAATTTTGAAAGGAAAATTAAAATAAGTTAGAAAAATAAAAGAAATTGAGAAAATGAGAAAGAAACAAGTGGTAAAAAAATAGTTTTGCCCTAGAAGATGTTGAACTCGTGACCTTAGGGTCACAAGTTCAAAAGTTAACCATTGGACCACATGCATGTGGTGTTAAGATCACGATTCCAATAATATGTATGTGTTACCTATAAAAAATTAGAAAAAATGGAAAAAAGTTGTAAAAGGCTGGTTCAAACCAGCGACCTGATAGAGGGAAGGACTAACGCGTGCATGTCTTACCGCTGGGGCAGCCATACATCCATTAATATTGGAGCAATCAATAAATATATATATATATATATATATATATATATATATATATATATATATATATATATATATATATATATATATGAAACAAATGCTCGTTAGGGTCCGAGGATGCGGATGATAGTTAGGGGGGTGGCATGGCACCCCTAGCTTTTTTTTTTTTCTTATAATATTAAAATATCAAAAGTATCCTATTTAAATTAAAATTTACAGTTTTGTCATTAATTATTTTAATTCTATACTTACCAAACAAGCCTTAATTTTTCAACAATCAAAATACTCTTTTTCTCTAAACTTTTTACGGCTCTAAAACCCTTCTTCTCCAACAACCCCTTTCCATCTTTCACTGCCTTCTTCTATTTTACCAACCGGCAACCGCAATTTACTTCACTAATTCAAGTTCTCCATCTTAAATCTAACAACTTGCTACTTCTTGATTGGGTAAGATTTTATTTGTTTGTTGTTATATTTTTGAAAAAAATAAATTTATCCTTTAGGTTTAGGTTGTGATTATGATGAAATCATATTGGTTTGATTTATTTTATTACTAACGTACTAAGTTATATAAGATTGGATTGTGTTATGATTTTAATTTGGGATTTTGATGGGTTAGGGTTATGATTTTGAGTTAGAATTGATTTAGGATTTTGATGGGTTAGGGTTATGATTTTGAGTTAGAATTGATTCCGGATTTTGATGGGTTAGGGTTATGATTTTGAGTTAGAATTGATTCCGGATTTTGATGGGTTAGGGTTATGATTTTGAGTTAGAATTGATTTGGGATTTTGATGTGTTAGAATTGATTTGAGAAATAGGATTGATTTTCACTACTTTTCTCACTAAGTTTTTGTTGTATTATGATTTTGATTTGTCAACTATTCAAGAATTATGTTCATCTTTGGTTGCAACGGAAAAGAAGGAAATTTATTATTTGATTGATAGACTGCTCCGCCTTATCATGACCGTAGAGCATTATTGTAAGGTGTTTTTATGTAATACTCTTTAATTATTTCATAGTCAACTTTTAATTTATTATAATTTGAATGTTTTATATACATTATAGTATTAAACTTTTATTTATAAATTATATTTAATCTTATGGACACCCCAACTTTTATAGTCTGGTTCCGCCACTGCCAGGATGTACAACCTAGCCAATCGTAACTGATGTGCGATAAACCTAATGTGTCTAACGGAATCTTAACTGCAAGCGCACAGCCTATCGCGGTAGTAATAAAAGATTGTCGATCCCACAAGGACTTTGTAATCACTCTAGTGCTGGAAAGTAAAGTTTGTTTAGCTAAGGCGGAAATTGTCACGTTTGGTTTTAGGAAGGTTAAGGAAGGTAAATTAATTGGTTCTAAAGTAATTATGAAATAAAATGGTCGGTATGTAATAGAGTCGACTTAAAGGATCTAATCTGGCTTAGGCATATAAGGATGGTCAACTTGGTTTGTCCGTAGAATTAATTAGTTTAAAACCCTCAACTCACACTTTCATGGTCTTATCTCGGATTATCGTCTAAAGCCCTATACTAGCCTATAAGTGTTTAGAAATACTTTTGGAAACTTAATTAATTCTAACTGCTTTAAAGCGCTTTCACGTATTTAAATCAAATGCCTAACTTTAGCTATTAAAAACCTCACACTTTCGTGGTCTCGATCTAACCTATTTATCTTCTTACTTTGGAAGGTTTTGTTTTAAGCATAAAAGTTATAACCGAGTTAAGTTGATTAAAGTTTTAGCCTAAGTTGTTGATCGGATGCCTAATGTCTCTTACTATCCCATACCGACACTAAAGGTTTAGCTAGCCATGGAAATTAAAACTAACGTGGAAGTAAAAGCAAACAAATATAAATTGGACATTATAAATAATAATAATTTAAATTGCATTAATTAATTAAAGAATACTTGTAACAAATTGCAAAAATAAAAACGAAAATAAAGCATCTATATCCTTCTTCCACAGATCGGAGAGTCGGACTTGGAAAATTCAAATGCAAAACTAAATCAAGCTTGAAATAAATGTATCTAACTAGAATAATAATTTCGATGTTGGAAATTATTATTTGGCAATAATTAAAACAAAGGAGATTTGAAAAGCATGAAAAGAATGTAAAACAAATGGTTCTCAATCCGTGAGCTTCCGCACAATTAAACTCTAAAATGCTCTGTGTTTGATGTTGAAGGTGAGGTATTTATAGAGAACTAGGATCGGCAGTTGAGTTTTGAAACTTTGTCACGAAGCTTGCCTTGAGAATCTCGGAATATAGGGACGTGGTTGGTCCTTTAGAACGTGGCTTCGTGGTTGAGAGAAAGCAGTGTTAGAAACTCCTTGATCAAAGCCTCGCCACGATCTGCTCTTCTAATTTAAGCGTAATGCGTTACGGTCGTGGCCTTTGTGTTACGAGCAAGGTTGGTGTTTTCTCCGTGTTACGGTCGTCATGGGTGTGTTACGGTAACACTCTTCAAAATGGCTTACGGTCGTGGCACAGGCGTTCGACCAACTAAAGTTTGTAATCTTTGATGATTTGTCTTTTTTCTATTCTTTTGATGCTTTCTTGCATTGTTTCATATTTTCTTGTTTTGAGCTAAGTTGTGAATACCGCAAAAGTAATGATAATCTCGAAATATTCGGGAGTTAATCGGGTCAAAATGATACAAAACGGGCTAATTTCATGTAAAATAAACGATATGATTTCGTGTTATCAGTAACGTGCCACGCTTGCCTCCTCGAGGTCAATCAAAGTTAGAGGTCGGAGGAACGCCGGAGCCCTAGCTCCGGTCGTCTTCTCCTGCGATTTCAATTTTGAAACCTACAAAATAAAAAAGAGTTAACGAGCAATAGGGACCCTACCTACCTAAATCAAGGGTTGCGAGTCTAATGGTAGTGTCCTTTTGGCCTGAAGGTGTCTGTAAATAGGGATACGAAGCTCAATAGTTTTCGAGCCCTAACAATGGCGTTTTGTTATTCCTGCGTTAAACTTCAAAAACAAAGCATCAAATTGACCCTAAATAACATCATGAACATGTATGAATGTATAAACACAATTTATTTCTCATGAATCAAGAGTTTGAATTTTAGAAACCTTTACCAAACTGGTGCACTTAGGGAAGCGATTTCTGGATGCTCTGAACTCGTGTGAATGCTTGGATCGACTCCTAGAATGCTCAGGAGAATGAATGGATGTCTGGTTTGGATTGAGAGTGGCTGGAAACTGAGATTCGATCTCGCCTGAAAGTTGGAAAATTTGAGAGCTTTGTCTAGGGTTCTTAGGGCATGAAATTCGTGTCCTTGTTGTCTGAGCTTATGGAGTATATATAGAGCATGAGAATTAGGTCAAGCATTTATGGAAAATATATCAACTTGAATACAGAATATTTGATTGAAATATTTTATCAAAATCTTCCATATTTGGCTCAATCTTGCTCAATCAAGCTTCATGCATTTTTGACAGCTTGCATAGCCTTCCTTGGACCTCAAGACATAACAATATCAAGCCCACACATTTTCCCCTTTTATTTTTGCATTTTATTTAATTAAAATTGAATTTTAATCATTTAATTCAAAAATAAATTAAATAAAAGAAGGAAGGAAGGGCGTACAAATGAGTTTAGAGATTATGGACCATCTTAAGAATAAGCTTGAATCATAAAAACCATGGCCCATTTGAAGAAAATTTAAATTTGCTTGCTATTTCTCTTCATGCACTTCTTCAAAAATGTCAAACTTGCACAATTTGTATCTTGCTCAATTTTCAACATTTTGAAGTGTTCTTGGACTTTTTAGAAAGCTCAAGATGTCCTCTAAACACTTCTTTTGGTTTCATCTTCATTTAGGTTTCCATGCTCGTGTACACTTATTTTGAAAAAGATGACTTTTTGTTGACTTTTAGAAGGACCTATAATGTCTTGATCCATAACTCTCATATGAAGCATTTTTAGCCAAATCTTGGGAGTCACAAAGTTGTAGAGAATTGAATTCTCTTCAAAATTAGCTTTAGTGGAAAAATTTCTGATAAAGTATGTGAGAGTTATGCTTGGTCAAATTTTTGTTGACTTTTTGTCAAGAAACCCTAATTTGGAAACTTTGACTTTTGATCAAATCTTGAGTTTTCTTGACGAATCATGATCAACCCTTGATCAAATGATGAATGTGACTTCAAAATCTTGATGTTGACCAAAATTGACTGTATATTGACCACAATTGACTTTTTGTCCAATACAATTGACTTTCAACCATCTGAGCAATTCTGAGCAAACTTGAGCTTTGAGGCTTGAAACTTGACATGATGATACTTTGAGACATATGAGGAGGCATTATGATCACTTGAGGCATTAGAACTCATCTTTTACTTGAGAGAATCAAAACCCTAGTTGTGGGTTGATTGCTTATGAGATGGTTCATCTGGTCAACCCTTGAGAAATTCTTGAGTATGGAGATGTTGATTGACTTAGGAAATAGGAGGGCAAATTTTAGGGTATAACAGGTATGTAGTTGTGTGATCTAAGCTACCATTGCATTATCTTTCACCATTAATCTATTTGAGTGTATTTTCACCCCTTTGTTGTTTATTTTGTATTATTTTGTACAATGTTGCACATATACTCAGGAGGAGTAAATTCTAATGCGAGTTGGAAGAGGACTATGAAATTCTCTTTGTTTTCTTTATTGTTTTCTCATTGTTTGGTTGGATTGTTTCTCTTATCTAACATTTGGGAACAAGTCATTTAATTGTCTGAGTTATTGTTTGGATTATATTATTTTAATTAAGTATTTTAGTTTGAAGAGATAAGTTGAAGTATGTGTTATTTATTAAGTTCCGCCCCAGGTTTTTAAAATTATTTGGAAAGAATATTCATGTTTTTATTTGAGTAACATCCTAAATTGAGTGTTTAATTTTTTTATTATCAAGAGTCACGTTTTAAGGTGTTACTCTAGCCATCTCCCTGCTGATAAATGCATGTTTGGACACTCTACTGTATCTCAACTGAGCTTGATTGTTAGTCATTTTACTTATAATTAAATCATACAAAATAGACAAAATCAAACCAGACGACAGAGATGCAAAATCAAACAATGCATACAAAATACATAAGTGCGCTTTTGTATTTCATGATAATCAAATTCATAAGAAATACGAAAGTGCACTTTTTGTATTATCCTACAACGTAGAAATGACAGAAAATGCAAAATGCCTAATATGCCCTATACTTTAAATGTTAATGCATGCCTTAATAAACTACATATTGTGAATATTGTGAGTGTATTTACAATCTAATATATTTTAAACAACTTATTTAGTAATGCATGCATAACAAATCAGAAAAAAGAGATAGATAATTTTTTTAATCAAATGTGAAAAATAAAAGCTCTTGGATTGAATGAACTTTAGTAGTGATTAATAAAATACTTGGATTATGTGCAATGCAGTAAAAAGTTTGAGGAAAGATGAAAAATGATGGATTTTAGATTCTCACACACTGTTTTTTTTCTTTCATAGAGGAAGTTTTGGTGGAAACGAGAAAAGAAGAAGGTTTGACGCAATAATATCTTTCAAAACGTGTTCAAAAATATATTTTCGAAAATTTTATGAAAATATATCATTATACTAGTTTATGACAAAATAAGAGTGTGATTCAATTACGAATGAATGTGATGTGGACTTTTAAATCGTGTGAAAAAACAACTCCATATTTTAAGGGCATTATTTATTTTCACAAGAATGTGACACCACCAAAAACACAATAAACAACCTCCATTAAATTTATCATACTACCAATAAGACTTGAGAAATTCTTTTTTAAATCAAATTGTTAATTTCAAATACGATATCATTTAATTTCTATATGTCTCGATTAAACATATAAATTTTTGAAGATAAAAATTAAAAAATAATAAGAAAATTATATATAAAGTCACGTATAATCCAAATTGTGGACAGCAATTTTAAGATCCAATCTAACTTCAAAATTAGTGTCAAGTAATCCAATCTACAAAAAGAAATTGAATATAGATCAGTTCCATAGTAAAATCCTGAATTTACAATTTAATCTCACAATCTATTTAATAATAAACAAATAAAATTATAAAATATTGTAAATTTATATATATGATATTGAAATTAATTTTTTTATAAATTAATCTTAAAGATATTATAAAAAAAATTAATTTTAAAGTAGAAATTGAAACAAAAGGCTAGTATATTTTTCCTTCTATTTTGAAAAATTATATTTTTTGTTCAATTATATCTCTTTACTGAATGATCTATAACCAAACAAAAACATGAACCAAAATGAAAGTAGATAATTAAAAGTAGAGGATGGGGTAGATATGAGTTAATTGCATTAAAATGGTGTTCAATAAGCATCTATTATTGTACCGTCTTGAGCATAATTGAGCCGAGAAAACATACAGAGCAGAGCCCAATACAATAACTTTGTATTATTAGCCCAACTGCCAAGTTCCTCTCTTAAAACTGACAACATAGAGACAAATTTATCGTACCCCTCACAAGACTTGAGGAATGATATTAAGATTTTGATTTTAAATACATTGTTTTTATTTCTATATATTTTTAATGCATGTAAATTTTATAAGATAAAAACTAAAAAAGAAATTAAAAAAGTAAGCATACATATATATATATATATATACACACACACACTTCTATAAAAATTGAAAATACAAGATCCTCTTAAGTATAAGTTCGCCTTCTCTGAATTCGCGAGGTCAGAATTTTTATTGAATGTCTGTTTCATTCTCTTCATGACACAAGGTCGTCATCCTTTTTTCTTCGATTAAATTCAACTGGTCATATCTACTTTGACACCATTCATCCTCATATATCTTTACTTCCATCAGAACTCTCATTGACAGGATCTCAACCTCTATAGAGAGTATTACTTCCATTCCATATATCAAGAAAAATTTCCCCTACCGAAACACAGACGAATGTGCGATAACCATGCATAACAAAAGATAGCATTTCATGTCAATCATTGTAAGTCACAATCATCTTCTAAATAACTTTATTGATGTTTTTGTTGGAAACTTCGACAATACTGTTCATCTTCGGTCGGTAGGAAAAAGAATTGTGATGTTTTATTTTAAAGTCATTGCAGAGTTCTTTCATATCGTTTAAAATAACACTTTTCATATTGTTTTAGTTTTAGAATATAACTATTCAAATACCCGTGCCACATGAGTTTGTTTTTTATATCATTATCATATCTAATGTTAATAAAATATATGATAAATAATATATTTAAATAATTAAAAAACATAACATAAAATTAAACTTATATAATTAAAATCAAGCAACAAAAATAACAAAAACAATAGTAAATATTTTATGTTAATCCGACATATATGAGTTTTTAATACTTTGTATTAAATTGTGAAAAAACATATATTTTTAAATTCAAAGAAAAAACATATATCCATGTCAATCCGACAGATAATGGATTTTCTCATCTTCTAAAAATTTAAGTGAAAACTCTATTTTGAGTCGTTTGATAAAAATAGCAGTTGACTGATAAGTTAGCTAATAACTTATAGCTTATAGCTGATGTCTGATGACTGATAGTTTATAGTTTATAATTGATGGTTGAGATTGATGATTGATAAGCTAATTGAAGTGTTTGGTAACATTAGCAGTTCAGCTAACTTATAAATGTAAAATGACATAAAACATATTTAGTATGTTATTATTTTATTTTAAATTAAAATATATTAGTGAGGATAAAAGTGGATTTTTGTTAAAATAATAAGGATAAAAAAAGAAGAAAAAATAATAAGTTATAAGATAAAACGCTATTTGAAATAGCATCTGGAAAATAAGTTATAAGTTAGCAAAATAACTTATAAACTCGTCATAAAAAAACTATTACTAAAAAATTTTAAAATATCATATAAACTTATAAGCTATAAGACATAAATTTAAAAATCTATCTTATCAAACAGACTCAAAGTATAAATGTTGAGTTATAATTTATACTTTAAACTTTGTTAGACATCTGCGTCATAGTAACTTAATATTATTATGTCATAAATTAATGGAAGATGTCAAAGATGAAACAAAAGTGAAATTAAAAAATTAATTTATAACATTTTTTATGTAAGGGACACATAACATTAAATTAAGTTATGGACCTAAAATATGTATTAGCCTCTTTTTATAATTATGAATAACAAATATATGTTTGTGTTTTATTAATAGATGAATCAATAACAAATATTTAATGTGTCCTTTATTTATGAATCAAAATCAATCCAATGAAATTTATTGGAGCATTGAAATGTTCAAACTAAAATTTTAATGGCATATATATGAAAAGTGTGAAGAGAAACACGTTGAGAGTAGAAAAAGGACAGCCACATTTTCTTCAAAAATATGGTTTCATCTTATTGATAAACATCATTACTTGTTTCATTGATGTTATTGAGAAGATTCTATTAAATTTTGAGACATTAACCTATTATAAATACTTGAAGCCACCGCGCCCAAAATTACTTTATCGTTTATTAATTTTCATTTTAGCACAATCTCAGCAACAATATCAACACCAATAATAGCTCCGAATCCGTCTCAAATCAAATTTCATTTGTTTTAGCAGTGATATGATAGGAACACCAAATGTGACAAATCTTGCAGAAACATTAACAAGTGTACAAAAACCATGCAGCCTTAAAGGATTGCTGCCACACCAGTTTGTCAGTTTTTTTTTTTGGAAGATTGCAGAGTTATAGGATGCAACTAGTAACTCTGGTTCCTTAACCACAAACACAGGAAGAGCTAACACCCAAAAGATTAAAAAAAAAAGGACTTTTGTGCTTTTTCTGTCTGATCGATTCACAGCTCTGTATTGAAGATAGGACGAATTTTCTACATGATACTTTAGCACGTGAACTGTATCCATCTTATGTTTTCTACAACAGTACATCATATGAAACGATAAATCATCATGAATAATATTATCTAAAACAAAATTTTCATGATAAAGATATTTACATTAAAATATGACGTGTTTGTAAATTGTTCACATAATTTTCTTTTGGCATTTTGTAAATTGTTCACATAATTTTCTATTGGCATTAAACAACGACATTTATTTTTATTTGATTTTGAAAGCTTTTATGTTAAAATATTTTTTAATAAACGGTTACATTTATTAACAAATAAAAATTATACAAAAATATATGAGATAAGTAAACCATGTTTGATCTAACTTAGTTTTATAAAAATGGTTTTGAAGGATTGAATTAGCTTCGATGACACATTTTAAGATGATGTCAAAAACTTATTCTAGATTATTTGTTAGATTTTCCGCATCGTTCATACTTTAGTATAATTGAGGTTCAAAGTGTTGAGAAGGTGCGTTCATTGTGTTATCTCCTAATTGTCTAAATTGCAACATTTGATTTGCTTTCATTGCAACCTTTAACATTGTCATTGTGTTGGGTTTGAGAGGGGTAATTAAATTTAAGATATGATATGTATCGTGTATATAAATGAAGGTAATCTCCACTTTATAAAAGTGTTTTGTAGGGATAATTTAAATCCAATTGTACATTCGCCAAAAACATCTACAATGGTGCATCATTATTATTATCAATATTCATAATTATAATTAATTTATATATATATATATATATATATATATATATATATATATATATATATATATATATATATATATATATATATATATATATATATATATATATATATATATATATATATATATATATATATATATATATATATCACATGGATGAGATAAGAAAATATTAATATGATATAACCTTAATCGACCGTTTTCTCTAAAATAAACTCTTCTCTTTGTGTCATCATTGCCTTTCTCTATGACTATCAGAATAACCTCCACACCATCTTTCCAACACCTCCGCACCAACACCACCATCGACATGATTCCTCTCTTTCGCGCCTCAGCAACCACTATACGATCTCTCTCTCTTTCTCTCACTCACTCTCTCTTTCTCTTAATAGTCTTCTATCAATCATGCATCACTAGTATGTCTCTTTCTCTCTCCCACACGCAATGCCTGAGTCCAATAATAGTGATAATGTCACCAACAACAAAACCACCTCTCTTGGCACTCGTGACACTGGCAAGGAGACAATGTCTTCTCCCTCATCGACAGTCTCAAAGATGGATCATCCCGCTCACGCTATTTCAAACATCAAGAACATGCGTACTCTTCTTGAGATGGACAAAGATCAATATAACACATGTGTCGAGCTCTTTCGCATCCATGTCCGCTCTCATCGATTTCTATATCATATTGTTTCCTCTATAGACAACAAACCATTGATAAATACGTCCACAACCGAATATGAACAGTGGACTACTCTTGACTCTACCATTCCTTAATAGATACTCCCTCTAATTACTATTATAAGTAAAAATCCACTTTTTAGATTTATTAAATATTTGATGTATCTAGACTACATAGGAGTTAGATACATAAATGATTTAATAAATTTAAAAAATAAATTTTTATTTATAATAATAATAATGACCGGAGAGAGTATGTTCCACAATTTTCACTTACCTGACCATAAGACACACGAATTCTCTATCCAACTCACTGACACCACCATATCATTAAATTGGTACCACATGAACTTTCTACCTAAAAGAGAAATTCATCAACCAAATTCTTTTTTAAAATAAAATTAGAAAAAGTCAAGCAACTAACATCCCAAAAATATTGAAACAACCTCTACCACCCAACCTTTATGATGAAAATATTAACTAGTTTTTTTAATATTAATTATTAACAAATTTAATATTAACTTTTAACTCTCTTAGTTCTTATAACTTAGTTAACCAATTTTTGTATTAATTTGATATTCTAATCTAGAGATTTCATCTTGAAGAAAAAGTCATGTCAACTCAATGACATTCTTATGTTTATAGTTGGTTTTATTAATTCTTGATGGTCCATAGAAGACAAGGAAAGAATGAGTGAAACTTACAAGATGCATTAACTTTATCGGTTTAGGGAAAGTCGGCTATAGAATCATGAGTCTAATACTAGTATATATAGTATTTCTATTACTATATTTTCTTAGACAGAATATATTATTTCTAATCAAGTAGTATTCTTAAAGTTGAAGCATTACAATACAAACTCATATAGTAAATTAATTACCCAAAAATAAAAAAAGTTCCAAAATTTTCAAGAATTTGTCCCATTGTTTTGCTTGAAAACAACATCTACCACTAGCAACAAACACACTTTCTACCCTTCCATTGGTATATATAAAGGGTAGCACAAACAACATCTTCATTGGCTCATTCACACATCTCTTATATCACATTAAACACTAAATTTTCTTACCATCATTGTGTTAAAATTGTTTGCTATAATGGCTTCAAGTTCATCTTGGACAACAAAGCAGAACAAAAAGTTTGAGAATGCTTTGGCCATCTATGACAAGGATACACCAGATAGGTGGCAGAAGCTAGCAAACGCTGTTGGAGGTAAAACAGTGGAAGAGGTGAAAAGACATTATGAGATGTTGGTTGAAGATTTGAAGCAGATTGAAGAAGGTCATGTTCCATTGCCAAAATACAGAAATGCTCCAACAATAGGAGGAGGTAGCATTAAAAGTTACACTTTCACAGAACAACAAAGGTAACTTTTACTCCTTAACACATATTTGTCATTCAATAAACTTATAAGTATTTTTTGTTTTTAATTTTTCATGTTTTGGAAAATGTTTTTTACTATGATATGATGTTACATTAATTGTATTTGTATTTGTAATGCAGATTGAAGTTTCTAAGCATTCAGTGAGGTAGTAATCAACAGAAGGCACAAAAAAAAAAGTAGAATATTGTTTTTTTGGGTTGGTTTATAACTTTCTATATATGTACTCTACTATTTATCAATGTAATGGTGACATAATGTGTAAAAAAATTATCTCATGGACATGTCAACCATTGACTATAATTAAGTTTGTGTTAGCTTCATTTTTAATTTCTGTTTTGGATGCATAAAAATGATGATAGTGTCTTTAGAAAGGAACATATAGAGGAGCTTCCAAGCTAAGTGTGTTTGTGTTCAAGTATGTTTATTTGCTTAAAAAAACAAAGGTGAACATCTCTTAATTGGATATCAGTACTTTCCTCCAATCAAATAAACATATTCAATGCTATATCATTTTTAATATTATTTTATATTTTAAAAAATTAGATTTTTAAAGAAGGTACCGGTTCCTAATTACTTAACATGGATAGTTAATTAATAATTTACTTAATGTAATTATTAAGACTAATTATTAAGATATCCAAATCCGGTTACTTGTTGAATCAAGAGGGAGCGATATAAAACATGCATATGTTTAAACAAGTTTATCTAAAGTGAAGGTACATGTATATGCTTTTACCAGGCACCGACCATAACATGTTTCATCATTTCTGTCTCGTGGAATGCCTACAGCCTATTATTCTTAAGAGCCAATGTTTTTAAGTTGTTTGTTTTGGGCATACAATACGATGAGATTTAAATTTAAGAACACTAACTAAAGCATCTTCAGAGATAGTTAATTTTAGAGAATTTATTTTGAATTTCATCAAGAGCGCGCCACATATGGGTGATTGTGTGTAACCTTATTCTATTTTGCTTGAAACCATATGCATATGATACCTCCACTAAGGATAGGAGTTTATTGTCAGCCTAGTTATCTACCATTTGCGTTTGGGAATAATATTTAAATTGTCAAATATCAAAAAGTCAATATGATTCCATTAAAATATTTATATGTATTTTGATGTTTTGTCGCATTTTAGATATTTTTATTTTATCATTTTATTGTAATTATGATTTATTGTTTGTTGTAGTCAATGTACCTTATAGTTATTCCTAATTTTCAATTAGATTGTAATTATTTTCAAGTTTTTGTTTTAATTGAGCAATTGATCAAAATTTAATAATGTATGGTTTGAACCACAAGTTAGATGACTTAAATTAAGATGTTTTTAAAATTTGATTCTAGTCACATTTTTTGGCTGACTCGAGTCATGAGTAAATGAGAAATTTAAAATTTAGTGCTAAAAAGTTTGACTAGATTCAAGAATTTGTCGGAATCGAATCAAAGACACATTGACTCGAGTCATAGAGTGAAAAGGAAGAAAAAAAACGACGAAAAAGAAGAAGACAAAACACTTAAAATGAGTCACATTAAATAAATTTTAAATTTTTTTTATAATAATGAGATCATATAGGTTAGACAGGTTCAAAATAGACAGACTCACAAATTAGTCCAGTAAGTCATTAAAGAAAAAAAACATAAGGGAATTGCTCGTCAGACCCTTGTATGAGTATCACACCCTTGAAAATTTGAATTTGTCCTTCATGAGTCAGGAGATGCATCTTCGGACGCACCCAAATCACAACAAAATGTAGTATTCTAAGATTCGCCTCATTTTGTCTCTATGGCTTCTCTATCTATCTCCACAACACGCCAATATACTGATGTCACACTTTTTGCCTGCTCATCTCGAACCTCAACTACCTCCTGACTAGCTGGCCTTGGTGATTTTCCAAGAGCGTCTGGTGTCATGATAAGGTATAACACCCTATAGAATCATATCAGGTAGTCTTCAGCACAAGCACATTGTACATGAGTTAGCTCCCAACGATACTCCTCTGGTACTAGGTGAGTCTCAAATCATTTAGTATCACCTGTGGGTCTCTACGGCGAACGCCAATAGGAGTTAACTCGTGAGGAGGTCTCAGAATAATCTGCAAATAGACAAACTAGAGCATCACTCGATCAGGCAAATAAGAATACATAAGAGATGACTCACACCCTAGTCAACAGGAATATAATGAAATAATATCAAACTGACGTGTCTGGTAATGACTCTCGTATGGACAGAAGCAAACGTCACCTGGTACCGTTTAATTAAGAGATACTTTGAATGGTTCAACCATACCATTCCCCTTGTACACAATAAAAGTGACTGCACGAGACGGTCGACCATTGCCATAATAAGTGTGCAACCCCCCTCACATGATAATTATAAAATTATTCCTAAAAGTTAAATCTTGCATGAGCACCTCTAGTGTCCAGACGCCGGTTATAAATTTAATGAGTTGAATAAAAGAGACACATATATTCTCAATTAATTTTCAAAACCAAACAAAGCATAATTAGGCTTGCAGTTGGTTGCTAGTTGCTGCTACTCGTCTCGTCAGTCGTTGCAGGTTTCGTTGAATTTGCTCTTGCCATCCAATTCCACCTCACAATGGAAGCCGGAACTTCTTCTTACAAGGTAACAACACTAGTTTCTTTCAACCACCTAGGGTTTCCATTGTATTCCTTCTTACCGTTTACTACTTACTCATTTGCAGATCATATTGGGTTCTTCCTCCATCGCACGTCGCAAGATTTTATCCGAAATGGGATACCACTTCACATTAATGGTATGCACAAACTTCCGTCTAATTTCATTTTTATTTTAGGTTTCATCTTTACTTCTTTTTTTATTTTATTTTTGTAGACTGCAGATATTGACGAAAAGAGCATTCGAAAAGAAACTCCAGAAGAGTTAGTTATGGCTCTAGCTGAAGCCAAGGTTTGTGCTTTGTTATCATTTTCTGTAAATAATTTTACCTCCGGTCGATGGCTCATTATAGGGTTAAATATATTGTTAATCCACTTGTTTTGGAGCTTTGTTCTTAATGGAATTGTGAATTGTGCGTCAGGCCAATGCCATTATTTCCAAACTTCAAACTACCTGTAATCAAGAGAAAGTTGATGAACCGACGCTTTTAATTGCTGCTGACACAGTATGTTGTGTTTGTTTCCTTTTCTTGGCGTTTATGCCCGTAGTCAAGTGTTGCTGATCACTAGGTTGTTGTCACAACAAGGGCCATTTTGTTAATTGAGGATATACACCTTCTTTTTTAGAGGGTATAGTGTACTAGTGTACTCCCGTTTGAATATTACAGATCTGGCTTCTAAGGTTTTAAGAAAGAACAAAAAGATGTTAGTCTTGCAAAGCACAGACCATTGGCCAATTGCCGTTTTGGTAACCTTGTTAACACTTTGGTTTTCATCTTCTACCTTCTCATTTTTTGTTTTCATGCATATATCCGAGGGAAATACCAAATATCATCACAGGACAGTATACTTAAGTCGTCATCTTTCAAACATTTTGAATTTTGAATGAATATTGCATGGTTTTATTGAAATTTGACTATAAAATGATATATAATTTTGTATTATTGAATGCCTACCTGCTCACTGTAAAATTATTGAAGAGTGAGACCTACATTTTAAGTTCTTTTGTGTTAAAATTTCTCATAGATCCCTGGTGATGTCACGTTATTATTTTATAAAATGATACTGTGTTTTTTATAGTGCTGCGGCTGATACTCTAAGACTCACTTTCTCTGCTTTTAACTTTTTTTTATTAGGCAGAAGCCATCTTACAGAGGCTCCCTGTTGGTGACTACTTAAAGGATGCCGAGCCAACTTTATTAATTACTTCTGACCAAGTATACATCACTTTCTTCTGAATTTTTTATTTTATAGCTTGCCTTTGTGCTTCCTCTTCTGCATAAGCAACAACATTTTTGAGAAATTTTCCCATTGAACGAAAAATCTGAAAAAGTTGTGTAGTGTTGCCACTAAAACTGTCTTCGTTCACTTGCTTCTTAACAGTCCTTTTCCCTCCCTCTTTCTACTGTTGTGGTTGTTAGTTGTCAAGTTTTGGCTTCATGGAATGGAATTGTCTTGTGTTGATTAATAAACTAAATATGTCCGTTGTTTAAACAAATTGACTCTTGGTGTTACGGAGGCCTGGATGACTTTCAGTCTTAATGCCTAAACGCCCATACCTGTGTGCTTGCTATCCTCGTAAACAAATGGCCTTATGGTGACAACCAAGACTAGTTTGTGGCAGCATTTGTTTGTTTTTTATATAAGTTTTGTCATCATTTCCTTTTGGCTTACACTCACTGCCAAATGATTTGGAGGTGGTGGTCTATGAAGGTGTGATTAGGGAAAAGCCATCTAACAAACAAGAAGCTCGGCAATTCTTGAAAGGTCTGTGTAATGTTTTATTTCTTTCATTTATCATCTAAGTAATTTCCTCTCCCTTCTTAGTGGTTTTGCTGTTAAGTGGGAGCTTTCAACCACCTCCTATATTCATACCTAACGTCTCTTTGCACACAATTTTAGATTATTCTGGAAGGAAAGCAGCAACCGTTGGATCTGTATTAGTTACTAATCTTAAAACTGGATTGAGAAAAGGAGACTCAGATCGTGTTGAGGTATTATCTGCTCTTTATGGGTGATTATTGTTCAGCCTGTCTCTTATTTTATCTTACTAGAAGTGCCAGACGGATCCAATATCCAGTGGCGGATCCATAAAACACCTGGGGGAGGGAAGGGGTGGCGAGCTTGACATGCATAATCATTTTAGATTATCTTATGTTTAAATATTAATAATAAAATTTACAAATTTATTATATAAATTAATTTTTTTATGGCTAAAATATGCAAGCAATGCTTATAGGAACTGGATCAGAAATTAAGAAGTAATGAATTTCGTTTATGAGTGGACTCTTTTGTCCCTATTTGCACCAATTGGGTCCAGAACAAGGATGGTCAGAATTACCGTGAATGAAAGAAAACCAGGATTTACAAGAGACCTGAACTAACTATCCCTCAACTGAACAGATACTTAAATGCACGCTCTTTCACCTTACTCACCTCATATTTCCTCTCCCCCCTAACTACTCTTTACAATTAAAGTAACTGAACAGTAGTTAGTTACTTTGTTACATTAAATTCAACGGTACTATGAGATGCCATCCATAAAGAAGCATGGAAAGATGACATTGGGTGCTGTGCCAGTAGTTTGCCAAAACTTAAAGTCTTGGAACTATAGGTTTCTTAAGTGTAAAAGTTTGACAGGTAGTTTGATTAAACCTAAGTGGCAGAAGCACAATATCAACTCTTATCAAGTACTGCATGCTAGATGACAGATACATTGATAACATTCACTATGCCTGCTAGATGTTCCACTTATACATCGTAAGTTAAAAGTTAAAACAATTACTACCTCTATTAGGATATTTTTGCCACTGATTCCTCTTTCCGTGGCAATTTTGAAATCATCTATGAATATGGTTGATGATATTGATCTTTTCTCACAATACTAATGAAAGGAACTTACTTAATTCAAAGTTCAAACGATGGACACACGCACACGCATGCATACACACACACCTTTGGAAAAATTGCACACACTAAAGTTTGAAGTTAGGAACCCACAAAACACACTACCAAGTAAACCATAGAAGACACAAGAACTTACGTGGTTTGACTTTGACGGCTTTTGCCTACATTCACGAGAAACCTTAAATATAATGTTTACTATCTCAAACAAGATTCCTAGTTATGTAGAAATTTGGAAACCCCACTAGAAGTTGTGTATTGCTTTCGTACCTTACAAACACTAGTTCCCCACTCAAAATCTACAGAGAATGATAAACACTCACTCACAAGAGACATTCTCACTACAAGTGATCACACACGCATGCTCATTCCTCTTGGACATGGATATCTTCAACTTTTCACAAGACTCCCTTTTATGTAGTGAAGGGGATGTGGCTTCTTCCAGAATTGATAACCTTTCAAAAGTAGTGAATAATAATTTATCTCATCTTTTAAATAGTCTTTGGACAACACTTTCAAAATTTGAAACTATTAAGGTCTTTTAATTTTTGAATTTTCAATAAAAATATGCATACATATATATTGTGGAAACTGATTGTGACTTGTGATGTTTTACAGATCTATTTCAACGAAATACCTGATGAAGTCATTGAGAAGCTGGTATGTGTTGTTTCTTTTAATTGATTATTTTTCGGAGGTCTCTTGAACATGCAATGTCTATAATATGAACTCTCTTCAGTTGCTGAGTTATGTATTTGAATTGATTTTTATCCCTTTCTTCTTGTTTAGGTTGATGAGGGAATTACTCTCAACGTTGCTGGAGGGCTGATAATAGAACATCCTTTAATATTTTCATATGTCAAAGATGTGGTTAGTTGAATCCTATTTCATTCTTACTCAGAAATGTCGATGCATCTTACTTATAGACACATGAGGCGGGTTACCTAGACCTTAGACTGCATTTCTCAATCTAGCCCCCATAGTTTAGTTTATAGATGTTTCCATCTAAAATCTGGTATAGTGAATCCATGAAGTGGCAGTTTTCTGTTGCTCGCCATTAGAATTATGAACCCGGTTACTTTCTGAATACGATTTCTATTTTCATTTCTTAAAATTTGTGTTAATTTTTCTTCCTAACAAGAAGATATTAGACTCTTAAAGTAAACCATGTGCAATTTTTGGAAACAATAAAAATATCAAAAAATTGTTTTCATTATTTTCTCTATCACAATTCACAATTGTTTATTTTAAGAGTCTCTAATAAGTTCAATAAACATAATTTAGAAAAAATTAAAAACAGAAAATGCTTTCACAAAGTAAACGAGATAGTATTTTTCATTTCGGAGGCAGAGGACCCAAAAAAAAACCTTTGCTTTGGGAATCCTTGGGAGTCTACTGGGAGTCAAAGACTCTAATTATAACAACTTCTATGCAAAAAAATAAAATAATATTGATTGAGTTTAGCTGGCTAGAGATGGTTGGATAAAAAATCCTACAAAACAGATTACTAGTAATCTTTAGACGGTGGAACCAAAGCTGTTTAGCTCAAGGTTTCTTTAACACTCAAACTGAACCAAAGCTGTTTTCGAAGTTTGCATGTTGATTTTCCTCAAATTTTATTGAAATTTCTATGTTTTCCTAAGTTAGTTGGTGTCAATATGCTGATGGTCTGCACAAATATAGTGCAAGTGATATTGCTAGCTGCTTTCTTGCTGGGATAAAATTTCTCTCATTTTACTTCCTAGTTCTAAAAGACTTAAATATGGTGGTTTTACAGGTGGGCACAATTGATAGTGTGATGGGGCTTCCCAAAGATCTGACTGAAAAACTCTTAAAGGCAGTCCTATAATTTGCGCTATCTAACCCTCTTGTGGGACTGCTAAGTAATGGCTTATTTTGTGAGTCATGGACCTTGGCTCTCTACAACTACATTTTTCTTGACTCTATGCAGTGTCTTCTGGTATCAGTTATTTTTCTAAGTTAGATTAGTTATTTTTCTGCGGAGGCAGTTATGTTATGTCTGGATTTTTTATTGACTGTTCTGTTTAAATTAAGTATAATGTATGATGAATATCCTCATCAATGTATTTTGTTCACATTTTACTATTAGCATAAGGCTGTATTGTGACAATTGGTTCATTAGACAAAGAATCGTTCCTCAAGGTTGTTAAAGTTGTCAATTTAAAGGTTCAGGACTTAAAATATAAGTGGCCTAAATTTTAAAAAATAAATGGGCTCCAAAATAAGTAGGACCTATAAAGCAAAGACTTTTAAATTTTAAGTAAATCTTAAGGCCCCAAATTTTTCACAAAATATTTTTAATAATTTTAAAAAATATATATATATTTTTAATCAAAAATTAACTTTTTTATTTTCATAAAAAAATTCACTTTTTTATTTTTGAAAAAAATCAATTCTTTGTATTTCGGAATTTTTTTACTTTGTAATAATAGATATTTTTATATTTTTGACAAAAAAAAACACTTTTTTTAAAAAAGTAGATTAATTGTATTTTCAAAAAATTGATTTTTTCTAAAAAAATCGACTTTTTATATTTTTGATAAAAAATCAATTTTTTTCAAATTGACATTTTTTTCTTTTCGCCATAAAATCAGTTTTTTCCCGAAAAAATCAACTTTTTGTATTTTTGACAAAAAAAATTGATTTTTTAATGAAAAACCCGACTTTTTTATATTTTAGACAAAAAATCGGTTTTTTTCAAAAAAATCAAAATTTTGAATTTTCGCCAAAAAATCAACTATTTATATTTCCAACAAAAAATTGATTTTTTTGTCAGAAAAATCTATTTTTTGTATTTTCGACAAAGAATCGGTTTTTTTCCGAAAAGATAGACTATATTTTCGATAAAAAAATTGGTCTTTTTCGGAAAAGTTGACTTTTTAAATTTTAAAAAATCAGTTATTTTTCCGGAAAAATCGATTTTTAAATTTTCGACATAAAAACAAAATTATGAAGGCTACTTCATTAAAAATATTTTTTAAGGAGGTTAAAAAACAAAATCGGTTGTTTTTCTGGAAAAATAGATTTTTATATTTTTGACAAAAATCGTTTTTTTAAGTCGATTTTTAAATTGTCAACAAAAAATCAAATTTTTTTCGATAAAAAATTGGTTTTTTCTCAAAAATATTGACTTTTTATATTTTCGACAAAAAATTGGTTTGTTTTTGAAAAGGTCGACTTTTATATTTTTGAAAAAGTCAACTTTTTATATATTTGATATAAAAAATCGAATTTTTATATTTTTGAAAAAGTCGACTTTTTATATTTTCGAAAAAAAATTGATTTGTTTTTTAAAAAGTGGATTTTTTATATTTTCTACGAAAAATCGGTTTGTTTTTGAAAAAGTCGACTTTTTACGTTTTCGACAAAAGTTCTGTTTTTTTCTGGAAAAATCTTATATTTTATGTTTAAAAAAATCTAAAATTTTATTTTAAAAAAAATCGACTTTTCTTATTTTTCAAAAAATGCACCTTTTTATATTTTCAGACAAAAAGACTATTATTCTTTTTTTAAAAAAAATTATTTTTTTACGAAAAAATCGACTTTCCATATTAAAAAATAAAGTGAGTTTTTAATTTTTTTTAAAAAATATTTAAGAAGGATGTTAAAAAGTAGCTTTTTGAGAATCCCCACATTGCTTTGTGTGCTGAAGCAAGGGGGAGACCAAAAGTATATATTGGACCTAAATTCTTTGTTTTTTTATATACCAATTAATAGCACTTTAAGCTTATATTTAACTTTTAGTTTAAATATTTGCTTCGTAAGAGTGTGAGTGTACTGGAGAATTGGGGTGAGATTAGAGAAGTCTACGACTCTACGTGTTGTAAAAAATTTGAGTTTGTCTTTGTTATTTCCAAACACTTATAGATACAAGAGGCAATTTTAGTCGACCATGGACTGCACAAATTTGGTGCGAGTGATAAAGTTGCATTTTTGCTGGGGTAAGATTTCTGTCTGCATTTTTCTTGAAATTAGAAAAGTATTCTTCATGAGAAATGATACAATTTATAGAGTGAAAATTCTATATTATTTGGAAATCCATTGAGATATTTTCAAAGTATTGTTTATGGGAAATGTAACAAATGTCTTGAAATTAATAGCAACAATAAGCAAATTAAATAGGATAGACTCGAACACCTATAACATATGACAATAATTATTTGACAATGTCATCACTACTCTGTCTGATTATTTAAGTGATCATTTAAAAATAGTGATGAGTCTCTGTCTGATTATTTAAGTGATCATTTAAAAATAGTGATGAATCTCAAAAATTGTCAGATCATTTTCAAAAATTATCTGATCATTTAAAAATAATGACGAGTCATGAAAATTCATTATTTATAAATGTCATCACCCTCTGATCATTCAAGAATAGTGATGAATCTTGAAAATTGTGTGATCATTTAAAATTAGGTGATTCCTAGAAATATTTTAGTTATGATTCAAAATATTTGAATTAGGAAGAAATAAACCCATGATAACCGAAATCATTAAATTAATTAACGAATATGCTTTTGAAAAATTTGAAAATAATTTTTAATTAAGAAATTTTGGACCAACAATGAAATTAGTAGCAACAATAAGCAAATTAAATAGGATAGAGCCGAACACCTATAAATTCTGAGCAGTTTTGGACCAACATATCACAGATGACAATAATTATTTGACAATGTCATCACCACTCTGTTTGATCATTTGAGTGATCATTTAAGAATAGTGATGAGTCTCTGTCTGATTATTTAAGTGATCATTTAAAAATAGTGATGAGTCTCGAAAATTGTCTGATCATTTCCGAAAATTGTCTGATCATTTAAAAATAGTGGTAATTCTTAGAAATATTTTAGTTATGATTCAAAAAAATTGAATTAGGAAGAAAATAAATCCATGATAACCGAAACGATTAAATTAATTAACGAATATGCTTTTGAGAAATTTGAAAATAATTTTTAATTAAAAAGTTTGGGACTAACATACCACAAATGACAATGTCATCACCACTCTGTCTAATAATTTAAGTGATTATTTAAGAATAGTGACGAATCTAAAAAATTATTTGATCATTTAAAAATAGTGGCGAGTTATATAAATTAATTATTTGACAATATTATCGACTGTCTCATCATTTAAGAATGGTGATGAATCTTGAAAATTGTCTTGATAATTTAAAAATAATGATGAATCCTGATAATAGTTTTAGCCATATATGATACAAAATATTTGAATTTGGAAGAAAATAAACACATGATAATTCATTAATTTAACATTTTTAGCAAATTTTAACCGAAATGAGTAAATTAATTAACAAATATCTTTCTGAGAAATTTGAAATAATTTTTAATTGATTAAGAAATATAAAACAATAAGTTATATTAAAAAATTAAGATTCTAATGAATTTATTTTATAAATACATTTGTCTATAAATATAAGACATAGTAATCAAAACAAATTGTTAAGAATATTAAATTTATTGATAATAATATTATTTCAACATGCAAAAATATTAAAATTTATTGATGATTAAAATTATTTAAACATGTTTAACATTGAAAGAAAGTTGGTGTTAACTTCAATTTTTGCTGGCTTCTCATAATTATGTTTCCATCATATTATTTGTTATTTATTGCAACAAAAAAAAAATGTTGAGGAGTCGGTGTAATTTTTAGCATACAATTTTTATTTTAAAGATTCATAAATTAAATACGATAAACCTATTTAAAAATATTTTACATACATGACGGATGATCAACAATAAAATATTTTCATTACATTGTGTTATCATCCAAATTTAATTAAAGATATTATTTTAAAATTAATTTTTATTCATAAATTTTGTTGTATTTATTGTTTTATTAAGACAATTTGACATGTCCCTCATAATTCTAAATAATCACTACTATTTTTAAGTATTTTCAGTTCTTCCAATTCAATCATAATTATGTTGTGCAGATAATGAAGTGTTATAGATAATGAAGTGTTATGATATCTAAATCCTTTGATTTCATCTTTTGTCAAAATCTAGTTTAGGGGTGTCTATGGGGTTATGTTTCCCATCAAATTGAAGAAATAAGGCGGATGGAATTGGAGGACATGAAAGGAAGAGGTTTGAAGGATGCTAATCATCGGGTGACTTAATGATTATTGCATCGTTCAATATTCATGGGTGTGGAGGCAGTGATGAGCGTAAGTGCCTCCAAAATCTGATCTCGAAGGAGAATGTGGATTGTGTTTTGTCCAAGAATCTAAGTTGTAACATGTTGATAATCTAGTTGTGGAGTCTTTCTGGCGTGATTCTGATGTTGATGAAGTGCGATGTGGGTTGAGGGGAGAACAAGTGGTATTATTATTTTCTTGCAAGCAGGTTTGTTTCATTGAATTTCTAGCTTTGTTGGAGAAGATTATTTGAGTATTCATGTTCTTTGGAAATGTTCTTCTGTTTATTTCATTAATATTCATTCCTCTTGTTTGCTGGCTAAGAAAAGAGCTTTGTGGGATGAATTAAGACGGTTGAAAGAGAAGTTTCATTCGGGTTTGTGGTGTGTGGGGGTAAATTTAATTCAGTTAGAAGTTAGATTAATTGAAAGGGGGTTTCTTCTTCTTTCAATCATAGAGAAACAAATGGGCTTAATGCCCTTATTCATGGCTTGGAGTTGGTGGATGTGCCTTTGTTGGGTAGGAATTTTACCTGGTTTAACCTGGAGGGGAATGCGCGAAGTTGTTTGGATAGGTTCTTGATTTTTAATGGGTTATTTGATATGTGGAAATTGGAGGGTTGATAGTGGGTGATAGGAGTTTGTTTAATCATTGTCCTATTTGGTTGTTTTACAATTATACTAATTGGAGGCATAAGCCTTTTAAATTTTTTAAGTGCTAGTTTGAGCACGAGGCTTTTTAACTTTTGTTTAAGAGGTTTGGAAAACCACTTTGATTAGAAGAAATGTCGATTTTATCCTTAACAAAAAGCTTAAGGTTATTAAAACTAAGTTGAAAAAGTGAAATAGGGAGATATTTTGGGTGATTGATCTAGATGTGGATCAAGCTTTTCTGGCTAATGGTAGTCCCACTTGTGAGTTTTTAGATTCGAGGGGTTTGAGACAAGGGGGCCCTCTTTCTCCTTTTCTGCTTCTCTTTGTGGCAGACAGGTTGATGAGCTTAATGCAGAATATGGTGGTCGGGGGGAGTTTTAAAGGGTTCATGTGGCGGATGACGTGGGTTTTGAGATGTTGCAATTCTCAGTTTATATTGTTCTTGTTTGTGATTGTTTATGGGATAACCTTTGGTGCATTAAAGCTTTGTTGTGTTGTTTCAAATTGGTGTCAGGTGTGTACACTAATTTGAACAAAAACAAGTTATTTGGTGTTCATTTGTATCCTCACCTCTTGAATACGACTTTATCTTTCTTGTTTTTGGGCATTCTAGTGGGTGCTAATCATAGGTGGAAGGAGACTTGGTCTAGAGTGGTAGACAAGTTGAAGAAAAAATTAGGTGTTTGGGCTGGTAAACATTTGTCTTTAGGTGGGAATGTCGCTTTGTTGAATTTCGCGCATACCAATATTTCGATTTTCATGCTCTTTTTTCCAAAACTCCGAAGTGTATTTACGAGGATATTATCAAGATCAAGTTGCCCTTTTTGTGGGTGGTGGAGAAGGTAAGAGAAAGATTTAATTAAAAATTTGAAAAAAATATTAAATTTATTGATAATTAATATTATTTAAACATGTTTAACATTAAAAGAGAGTTAGTTTACTTGTGTTATCGTCGGAATTTAATTAAAAAGTATTATCTTATAATCATCTATGGTTAACAATTTGTTGTCTTCCTAAGACAATTTGACTTTGCCTTATAATTTTAGATAATCACCATTTTTTTAAGCCTTTTTGGTACTTTCATCTCACCTATCATACTCTCTTGTGTGATTATCATCATAGTTATATCGTCGAAGTAGTGTGTTGTTATAACATCTGGATCCCTCGACTTCATTCCTTGAGAGAATCTAGAACGATGGAGAATCATTTTTTATAAACAAAATCAATATATTAGATGGAAGCACAAGGAGTGTCCAACCCAATACATAAAAAAACGTGAAAAAACTAATCGAAATAAGAAATCGGATTCACACATCAATCCAACCAACCTATCGCCTTGTTGAACTTGTTGATGAAAGCCACTAATCACTCCCAAGCAAAGAACTTAATTATCCCTACCATATCAATTTTACAAAGAATCATTCCCTTAAAAAAATTTGCATTTCTACAACTCCAAATGATCCAACAAATTACTTAACCGAAATTTGATAGCCCTTCTAACATTAAAAATCCTAACCACATCCAAAAAAGAGTTCTCCCCCATAACTCCCTCGAGTTTTGACATTTAGATCTTTATTTTGAGGTTCACATTGTAAATTTTTCAATAGATATATTTAAGTTGAATCTCTCAAATCCATATCATACTTACATAATAAATATAAAATTATTTTCAAAGGATAATAAATTTAACTAAAATTGATAAATATATATATTCATCATCAAATATATTTAATTATATCATTAAATTATTTTTCTATTTAATTAATAATAATAATTATTATTATTATTATTATTATTATTATTATTATTATTATTTAGAATCTATATAAAGTACATATTCTCTTCACAAATCTATTGCATTGCACCAAACCGTTAATTAACAGTTTCTAAATTTTCTATAATTGAAATTGAAATGTTTACTTCACTGAAACAAGCTGATCAGTGTTCTTCATCACCTCTTTCGAATATGTTAGCACCACCGCATACAACTGATCAGTGTTCTTCATCACCTCTTCCGAATATGTTAGCACCACCGCATATTGCTTAGTGTGGTGAAATAAGAGGGAGATCAAAGCTATATATTGGACATAAGTTCTTTGTTTTTGATATACCAATCAATAGTACTTTAAGCTTATATTTAACTTTTACTTTAAATATTTGCTTTGTAAGAGTTTGGGTGTCCGAGGGATTGGGGTGAGAGTAGAGAAGTCTACGTATTGTAAAAAATTTCACATAATAATAATTCTCTGGTTGTCTATTTAGACAACGGTTGTGGTTTTTCTCCGGTTTTAGGATTTCCACGTCATATTCTTGTGTTTTTTGTTGTGTTAATTATTTTCCTAACACTTATAGACACAAGAGGCAGGTTACCTTTACCATGGACTGCACAAGTTTGGTGTGAGTGATATAGTTGCATTTTTGCTGGGATAAAATTTCTGTATTTACAGGTAACAACAGATAGTGTGATGTGGTTTCCCAAAAATCTGAGTGAAAAAACTCTAGAAGGATCGAGAAGGAAGTCATGTAGTTTGTGTTATCCCCTTGTGAGACTCTGCATTTTTCTTGAATCTATATGTAGTGTTTTATGATATAACTGCAGGTATGTTATGATTAAATTAAGTATAATGTATTTGTTTATATTTTACTATTAGCATAAGTTTGTATTATGAGTAATTGGTTCATTAGAAAAAATATTCTTCATGAGAAATCATACAATTTATAAAGTGATAAATCTATATTATTTGGAAATCCATTGAGATATTTTCAAAGTATTGTTCATGAGATATGTAACAAATGTCTTGAAATTAATAGCAACAATAAGCAAATTAAATAGGATAGAGCCGAACACCTATAAATTCTGAGCAGTTTTGGACCAACATATCACAGATGACAATAATTATTTGACAATGTCATCACCACTCTGTTTGATCATTTGAGTGATCATTTAAGAATAGTGATGAGTCTCTGTCTGATTATTTAAGTGATCATTTAAAAATAGTGATGAGTCTCGAAAATTGTCTGATCATTTCCGAAAATTGTCTGATCATTTCCGAAAATTGTCTGATCATTTAAAAATAATGATGAGTCATGGAAATTCATTATTTGTAAATGTCTGATCATTTAAAAATAGTGATGAATCTTGAAAATTGTCTGATCATTTAAAAATAGTGGTAATTCTTAGAAATATTTTAGTTATGATTCAAAAAATTTGAATTAGGAAGAAAATAAATCCATGATAACCGAAATGATTAAATTAATTAACGAATATGCTTTTGAGAAATTTGAAAATAATTTTTAATTAAGAAATTTGGGACTAACATACCACAAATGACAATGTCTGTTTGATAATTTAAGTGATTATTTAAGAATAGTGATGAATCTCAAAAATTATCTGATCATTTAAAAATAGTGGTGAGTTATATAAATTAATTATTTGACAATATTATCAACTGTCTCATCATTTAAGAATGGTGATGAATCTTGAAAATTGTCTTGATAATTTAAAAATAATGATGAATCCTGATAATAGTTTTAGCCATATATGATACAAAATATTTGAATTTGGAAGAAAAGAAACACATGATAATTCATTAATTTAACATTTTTAACAAATTTTAACCGAAATGAATAAATTAATTAACAAATATCTTTCTGAGAAATTTGAAATAATTTTTAATTGATTAAGAAATATAAAACAATAAATTATATTAAGAAATTAAGAGTCTAATGAATTTTTTTTATAAATACATTTGTCTATAAATATATATAAGACATAGTAATCAAAACAAATTGTTAAGAATATTAAATTTATTGATAATAATATATTTTAGCATGCAAAAATATTAAAATTTATTGATGATTAATATTATTTAAACATGTTCAACATTGAAAGAAAGTTGGTGTTAACTTCAATTTTTGTTGGCTTCTGATAATTATGTTTCCATCATATCATTTGTTATTTATTGCAACAACAAAAAATGTTGATGAGTCAGTGTAATTTTTAGCATACAATTTTTATTTTAAAGATTCATAAATTAAATACGATAAACCTATTTAAAAATATTTTACACACATCACGGATGATCAACAATGAAATATTTTCATTACATTGTATTATCATTCAAATTTAATTAAAGTAAAATTAATTTTTATTCATAAATTTTGTTGTATTTATTGTTTTATTAAGACAATTTGACACGTCCCTCGTAATTCTAAATAATCACTACTATTTTTAAGTATTTTCAGTTCTTCCAATTCAATTAGAATTATGTTATGCAGATAATAATGAAGTGTTATGATATCTAAATCCTTTGATTTCATTTTTTGTCAAAATCTATAATGATGAAAAATTATTTATTTGTGCTTTTTATCTCTCTTATTTAATAATGAGTTTTCCCGTGATCTTTCATTTTAAAAGTTAAAATTATGAATTTCTCTGGTGAAATATACTTGAAATATTTAAATTGAGTCTTTCATATTCATATATATATATATATATTATGTTATATATTAAATATAAAAATTATTTTTTAAAAGATAATTAATTTAATTTTAAAAAAATATATGTATATTCATCATCAAATATATTTAATTATATTTAAAATTTAAAATTTTAATTGAATTTTAAATAATAATAATAATTAATAATAAAATATAATAATAATAATAATAATAATAATAATAATAATAATAATAATAATAATAATAATAATAATAATGATACAATAAATTATAAGCGGCAGAATCTGTATAAATGCGCATATTCTCTTCGCAAATCTATCGCACCGAACCGAACAGTTAATTAACGGCTACCATAATTGTTCACCTGAAACAAACTGATCAGTATTCTTGAACACCTCTTCCGAATATGTCAGTCACCAGGGCAACAATGGAGAATGACGACACCGCTGCCGCTGTTAGGGCAAAGATTCTCTTCCCAGATATTCTCCACCCCTTGAAGCTCAAGTACTTCAAGTTAGGTTATTCCTACTTAATCTCAAATCTCTTAACCCTATCTTTAATTATAACCACTTTTATCAAAATCTACCAAACACAAAATGCCAATCAACTTGTTCAATACAACTTCAATCCCATCCATTTCCTCACTTTCTTTGCTTTCACAGTCTTCACTTTCATTTTCCATATCCACACGCGCCCGCGTGTAGTTTACCTCATCGACTTCTCTTGTTTCCGTCCCGCCGATCACCTCAAAGCTCCGTTCAACAGCTTCATCCAACACTCTCATCTCACCGGCGACTTCGACGACTCCTCTTTGGATTTCCAGCGCAAGATTCTTCTTCGATCTGGTCTCGGTGACGAAACCTACGTTCCCGAAGCCATGCATTGCATTCCTCCCCGTCCTTCATTGTCTGCGGCCAGATCAGAAGCTGAATCCGTCATGTTCGGTGCGTTGGATAATCTTTTCATCCAAACAAACCTAAATCCAAAAGAAATTGGAATTCTCGTTGTCAATTGTAGTTTGTTTAACCCTATTCCTTCACTTTCTTCAATGATTGTGAATAAATATAACCTCAGAAGGGACATTATGAGTTTCAATTTAGCTGGAATGGGTTGTAGTGCCGGTCTTATAGCTACTGATCTTGCAAGAGATTTGTTGATGGCTCAAAAGAATGATACTTATGCTGTTGTTGTTAGCACTGAAAATATTACTCAGAATTGGTACTTTGGGAATAAAAAATCAATGCTTATACCTAATTGTTTGTTTAGAGTTGGTTGTTCGGCTGTTTTGCTATCGAATAAATCTGATGATAGAACGAGGGCTAAGTATAAGCTCGTTCATGTTGTGAGGACACATTGCGGTGCAGACAATAACGCCTACCAATGTGTTTTTCAGGAGGACGATGCTGTGGGGAAAACTGGTGTTTCGTTGTCGAAAGATTTGATGGCAATTGCTGGTTTAGCATTGAAAAAAAATATTACTACACTTGGTCCTTTGGTGCTTCCATTTACCGAGCAGCTTATGGTTTTTGCAAATTTGGTTTTTAGGAAGTTTTCTAATAGAGATGTGAAGCCTTATATACCAAACTTCAAACTCGCGTTCGATCATTTCTGTATACATGCTGGTGGAAGGGCTGTGATTGATGAGTTGGAGAAGAGTCTTGAGTTGCTTCCTGTACATGTGGAGCCTTCAAGGATGACGCTTCATCGGTTCGGGAACACATCCTCAAGCTCTATTTGGTATGAGTTGGCGTATATTGAAGCTAAAGGGAGGGTAAAGAAGGGCAACAAAGTTTGGCAAATTGCATTTGGAAGTGGTTTTAAGTGTAATAGTGCTGTTTGGGAGGCGATTCGCGACGTGACGCCTTCTCCTAATGGACCGTGGGAGGATTGCATTGATAAGTATCCTGTGGAAATACTCGCATAGCTTGGTGCAGTGTTGGGTTATAGTATTGTAGATATATCTAAATAATGTAGCTCAACTTGTGTGTGGTGAGTGTGGCTTTTCAATTTGTGTTGTGTCAAATTTTAGTTTTTGAGAGCAAGTGTTTGAATCTTTCAATAAAAAAGTGTGTACAATACTTTAAGCATGTTATCTAAATAATTTTCGACGAATTGTAATTTACATTTACATGCATGACATGTAGCTGTGGCTGTATTCTCATTTCAGATTATGGTGCAACCACAAGAGGTTTACCAGAGGAAAATGGCATACCGCCGGTTGTTATAATTCACAAGAGCAACTAGAGGTTCTTTTTATGCTTTTGAATATCAAAATACAAATAATGATATATGCTTATTGTTTATATGATCCTTTTGTTACTTAAATGTCTTGAGTTGAAACCACTACTACTCTAATTGAATTGTATAATAACCACTCTCTTTCATTTATCTGTTTATAATCAATCAATTACAACAAAATTGCAAGTATGCTAGATTTAAAGATCACACTGTTTTGGTATCTTTCATATTTAACAAGCCCAAAGATCACAAAAATGAATTGAGTTAATGAAGAAAAAAAATATGAATGTGCGTATGCGAGTAAACACTAGCTGAAGTGCTACTCGAAATGAAACTTCATCTGAAAAACTGTTGTATTTCTTCGAGAGTTTTCCCCTTTGTCTCGGGGACCCAAATGGCAACAAATCCTGCTGTGAAAATACACACTGCAGTATAGATTGTGAAGGTTCCTGATAAAAACATAGGTAGCTTCTGGTTAGAAACAAATAGATATTTAGAGAAAATTAACATAGGCAATGTGCACAAACCTCCGGAACTCCAATCCAATAGCAAATTTGCTGTTAATGTAACCAACCAGGAAAAGAACCAATTGGCAAGTGTCGCAAAACTTCCAGCTAGGCCTTTGATGTTAATCGGAAGAATCTGTTATGTAAATATATTCAACTTATCAACCATCACATTACATTACAACAAAAGTTCTTAATCTATCTATCTCTCTGAATCCAAAACACAACATGGAATTTAAGGTTCAAAATATCATTATTGAAGAAAAGTGTACCTCAGACATTATAATCCATGGCATTGCTCCCAATCCCAGGGAGAATGCGATAACCATGGCCTGAACGAAATTGAAAGTTTATAATAATAAATATATGGAAACAAACCATCAAAAACAACATTTGGTTAATAATTTTGTATTCACATACCAAAACTCCAGCCGCCGATAAAAGACCCAATGTTGCATATAAATCAGAATCTGGTGATACATATTCCTGAGAGCAAATTCAACACAAACTATATTGTCCATATAAAAAACCAAAAATATAAAGAAGAATTTACTGATATATGACCCTGTGAATCTGTGATACAAATTTCTGAACATTTACGTAGAATGCATGTGTAATATACAGTTAATGTAGTAATGTACGATATGTATATATAATAGCAAACAAAAAAGTTACTATTACCTTCAAGTAGAATGATATTGAAACAACCAAAAGACTCAAAGCCATTGCCGATGAAGAAACCTGCAATAGAAGATTTTGATTAACCTCTTAATAACCCTCCAAAAATTAGTAATATGAATGCAAAAATTATCGAAGAAGTTTAGACTCACAATAAGTAGAAGGCGACGACCAGATTTGTCTGCCAACCACAAAGTTAAAATGGTAGCAAGAACCTAAATGACATGTAAATATTATTCAGATTATGGTCTGATAATAATCGAGAGAATAAAATTCGAACATTACAAGTTTAATTTCGTTTCAGTCGAACCTGAACAGCACCAACTCCAAATGTAGCTACGTCACTCGAACTAATTCCTGTTTAATCGTTAAAATGATGAGAATAAAGCATCATTTTCTGTATAGTATATAAGCTTCTTTAAGCTTATCGAAAAATATACAGTACAAGAATCTTAATGACTATGAGTTTCTTAAACGATAGCTTATAGTACAAGTTTCAATTTGTTTATGAATCTAAATTTTTTCAGAAGTTCTCTCATTTAGTTTCTTCATAAGCATTTATAAACTGGTACAACATACCAGCATTTTGAAAGATGGTACTGGAATAGAAAAGAACAGCATTAATCCCAGAAAGCTGTTGCAAAACAAGAAGTCCAATTCCAATCTATAGAATATACGAGTCGGTTAGTTTAAGCTGATTAGGATCTGATTGAGACTATTGCTTCTAGTAAAATAAGTTACCATTAAAGGAAGCCAATATCTTCTTTGCTTGAGTTCTGAAAACCGAACAGTGTTTCTTCTATTTGTCGCTGCAACAGAAGCCTGCAAGAAATGACTCTCATTGATGATACACATTAAATGGCAATAAAAACTTGAACATCATGAAATGTGACCGACAATATAAAGGACATGCATGCAATAAAAAAAATGAAGTAAAAAAAGTATTATCACCTTAATTTCATTGACTTCGACTGAAATATCAGTTTCGAAGCCTCTGAGCACTTGCAAGGAACGTTCAAATTCTTCTATCATGCCCATTTTCGCCTATTCACACCGATTCAAATTAACGTCTTTCATGATATTACATATTCAATGAAAATTGAAAATACAAATACTAATCCACAAAAGCTTACTAGCCATCTTGGAGACTCGGGAATGAAGAATAGACCAGGTATTAATAATGTACAGGGTATAATTCCTGCAAGAGTAGGGTTTTAAATTTCTTAGTGTAAATTTTCTGACATAACATTTATGTCAACTTTATGTAGTACATGTAATGCTGAAATAGTTGTATGGTTTAGTCTATTACCTAAAATTGCAAGGATTCTCCATTCAACAAAAAGTCCTAGAAGATAAGCCAGCATAATTCCAATTGTGACAGAAAGCTATGCAGAAAACAAAAACAAAGAATAAAGATTATCTAAGTTGTTCATTAAAGTTTAGATAATCTTGATGGTATTAATATCAACCAACCTGGTTTACTGAAACCAGACTTCCCCTTAAATTTTGAGGTGATATCTCCGCTATATATACTGGCACCTATATGATTTTGAAAACTCAATAAATATTATTGTCTTCACAAATAACTTATTCACATACTAGAAAAAGTGAAAACATTTTGAAATTCTTACTGTGTAAGATATTATTCCAACGCCAAATCCTTCCAACAATCTTCCCATGTAGAGAAAAGAAGAATCCTGAAATATTGAAAACACGTTATATTATTAGTTAAAGTAACGCTAATAGTCATAACTCACTCGACTTCGAAAAGATTTGAAATTATAAGGTCAAACTCTTTTTCTATATGGTCAAATTTCGGGATAATATATATAAGAACTTGATAAAATGAGAAAAAGTTGAAATGATCCAAACTCACTTTTGCAAAAGAGATGAACAACCAACCAATAATATTGGGAATGGATGCAATCATCAAAGACTGCAAATTTAGACAATGAATTTGGTAATTAGCATTAGTCAAAAAAATGAAGTTAAAGGAAAAACACACATTTATTATATTACAGTCCAAACAAGAAAAGAAGAATGGTTTACCCCTTTGCGCCCAACATACTCAGCAATTTGTCCACTAGCTATTGCTCCAACCATAGCACCCACATTGGACAATGAACCAAACAAAGAAAACTATATGCCAATAAAAAAAATAAGAAAAACAAATCAAAATCAAGAAACTAAGTCATTACTTTATGGTTAAACTAAGTCAACATTTTGTCTCGTAAAGTCAACTTAGTTGATAGTTGTATAGACATATCAGATTGCTAGAGCGCTTATCAGCGCATATTAAACTAGTGACATCTCACTTATTTATTAATCTATTTGAACCAAAAAAAGCTAAGTAATCATTTTTCTCATTTTTATGATCATAATTTTAATACCTCAGAAACTGAGAGACCAAGATCAGTGATGATAGCTGATTGAGTAGGTGATGTATACCCTGCCTGCAATAAATTATCATAATTCATATATTAATTATAGCAATAATAATAATAATAATAATAATGAAGTTTTTTTTCAACGTGTGCATTAATTAATAAAATGATGAAAATAATTCATACTGTAAAACCAAACTGAATTGGACCCAAAGCAACAATGAGAACACAAGCAATAACAGAAATTGAAGAATCACGAATTGCTTGAGTTGACCCAAACAAACTTGATGATTCTCTTCTTCCACTAATTTTATACCAACTTCCTGTGTGTAAAAATGGCTTCTTCAGATCCCTTCTTTCTTCATTCTCTTGCTTCATTCTTTCCTTTTCTTCTATCTATGATAATATCTTAACACAAATTATCAAGAAGAAGAAAAAAAATAGAAAAAGAAAGTGTGTTACATGTAATATTATCATAGATCATTTGCTTATATGGTTTCCCGTTAGTATTTTAATAATAATATTAATATATAATATAGTATGATTCAAGATATATTACAGCTATTGATTACCAGAAAACATTGACACAATCTTCATATAAATATAAATATATATGTTAACTAACGTGGCTGCACGCACATTCATTATTTCATCGTTATCCATTTTCTGATATACTTTCTTGTTTGATAATCTAGGTATACTCAAAATAAACAAGATTAAATTGAGTTTGAATTGTACAAATTTTCTAAAGTTTTTCTAATTTTTTTAAATAATTTGTGTAGCAAATTCTTTAAATGGATGTTTAGTGATTATAAATAGACATATATATCCATAATAAATAGAAATAACTATAACTTATTTTTAAAAGTTATATTCATTGTATTTATAACTTAATTTCTATTATACTACATTAATATAACGATTAATAAAAAATATTATTTCAAATAATATAGTTATTTCTTAATAGAAAGAGTATTCTTGTTATTATGAAAATATTAGTAGAAATTACATATAAACTCGCAGGCTATATATGAATAATAATATATATATATATATATATATATATATATATATATATATATATATATATATATATATATATATATATATATATAAAATAGAGAAAAGTTGCTGGTTGGTCAAGAGATCTTTGATTCAAACTTTTTGATTAAATTTTGTATTGTTAGAGATTAAATAATAAATTTTTGTGAATGACTTAAATATGTCTTATTTTATTATTATATTATTATTATTATTATTATTATTACATGGGACCCATTTGAATCATCTTGTTTACTGTTGATCTGTCAGCTACCTAAGTCAACTCAATATGTGATCTTGTACCTTAACTAATGCATTTGAGATCGATTTATATCATATAATTCTAGCCTGACAATTTTTTATTAAATAAATGACCTATTGTCAAATATTTTATTCGTTTTTTTATTTTACTTCCATTTATACAAGTAATTTTAAAACCCAAGTTGCAACCGACAGCCACAGCCACAACCTATGTAACTGTATTATTTTGGTTGATTGCAATCTTGAGTTCCACACTTTTATTTTATTTTTTAGTTTTGATCTTCTATTTTAAAATTTAGATATTTAATCCTTCCATCAAGTTATATAGATTATTATCAATTTTATAAATTTTATATGAAGAACACTTTACAGAATTATTTTATATAACATTTAATATTTAAATATTCAATAAAGAGAGATACTTACAAAAAATATTTTTATTAGCCGACTAAATGATTGTTAAAATATTTGTCTTAAATATACTTACTATATTAATTAAAATATTGGTCTTAAATATACTTAATATATAGTTAGGATATAAATATAAAATATAATTCAAATGTCTTTAGTATTTTTATTTAAAATTAAAATTATCTAGACCATAATGCTTTTGAATACTAAAACAAATTCCAAAATAAAACTACTAAAAATAATATTAATTTTAAAACAATCAGAAGCATAAATTGTTTACTCATCTTCCAAAAATATTAAAATTATTTCTAAATAAAATTATGAAATATTAACTATTAAAAAAATAATTTAAATTAAAAACAATTTTAAATGTGTATCACATGCTTCATAGAATTATATTTTCTTTTCACAAAACTCTAAATATTATAATAATATATAATAGAAAAATGTATTTACTAATATAAATTGTAAAAGTGTATAATTGTATAAAACATGAGATACGACGTAGAAATATATGATATAATTTCAACACTTCGAAAATGATTAAACAATTACTCTTTATTATTTTAAAATTAATGTAATATTTTCATTCTTGTATCTCAATATTGGTTAGATTGATTAAACAATCGTTTTATTTTTTTAAGAAAATTAAATTATTATTTTAAAGTATTCATGATTTAACGAATGAGATATGTAGAATTGTTTGATTTCACTTATTATTATTTATTATTATGATTAAATTATTATTAACATATTTGGAGTTTATTGAAAAGAAAATATAATTCTATGAAATATGAGATACACGTTTAATTTTTTTTATAAATTTAATTAATTCTTTTAATAGTTAATATTTTAAAACAGTTTATATGAAATAATTTTATTTAAAAATAATTGTAATTATTTTATATAAAAGATGGTCTAAGTCCAGAAAGTGAAGAAACTACGTAAAAACACCTCTTGGGAGTGTGTAAATCTAGAAAATCATCTTCTAGCAAGGATTTCAAAATACCCGACAGATTATCATATTGCAATATTGGATACTAGAAGCGTCTGTGCATCTATTGTTCTCCCTAAAACTATGAGATATAATCAAAATTTCATGCTCCTTAATAAAGTGACTAATAAAAACAATTTTAGGGTTTAATTGCTATGCAGTATTAGTGTAAAAGCTTTTACACTATTAGTATATCACAATCACTCAATTATAATACTTTAAAATAAATTAAAAGAAAAGTTAAATATGACTAACAAATTAACAGTTGTGATTATTGATGATGTAAAACTTTTTTACACCGTCAATGTATTCAATTAAATTTATAATTTTAATATTTGAAAGCTGGGTAAATAATTTACGCTTATATCATGCTCAATTTAATTACAAAACTCTCACATATAAAACTTCTCTCTAGAAACACGCTTTAACCTCTCTAAAGAGGGCTTAGGATTTGGTTTGTTCCCTTCATGTACGATAGACCTTCTCATCAGAGGGACGAATGGGTGGACGTGAGGAAAAGGGTTTCCACTAATTAGGTCCCTTAATGGGACACTTTTTGGGCTAGAAGAAGTACGGTTAGTTGTAGAGATTCAAGGGTTACTTCATTTTACTTCTTAGAGTTTCTCGACAAATGTAAGACAAAGGATTTCTTTGAGCTTATTGGTTACATATGAAAGGTGGTGGAGGTGGAGATATCCCCCTGAAGGAACAAGATTGGAAAGAAGTTTGGCTTTGCAAGGTTTAAGGAGGTAGAGGATGCAAGGTTATTGGCAGTTCGTTTGGATAATGTTTGAATATTAGGGAAGAAAATACATGTTAGTTTGCCAAGGTTTGAGAGATACAAGGTTTTGGAAATGGGTCGATTAAGGGAGAGGCGAAACAAGAGGCTATGAGGGAGAGACAAGATAATTAGTGTCGGAACAAGGTAGGTTTCCATACTCTAAGGGATAATATATATTTCGTAGATGTGGTTTCCAATATTCAGTCAAAGGTCGTTCAGGGCGAGAATTGTTGGCTTAAGTATTGTGCTAAGGAGGAAGTCAAAGTGAGACTCCTTAGAGATTATGTTGGTCAAGTTATCATATCGGGTTCTGCTTACAATATTCAAACAAATTTTGAGATTGAGGGTTATTTTATGATCTAGGTTACCAATTGGGAGCAAACTTATGTCTATTAGAAAAATCGGAGGAAGGAGTTATAGAAGACTTGATAGGGGAGGGGAAACTTGGTGGAAACAATGGTTTTTGGAGGTTAGAAAGTGGAACCAGGAGGAGGTAGATTATGGGAGAGTTGTGTGGATCAGAGTCTATAGTGTGCCTGCTCACGCTTGGAATGCCTATTTCTTTGTGGCATTGGCGAATTCCATGGGTTTGTTTGTGTGTTTAGACGAGAATACTTCCAAAGGTTCTTGGAAATTGATGGCAAGGTTTTTCAATCTCTTACTCGGGGAAGATTCGTTTAGTCTGCTCTGTATCATCTCAGGTAATTCTAATTCTCAAATTACTAGTTTTATTGCTTCTGATTCGGAAGATGCTTGGTCAAATGATTTGTTCGAGGGGAAGGATGATTTTGAGAAGGATGACTCAGGAGACAACATTGAGGAGTTATCAGTTCAAGGGGAAGTTGAAGGAGTGGGTTCTAAGACCATTAGAGAAAAAATAAACGTGGTCAGAGGTTGTAATCATGGAGAAAGGGAAGTAGTGTTCTCTGGTAGTTGCAAAGCTCCTAATGAGGTGATTTCAGATGGTACTTTTGTCAAGGCATTAGTCAAAGTAAAGGGGTTGAAGAGTATAGAGGCTAAACGAGAGGGCATAGATTATCAAAATTTGGTTTCTTCGGGGACGACTACTTCTGTAGTCAAATGCTCGTTCACTTGTTCTCCGAAGAGAAAACGATCCAAAAAGGTGAAATTCAAGAATATGGCAAACATGGGAGGAATTCTTAACAAGAGATCGCTTAGGCCGGTCAAGAGAATTAAGAGGAAGGGGGAAGAGTACTTCTTTGCCAAAGGGGGTTTCTGAGTCTCTCTGTTTCCCAAAGGATCGTACTATGAATGGACTAATATCTTCTTTACATTCGGTTCCGGTTAGGCAAGTCAGTGGGAGCATTCCGATTTTTTATGGTGATCAAACAGAGAATTCAGATATTTGCATGGGCAATGGTAGATAGTTGAAGTTCTTAGACAACAATATTGATAGCAAATTACGGTCTATTATAGCAGTGTGGGGTGTGGTGGATTCGGAAGTCGGAAAAAATCCGTTAGTAGAAATGAGGAATTGAAGAAAAAGGATAGAAAAAGGAAGGATGTTAGGAAGGAGTCACTAACCCGTTTGAAATAATAATCGGGCCCATGCATATTAGAGGGGAGGCAATGCTCTTAAAAGGAGAAGAATTAGTTCCTTGATTAAAAAGGGCAATGCGAATACCTTCATGATTCAAGAAACGAAGTTAACTAGTTTACAAGATTCTTTAGCCAAAAGCTTTTGGAGTAATATCGAAATTGGATATTCTTATTCTACTTCATCTGGAATGTCGAGAAGTCTTTTAACCCTTTGGAAGGAAGTTATGGTGGAAGTGTTGAATAATTTCAAATGATATATATCTTCTACTATAGTATTTTAATAATAATAATACTCTAATTAATAATAGTATATTTTAATATTGTAAGAATCATAATTCGTGTTTTTCTATCGATTTCCCAATGATATATATTTTTTAATAAGTAGTGATTTCATTAAAAAACCTCAAAATTGATTACAAGAAGTACTCCACTCTGAAACCACAAAGGACAAGTCTCACTTCTTTATACAACACAAAGGCAAAGAGTTACAAATATGAAAATTATAAAAAACAATTAATAGATCTGAACGACTTCTAAGAGACAAAAATAAAAGAATTTATACAATCATTAAAAAAATTATACAATGATATTTATTTTTTTTAATAAATAATGATTTCATTAAAAAAATTCAAAATTGATTACAAGAAGTACTCCAATCTAGAACCACATAAGACAAGCCTCACCTCTTGCAAAGAGTTACAAATATGAAAATTACAAGAAACAATTAATAGATTTGAACCACTTCTAGGAGACAAAAATAATAGAATTTATACAATCATCAGAAATTAATTATTTTACCGTTGAGCATAACAACATTCCTCTTCACTTCCTCCATCACCAAATAAGATAGAGTCATCCGCGAATAGAAGTATATCCACCGATTTCATGAAACCCTCTAAAATCACTCATTTCCACCGCTCTCTTCATCAATCTCGTTAAAACCTTCCTTCACAATAACGAACGGCGAGAGATGATATATAAACAATGTTAATTTTCATATGTGTTTGTTATACAATCATTACTATTTTATAATCTAGAAGTTCAAATCAATAAAATTAAACTCTGCCATATATATAAGTGATCTAGTTTTCTTTTTTATAGAGTTGAAACACATGTTTCAAAAGTTCAAAACATTAATTCAAATTCTCCATAACTTATAAGTTTGTTAATTTATCTTAATTTCAAACTGATAATATTGTTTCAAAAAATATTTTAATAAAGAGAATAAATTTGTTTCAAAAACTTATCGCTATAATTTTATTTTATTTTTAAGCATAAAAGTTGAAGTGCAAAATCACTGTTATCACTATGATACTCTTTTAATGTTGGCAGCATAAGTGTGGAAAAAAATTAAATGATAAACAATCGCTAATATTTTTTAGGTGACAGAACTCTTCATGCAAAATAACTTATTTGTATAATCTACATAAATTAAATCTATATAAAATACATCTATTGAATAACTAAGTGAACACAAGTCTCATGCTTTGGGAGATGCTGCATAAGGGGCAGATGATGGTGCACTTAAAGGAGATGCTGCATAAGGGGCAGGTGATGGTGCACTTAAAGGTGCATTATATGGTGTACTTAAAGGAGATGTTGCATAAGGGGCAGGTGATGGTGCACTTAAAGGTGCATTATATGGTGCACTTAAAGGTGCTACATAAGGGGCAGGTGATGGTGCACTTAAAGGTGCATTATATGGTGCTAGTTCGGGTCCTGCATTTGGAGAAAAATTTGGAGCCAAATTTGGTGAATTCTCTGCATCACTATTTGGTGCATAATTTGGTGCTAGTTCAGGACCTGTTGGTGCTTCTGCTGGTGGTGTTGTGCTTTCTTGGTGTGAATCCTCACTGATTATTCACAACAACATTCGCATTTAGTTAATGGTTAATTATATACTTCAAAAAAAAATTAAAAGGTGACTAGTTATTTTTCCATAGTTGAACGGTGGATAATTTACACTGAGATTCCAAAAACTTAAGACAATCTGTCTAAAAAATCTTAAAAATATATTTTAAAAAATGACAGAGATGACATGATATGATCATCTTACGTTGCTTCTATAACCCAATCAGCCAATGATCCCTCACGCAAAGCATCATCGGCAATTTGTTCCATAGGACTGTCTCCTATAATACTTTGAGCCTGGGCAACTGTTCCTTGAGAGATGCCATACTCTTGTGCTTGGTCTAAAATACTTTGCCAATCATTATTTTGACACAAAACTTGATAGTATGGTAACACCACTGATACAAACACCAAATAAATTGATAGCTTTGCCACCATTTTCTTCTTGCTAATTTCTTTCTTAGAATTAAGTTATCTTATGTGGTTGAAAAATATGACATAACCATTCTATTATGATAGTTTGCACTAATGTGAAGTGAAACTTTGTTTGGTTTACATTATGTGTTATATTTGGCTTTCATGTTTACATTAAAAATTGGGTTCACACAAGTGTTAAGTATTTGACTATCACATCAAAGTTTGCTATGTTTGGTTATAGCATCAGTCATGTTGCAATGTTTAACCATCATTTGCGCCTTTGCTAATTATATAACCACCAATTATATAGTGTTTTCATAAAATAAAATAAAACAGTCAACATCCGAGAGATTGTTCTAAATATATACTAGCCTCAGATATAGATAAATAGTCTATATATCTTCATTTCTTTAAAATAAAATATTGATTGTTATACTTTTGAAATGCATAAAAATATCAAGATAACTTTTATTTAAATTTTAACATTAAAAGTTATAGGTTTTTACAAAGTGAATATATAGTGATGAAGTTGCTTATTTAGTTTAATAAAAATATAAAGTATTGATGTACCATCAATTTTTTTTCAATGATAAAGAGGGTTTTCGTCCGAAAAAAAATACTAGACAGGAATTAATCTAGGAGTTATAAAATCCTTCTCATCAATTTCCTTGATATGCTTGAGATCTACAAGACAATCTTCATAAGAACAAAAGTTATTTTCGTTTGAAAAACTGAGGTGCGTTAAAGCATCTGCAAGAAAATTGATCTCTCTGAAAGTATGAATAATCGTAACTTCTCAATCCAACTCCAACAACCGTCTAGCACAAGCTCTAATCGTACAAGCAATAGCCACCCTTGCATTATCCTTCCTGACATCTCATCAAATTTTAAATTGGCAGTATTATGATATTGAGTTTTGTACGTTAGATATATAATCCAATATCAAATTATTTTAATCAATTATTTTTATATATTAACTATTTTAAAGTAATTTAATTTTAAAATGTTATATTATATATATATATATATATATATATATATATATATATATATATATATATATATATATATATATATATATATATATAATCCGAGATGTTGATCAGAACTGGAGATGGTCGGGCTGTTGATGATTTTCCGAGCAAGTTGGTGAGGAGAAGGGGGTGGTGTATCTGCAAGACACTCCGATGCTAAAGTAAGCAAATATTCGAATTGAGAAGATAGAAAATATTTAGGGTTTAGAGTGTAAGAAAGTGATACCTTTCCCTCAAAGATATGAGGGTTTATATAATGGACATAGGAGGATTCTCATTGGTTGCTATATTTGGGCCGAGATATGCGGGTCTGCAAATATAGTCGTTTGGGCTGACCAGGTCAATTCGGGCGAAGGGCCCCCTAACTAGACGTTATGTTAGGCAGAAGTGACATAACGAGCATAGTTCCGGATACTATAGGCATAGGTTCTACTCGATAGGTGTCGGGCAAGAGACTTTGCGTGGCGAGCGATCTTGTCGTTCGTCGCGCCCAACAAGCCTGAGGACCTCGATCGAAGGCTCAAGTCTTGAGGAGATGAGGCTTCCCGACGAGCATTCAGGCAGTCTAGAACATAAGCCCTCCAAGTTGTTGCTTCTAAGTACATAAGTGACGACTTAAAGTCAGCTTGTGCATTTAAAGAGGAAAGTGCGTTGATGGCGTTTGTCGTCTGTGATAAATACATTTCATGATTTTTACGAGGACATGCTCGCACATGATTTATTCATTTGTCTGCTCATAGTTTTGAGTTGTTTTACAAGTTTGTTTTTGCTAAGTGTTTCGGGGGGTTTGCTCGTTTGATATATGTCTTCATTAGTGTGGGGAGACTAGTCGAAGGAGACAATTTGTTTACCGGGCTTGATTCGGAACTCACATCTTGATTAAAGACCTGAGATCGGTGGCGTGAACGTTCCATCGTGAGTTGGGTGTTCTTCCGGGCGAGGTACATAGACAATGAGGCTCGGTTGAGTTCCCCATGTCGAGGCGAGGATTTGGCTCGACATATATGCGAAGCAAGGATCCCTTAATGTTATGTTTGCAGCGCATCGTTGGTACCGGGGCGTGCACTTGGTGTCAAGCTCTTAATGCTCTGATGGTGTTCCGAGGCAAGTCGACTGATTGTGCCTTAAGTTTTTCGACGTTTTATGATCGAGCAAGTTCTTTCCTATGTAGTTTTTTGAGATAGAATGTCCCCTTTTTCATTTTTACTCGGATGCGGGAAACGCAAGTCTGTTAGGCTGATGTGTTCGCGGGGAAGGAGAGTTCTACCGGGCAGTTGTGTTTGCAGGGAACATTTATCCGTCGGCAGTTGTGTCCGCGGGGGACGATTTGTTTATGTCGGACTCAGCTGTACGTGGGTTAATCAGTTGTATATTTAAAATTATTGGCCCTTAATGATGAAAATGATGAGCGCAATGATGAGTGTTTATTAATAATTTCCCTTTGTAAATGTATTATATTATATTTAAGAGTACATGTTGATCTACCAGTAATAATAAAAATAATGACCTCTGTTATTTCATGTCCGCCCGTTGGGGAGGTTGGCGAGGTCATTCATGTTGCAATGTCGAGCGTAGTTGGTTGCCTCATTCTCCTCGTATTGGATGTAAGTCTGGGTTTTGAGGAAGAGGGCATCCAATGTTGTCAGTGTTTCAATGCATATTGCTTTGGCAAAATCGCTGCGGAGCGTAATCCTCGTTCGAGTAAGTATTTCTTCATCTCCTCAATAGTGGGGACCTAGACAGCTTCTTTGTTGAACCTCTCGATGTATGCCCAAAGAGACTTTTCTTCTCCTTGTATAATCGCTTCTAGCGAGGCCTTTGTCTTTGGATAACGGCAAGAGGCAGTGAAGTGTCTTGAGAACATCTTCCCCAACTGCTTCCATGAGGTGATGGACTCATTGGGGAGGCTTTCATACCATGACACTGCCCCTTTCCTTAGGGTTATTGGAAAAGTCTGCATTTGATGGCGCCCATAACGACTCGATGGTCGAGCAAGGCGTCAATGCTTTCTATGTGCTTGTCGGGATCAGTTGTGCCATCATACTTCCTGAGCTTCAGGGGTTTCTCCAGCCCGGAGGGGATGAAAATATCCATGATCGCCTGACAAAGGGGACCACGATGCTTGTCTTCATCACTTGGAACTGGAGAGAGGGAGATAAAACGGTTGTACTTAATGCGCCAGGGCGGAGAAAGGTTTTGATCGTGAGGACGATGTTGCTCGCTCTTGGTTTTCTTGTGAGAAGGACAAACCCTATTCTTCCGAGGGAGAGTATGCTCCATATTCTTCGAAAAAGATCGACCAAGATGCTCTAGGGGTTGATTCCGACTAGGTCTTCGTGGCAAGGGGCTACGAGAACCGAGCATTTTTGGTCTCTGAGGTAGAGATTGAGGGAAGTTCTTTTCGAGGTCCTCTGTATGCTGGTCCTATCGGAGGATAAGATCGTTGGAGCGATTGAGGGCAGACAAGATTGTTGCCAAGGCTGGATCGTTGGTGGTCGGTAATGGTACCAAAGGAGGAAAGCTGACGATGTCGTCTGCCTGATTCTTTGATTTCCGGTTGTCCAAGAAGAAGTCTTGGTTTGCAGTATCTTCGGGATCCGGGGATGCGGTCCTACCATCCCTATGATCGATGGTGTCCTCGTGACGAGGAGAAGGAATAGCCCTATCCATTTTCTACATAGGTGAGAGAATATGGTTGCTGGGAAGAGACAGATCGTTGAATTCGGCCATCTCGTGAGGTTGAGATTATCTTTGATCTTTGGGTATGATTAAAGAAGATGGGAAAGATAGATTCCCACAAACGGCGCCACTAATCTGAGCTGTTGGTCAGAAATGGAGATGGTCGGGCTATTGATGATCTTCCGAGCAAGTTGTTGAGGAGAATGGGGGTTCTGTACCTGCAAGGCACTCCGATGCTAAAGTAAGTAAATGTTTGAATTGAGAAGATAGAAAGTATTTAGGGTTTAAAGTGTAAGAAAGTGATACATTGCCCTCAAAGATATGAGGGTTTATATAATGGACATAGGAGGATTCTCATTAGTTGTTATATTTGGGCCAAGATATGCGGGTCCGCAAATATAGTCATTCGGACTGATCGGGTCAATCTGGGCGAAGGGGCCCCGTAACTAGCCGTTATGTCGGGAAGAATGGACATAAAGGGCATAACTTCAGATACTATAGGCATGGATTCTACCTGATAGGTGTCGGGCAAGAGACTTCGCGTGGCGAGCGATCTCGTCGTTCGTCGCGCCCAACAAGCCTGAGGACCTTGACCGAAGGCTCGAGTCTTGAGGAGATGAGGCTGGACGACGGACATTCGGAAGTCCGAACAATATATATATATATATATATATATATATATATATATATATATATATATATATATATATATATATATATATATATATATATATATATATATGAAGGATATTCTTACTCAAGAGTAAGTTTAAAACACTTACTCTAAATATTATCCATTGATCTCCATTAATCCAATGACTTTAAATATTTTCAAAAATAATTAGATTAAATGATCATTTAAAGTCGTTGGATTAATGGAGATCCATGGATAAGATTTAGATTAAGTGTTTTAAACTTACTCTTAGAATAAGAATATCTCTCCTCATGTGTGTGTGTGTGTGTGTGTGTGTGTGTATATATATATATATATATATATATATATATATATATATATATATATATATATATCAAAGAAGAATATATAAGTAGTACATAGAATTGAGTAGTACATATCTATCAACAGTTTCGACAAGCTACTCTCTGTGTCTCCGAACCAGATAGGTTTTACCAGTTCTACAACAGTTCAAGTGTGCAAATCAAAATCAGACTTAAACCAATGGTGGTCTGTATATTTATTAAAATATAATTCATAACTGCTAGTTTGTTACAAAAAAAAAATTTGTTAATCACATTTTGTTGGTCAAGTTAGTTAGATTATTTGGTCAACAAGAAATTGTAATACTTATATATAAATAGTTGTGTCGTGAACTGTTTGTGGTTAATCCACTGCATCTATACAACAATTTTGTTTCTTTTTTTCATTTCCTCTATTTTTTCATTAACTTCCAGCTGCGCATATTTGAATGTCCTATGTGATGTTCTAACAATTGGAATCGAGAGTCTGGTTCAAATCAAAGGGAAACACGAGTGAAAAGTGAGGGGAAATCAAGGGAAACACGATGTGATAATCGAGATGAATAACAATGGTATTGGATCAAACATTCTGATTCTTGATGGCGAGAATTGGGACCGATAAAGTGCCTTGATGAAATCCTTGTTTGGTGCATAAGAAGTGGGTGAAACTGTGCAGAATGGCTATGAAGATCTGGTGGAGAATCCAACTAATGCACATAAGAGTGCATTCAAGGAAGCCAAGAAGAAAGACTCCAAGGTTTTGTTTTACATTCAGCAGAATGTTGATGATTTGCATTTTGAGAAGATCTCAAAAGCTAAAAAATCCAAAGAAGCATGGGACATATTAGAAAATTATCACACTGGTGGAGAAAAGGTGAAGATTTTGAAGCTGCAATCATATAGAAGAAAATATGAAATGATGCAGATGGAGGAAGATCAAAAGGTAAATGATTACTTCTCAAAACTAACAGCCATTGTCAATCAAATGCAAAATTGCGGGGAGAGAATTTCATATCAGATGATAGTAGAGAAGGTGTTGAGATCTTTAATACCAAAGTTCAATTTCATAGTTGTGGCGATTTAAGAAGCACACAATATGAAAACTATGAAAATTGAAGAATTGCAAAATTCTTTGGAAGCTCGTGAACTTATGGTGTTTGATAGAAGTTTTGAGAGATCTGTCCAACAGGCTCTACAAGTTCACACCTTCAAGAAAGATCCAAAAGATTTTAAGAAAAAGGGAAAGGGAAATGATAGTGGAAAGACAAAGGATGAATCTTCAAGAATAAGAGGTTTTGGCATAAATCAGATCGTAAAAAAGGGAGATTTTGATAAGAGCAAAGTGTAATGCTTCAACTGTGAGAAGCGTGGGCATTTTGCAGATGAGTGCTGGTTCAAGAAAAAAAAAGGAATCAGTTGAAGAAGCAAATATGGCCCATGGAGATGAATCTGGTACAATGTTGCTTATGGCCACAACCAGTGATGAAAAAATTAAGAATGAGGAGTGGTTTCTTGATTCAGGTTGTTCAAACCATATGACTTCACATAGAGAGTGGCTGACAAAGTTTGATACAAGTAAGAAGACATGTATCAAACTTGCTAACAGTAGTAGCCTTGAGGCAGAAGGCAGTGGAAATATAGTGATCAATGGCAATAATGGCAAGAGAGTCATTATTGAGGATGTGATGTATGTTTCTGAGATGAAGTGTAATCTCATGAGCATTGGTCAACTTGTGGAGAAGGGATTCTCAGTGACCATGGATGGTGATTCTTTGAAGTTGTTTGATGCAAAGAAGGATTTGGTGCTCAAGTCAAACATGTCAAAGAATAGAACATACAGATGTAACATCTCAAGTGAAAGAGATGTTGTGTTTGTCTACTGTAGTTGGTGAAGATACGGAATAACTGTGGCATAAGAGGTATGGTCACTTAAATTTTAGAAGTATCAGTGAATTAAATTTTAAACATCTGGTATATGGTCTGCCAAAGCTGAACTTAAAGAAGGCAAACTGTGAAGTGTGTGTGAAGAATAAGCAGAGCAAATTTCCTTATGTGTCTGAAGCGCCTAAGAGATCTAGTTCAACATTGCAGGTGATTCATTCAGACATTTGTGGCCCTTTTGAAGTATATTCATTAAGGGGAAGTAGATACTTCATCACATTTGTTGATGAACTTACAAGGATGATCTGGATGTATACCATCAAGCTGAAAAGTGATGCTTTGGAGGTATTCAAGAATTTCAAAGTTTTAGTAGAAAAAGAAAGTGATAAATCTATAAAGATTTTGAGAACTGATGGAGGAGGAAAGTACACTTCAAGGGATTTTGAAGCTTTCTGCAATAGTCAAGGAATTGTTCGTGAAGTAACTGCCCCTTACACACCACAACATAATGGTTTGGCAGAGAGAAGTAATAGAACTCTGTTGAACATGGCTAGAAGTATGATCAAATAGAAAAATTCACCACACAAGTTTTGGGGTGAAACAGTTACTACATCTTTCTACATTCTAAACAAATTTCCTACAAAGAAGTTAAGACATCAGGTTCCATAGGAAGCTTGGTGTGGGAGAAAGCGCAGTGTAAAGCATTTTAAGGTGTTTGGCTCCTTATGCTACAAAGATGTGCCAGATGTGAGGAGTATGAAGCTTGAAGACAAGAGTAAAGTCATGATACTTATAGGCTATCATCATACAGGTGCCTATAAGTTGTACAATCTTGCAACTCAAAAGGTGCATGTCAGCAGGGATGCGATTACGAATGAGGTAGAGAAGCGAAAGTGGGAAGAGGAGTTGATCTACAATTCAGAAAAATAATAAAACTGCATTTATCTTGATTCAAGTGATGAGTCAGAAAATGAAGAAGGAAATGAGGAAAATGCAGAAGAACCAGAAGTAACATCAGCAAATATAAGGCCTCAAAGAACCAGACAATTGCCAAGCATACTGAATGACTGTAAGGTGATTCCTGACAATGCTGTAAATGACGAAGGTGACATCATTCATTTTGCTCTATTGGCAGGTAATGATCCTCTCAATTATGAAGAGGCATTAAAGATAGATGTGTGGAAGAAGGCTATAATGGAAGATATTTAGTCAATTGAGAGGAATCACACTTAGGAGTTGGTTGACCTGCCAAATAAGAAAAAGAAGATAGATGTGAAATGGGTATTCAAGTTGAAATTAAATCCTGATGGGAATATTTCAAAGCATAAGGCCATGTTGATTGCTAGAGGCTTCTTGCAAAAGCATGAAATTGATTACAGTGAGGTATTTTCCCCAATTGTAAAAATCGAAACTGTGAGGTTGGTGGTTGCTTTGGCTTGTAGGAGAAAGTGGTCACTTTACCATTTGATGTAAAACCAACTTTCTTAAATGGTCCACTTGAAGAGTTGGTGTTTGTATCACAACCTCTAGGTTTCGAGGTAAAGGGTAAAGAGCACAAGGTGTACAAACTTCACAAGGCTTTGTATGTCTAAAGCAGACCCCTAGAGCCTGGATCAGGAAGATTGATCAAGTGATGATGCAAATTGGTTTCAAGAAGTGTGCAATAGAATTTGGAGTGTATGTGCAGAATTCTAATGAAGAAACCATGGTAATTTGTTTGTACGTTGATGATCTGCTCATCACAGGGAGCAATGCATCAAAAATTGAAAATGTGAAGTGCAAGCTGAAATCTGAGTTTGAAATGATAGATTTAGGAGAACTCTCATTGTTCTTAGGCATGAAATTCTTAAAGGTGAAAACAAGAATTCTGATGCATCAACAGAAGTATATTGGTGAATTGCTGGAAAAGTTTGAAATGGATAACTGTAATCCAAATTCAAATCCATCAGAAACAAATTTAAAAATCGATGAGTGCAACAATGAGGAGAAGGTTGATTCAACACTGTTTAGGCAGATTATTGGATCATTGAGATACTTGTGCAACAGCAGGCCTGACATTTGCTACTCAGTTAGTGTTGTTAGCAAGTTCATGCATGATCCAAGGAAGACACACATGAAAGATTCCAATAGGATAATTAGGTACATAAAAGGCACAAAGGATTTTGGACTGTTGTTTCCAAGGGAAAGTCAGACTGGAAAAGATGAATTGGTTGAATATTCTGACAGTGATTGGTACGGTGACATAATAGATAGGAGAAACATCCAGTTATGTTTTCAAGTTCAATGAAGCATCCATTTCATGGTGTACAAAGAAATAACCTGTGACTGCTCTTTCTTCATGTGAAGCAGAGTATATTGCTGGAATATCTGCAACTTGCCAAGCAATGTGGCTGGATTCTTTTATGAAGGAGTTAAAGTGTGAAGTGATGAAGCAATTGGTGCCGAGAATTGACAATAAGTCATCAATTAGCCTTGCCAAGAATCCAGTCTCCCATGGTAGAAGCAAACATATTGAAACCAGATTTCACTTCATTAGAAAACATGTGAGTAATGGTGTGATTGAAGTGCAATACAGTCCAACAAAAGTGCAGTTGGCAGATGGATTTACCAAAGCATTGAAGCTAGATAGATTTGAGTTTTTGAGGAAACAACTTGGTGTGATTAAGTTACAGTAGTCATGAATTAAGGGGAAGTGTTAAAATATAATTCATAACTGCCAGTTTGTTACCAAAAAAAATCTATTAATCACAGTTTGTTGGTCAAGTTAGTTAGATTACTTGGTCAACAAAAAATTGTAATACTTGTATATAAATAGTTGTGTTGTGAACTGTTTGTGGTTAATCCACTACATCTATACAACAATTTTCTTTCTTTTTTCATTCCCTCTATTTTTTATTAACTTCAAGTTGCGCATATTTGAATGTCCTATGTGATGTTCTAACAATATTTACTTTTGTTTTTGATTTGGAATGAGTTAAGTGTGTGTGTGTGTGTGTATATATATATACTTTGATTTGTAGTGAATTAAACTGAATTGAATCGTTAACCATTCAATATGAAATCAATAGCATTCTTTATTCATCTTTCAGTATAAACAAGACAAAATTTGATTTAAAATAAAAAGATTGGTATTAGTGGATGAAACTTTAATGATGCCTAAAAGCTTAATGAATTAAATCTCCCATCTTCATTACTTATGATGTCAAATAAAATTGAGAAAATTTTACCACGTACCCCTACGTTTATTTCCATACCCCTACAATTTTGATATCTGGACGAAATTGCCCTTGAATAAATACTAATTACTTTTTTTTTTTTTTTTTTTTTACTTTTACCATTTTAACTTCTGAAAAAGGAGAGAGAAAGATAATTTTTTTACAAACCGGATAACATGGTAAGTGTGTTATCCGGTGTGTTTTTGAAAATTTTAACACACACCGGAAGTCACGTGTGTGGGTTATCCGGTTTGGGTTTTACACTCCGGAAGTCCCATCCTGGTTATATTTGGGTTTACACTCGGAAGTCCCATCCTGTGGTTATCCGGTTTGCTTCCTTTCACCCCTTGGGTTATCCGGGTTGTTCTTTGCGTAAAAATATGTGATTGGATGAGCCGAAAAATATCACAACTTCGATATTCTTTTGCTCAAGATACATAATTTGATTCCTCTACCAGCTTAAACAAATGTTGCATTTCTGTTCTAGGTCGCTTATATCTTTCTGTATTTTACTCTTGTGCTTAATATTTGCGTGATCCGAGTGACATTTTTCGAATTTAGCTATGACATGTTATCCGGTTACTGAAAAAATACGTATCGGATGTATCCATTTTGAGTTATCCGATTTGTTAAATTTCTGTTTCCTTGGATATTCGGTACGCTTTCAAAAAATAGTGAAAATAAAAAAAAAAAAATCCATATAAAAATAAAAAAAATAAAAGGATAAAATTGAAATATTAAAAAAATTATAGGGGTATCGGAATAAGTGTAGGGGTATAGGGTAAAATTTTCTAAAATTGATTTTTTGTTGATAAATTAAATTTACTTCATTGCTTAAATCTTTATTTTCATTGCCATGGCCCACACAAATCATAAATCTGCAAATGTATAAATGAATAGTATAACCACTACTTTATACAGTGTACTGTATAAAGTAGTGTAAACATTGCAATTCTAGTATAATTTTAAATATTTTTTTATATTAACTTTTTATCTATCTTTCCTTTTACTTTCTCTTTAACCAAACCATTAAATAATCATTTCGTTTTCCACTCTCTTTCTTTTCTTACACTTTCTTTCCTCTTATTTTCTTTTGATCCAAACATACCCTATATGTTTAGCTGGGTAGAAATGGCGCCATTTAAACCCGCTCAAGTGCAGAGACATTAAAGTGTTTCGTTTCGTTGCATTGTTCTCTCCTACTCGCCGCCATGACAGACGGTCATCTCTTCAACAATATCACCCTCGGCGGCCGCGGTGGCACGGTCAGCTCTCTCTCCAACTTTATCTATCTTCCTTTACTTCTCCTTTTCAAAACCCTAATTGCTCCCACTACTCTTTCAGACCCCAAAACTTTGTCCCCTTTTCAAAATCACAAATCCCAAACTTAGGGTTTTTATCTCTCTCGCATTTATTGTTAATCTCTAGTGTTTTAATTTATTGTCATTATTTTAGTGTAGAAAACTGTATCTTTATGTTGATATTATTGTGGTTGCAGAATCCGGGGCAGATAAAAATATATTCTGGAGGGATTTTATGGAAGAGACAGGGAGGTGGTAAATCTATTGATGTTGATAAGTCTGATATAATGGGTGTAACATGGATGAAGGTTCCAAAGACTAATCAACTTGGTGTTCAGATTAAAGATGGGCTGTTATACAAATTCACCGGTTTTCGTGATCAGGTTGCCCTCTTACCCCTTTTAAAAACATTCATGATTTGGACTTGGATTTCTTAACTTGATATTTTATTACTTATGTTGCAGGATGTTGTAAGCTTGACCAATTTTTTCCAAAACACCTTTGGCATAACTGTTGAGGAGAAGCAACTTTCTGTTACTGGGCGTAATTGGGGAGAAGTTGACCTAAACGGTTGGTAATTTTTACTTGAATGGCCTTCAGTGTTTTACTATTTTTAAAGAAATTTAGTTGAAACCATTCAGTTTGTATTTGGAGTGCAGCGCGCTCCCTTTGTAAATTGCAGGGTAGTTTACTTATAACTTTATGTGAAGAAAGACCTGAAACTTATGTGCTGTTTTTTTAGTACTCTGTTTCAAATTGATTTTCTTCTTCTTCTTCTTCTTCTTCTTCTTCTGTATGGGACTGACTTGACTGCTTTTATATGGTTATACTACTAGTGGATGTTCTTATGCTTCTACTTCCATTTCAGGAAATATGCTGGCTTTCATGGTTGGTTCAAGGCAAGCTTTTGAGGTGTCTCTAGCAGATGTTTCTCAAACAAACCTTCAAGGAAAAAATGATGTGATATTGGAGTTTCACGTGGATGACACAACTGGAGCAAATGAGGTATATCAATATAGTCTTGTGAGTTTTAAAGAATTCTTACCATTTAGAACAACTTGCAGCTGATTAAAAGTAAACTTTCCTCATCCGAATTTGGGCTTGAATAGTATTGTAGACTGCAGTTAGTAGGGTCGTTTCGGAAGTACATTGTTTTGGTCTAATATTTTTGTTATGATTTCAGAAAGATTCTTTGATGGAGATGAGTTTCCACATACCAAGTTCCAACACCCAGTTTGTTGGTGATGAAAATCGCCCTTCTGCTCAGGTGAGTGAGTTTGTTGTCGACTTAAATAAATATCATGTTATAACAAATTACAAGTAACACTGACATTTGGACAATCATTCATTTTGGTACAAGGTTTTCCGTGATAAAATAATGTCTATGGCTGATGTTGGTGTTGGAGGAGAAGACGCTGTTGTTACATTTGACGGTATTGCAATCCTTACACCAAGGTATATCTTTAAGTGCACATTTGAACTTATGACTATCTTGCATGCTTCTGCTGTATTACATCCTTTCAAGAAAACATTAATATAATATAATAGAAATTTGCTTTATTTTTCAGAGGACGATACAGTGTTGAGTTACACCTGTCATTTTTGCGACTTCAAGGACAGGCTAACGATTTCAAAATCCAGTACAGCAGCGTGGTTCGCTTATTTTTACTTCCTAAGGTTTATTTCCTAATCCTTGCTTTTATATTAGCGATATTTGTTTTTTGATATAAGCCACACATGTCTTAAAATTGATGCTTTCCTCTGGACTTGTTAAGTATACTAACATCTTCTCATGTTTTATGGCTGTATGTATGTATTCAAAGTCTAATCAGCCGCATACCTTTGTCATTATTAGTCTTGATCCCCCTATTCGGAAGGGACAAACTTTGTACCCTCACATTGTGATGCAGGTAACCTTTTTACGTTTTGGTTTGTGGCTTACCAATTTAGTGGATAACATGTTTTGCTTGCTTCTGAACTCAACACTGTTTGCTCCTTTCTGTACAGTTTGAAACTGATACTGTGGTCGATAGTGAATTGGCAATAAGTGAAGATCTTTATAACTCAAAATACAAAGACAAGTTGGAGCTGTCTTACAAGGTATTGACTTAACTATTGATCATTGGTTTATTGATATATAACCTGCAGTACTGCTCCCTGGGAGACTTGGGAAATGAAAAAGAGCATATTTTAGCTGATTGGTCTGGTCTCAGAATTGGTAACTCTGGGTCATTCAATCACTTGATAAATATTTGATATGTTTAATTCATAACTCAATACTCAGGGGCTTATCCATGAAGTGTTCACCACAGTATTACGTGGTTTGTCTGGGGGCAAAGTTACTAAGCCTGGAAAATTTAGGAGTTGTCAAGATGGTTATGCAGTGAAATCATCTTTGAAAGCTGAAGATGGAATTCTGTATCCCCTTGAGAAGAGCTTCTTCTTTCTACCTAAACCTCCCACTCTTATTCTTCATGAAGAGGTAAAATCTATTTGTAATTACTGATAGCCAGCTATCAGTTATTGGTTGATGTGCATACGATACTTACAAATTAGAGGTTTTTATGGTTTAATAATTTCTTACCAGATTGACTATGTGGAATTTGAGAGGCATGCTGCTGGTGGTTCAAACATGCATTATTTTGACCTTCTTATCCGACTAAAATCTGAGCAAGAGCATCTCTTCCGTAATATTCAGAGAAATGAGTACCACAATCTGTATGGTTTTATCAGGTAAATATCAGCTCACTGCCAAAATTTATTACAACTAATTGGTCGTTACACAAGCAAATCACTTCTTGTCTGCACATGCAGTTCAAAGGGCTTGAAAATTATGAATTTAGCTGATGCCCAACAAGCTGTTGGTGGTGTCGCTAAGGTTCTTGAGAATGATGACGACGATGCTGTTGATCCACATCTTGAGCGCATCAGAAATGAAGCTGGTGGAGATGAAAGTGACGAGGAGGTACTTAATCTGTGTTTGATATTATTTTTATCCTCTTTTGTAGATCATGAATAGTTTTTGGTATATTTGAGGTCTAATTTAAGTCTGAGGTAAAAGTATTTATTTATATGCATTCCATGCGAGTATGTCTTATGGGGCTGAACATGGCATAATTTCCCTCTAGAATCCGTTTGCTTTTGTATAGACATTATGAATTGGTGTAAAATGTCTACAGGATTCAGATTTTGTTATCGACAAGGATGATGGCGGTTCTCCTACTGATGATTCTGGTGCAGATGACTCCGATGCTAGCCAAAGTGGTGGTGAGACGGAGGTAAGTGATTTGCTTTTATAATCACGTGATACCTCACCCCTACTCTTTAAATCTTTGTTCTCCCTAACACCTTAATGGTGACTAAATTTCAGAAGCCTGCCAAGAAGGAACCAAAGAAGGACTTGTCTTCTAAGGCATCTAGTTCTAAGAAGAAATCAAAAGATGCTGATGTTGATGGAGTAAAGAAGAAACAGAAGAAGAAAAAGGACCCAAATGCACCTAAGAGGGCACTGTCTGGTTTCATGTTCTTTTCTCAGATGGAAAGAGAGGTTTGTTTTATGTCGTACATAATGGTGCTATGGTTTTGGATTTGATTGTGTTGTATGGGTTGTGGGTGGTAGTATATACTTCCCTTCTGCATGACTACCTAGCCTTCCTCGGGTTTTTGGGGGTTTGATTGGATGTTCAAGTATGTTTGTATATCTTATTTTGCACTATGATATTAAGGGTGAGAGTAAAGTTTCTATGGTTGGATTTGTAAAGAATACCTTTATAATGCCAAGTTATAGATAGTACGAAATCATCTGATAAACCTGTAATTTATAGACGTGAGCCCAAATTGTTTATAGCTCTATTGGATTTAAGAAATTAACATAGCTGTTCTTTTAATGACAGAATCTAAAGAAAACTAATCCTGGAATTTCATTTACGGATGTGGGAAGAGTACTTGGAGAGAAATGGAAAAACCTGTCAGGTATAGCTGGTTGCCATTAATTTCATTTCATTGAAGTTCCATTTAGTGTCATTTATGATCATTATCAAAGCCTTTTATATTAATGTGTTTGTAACTAAGTTTTTTGTTTCTTTGCATGTTCAATACACAGTCGAGGAGAAGGAACCTTACGAGGCAAAAGCCCAAGCGGATAAAAAGCGTTACAAGGATGAGATTAGTGGCTACAAGAATCCCCATCCTATGAATGTTGATTCTGGAAATGAATCTGACAGTGCCTAAGGGTGTGCCTTAATATTCACAGCAACCCCTACTGCTTTGAATGCAGTTTTATAGTTACTGTCACGACAACTAATATCAGTCATGCTTTGTTGTATTTATTTATAACTGGTGATGGCACTATTAGTGAAAAGACAATTTTATGGCAAATCTGTTGTAAGTGATGCGGCCAAGTGTTTTATGTCTCAGGGATTCCAACGGCTGTTTATGAGCTTAACATAGTTATAGATCTGTATTCGTAATCTAGTGTTTGCTAATGTAACATACTGGTTACCTGACAGTGTCTCTTGTCATGTCTTAGAGATAATTGATGCATGAAGCAGAGATACGAACATGTTTTGCACTCCTTTTCTTCACTCTAGGGGTTTATCAAGAAACAAGAATTGTGTGCATGAAGCCGAGAAATGAACATGTTTTGCAGTTCTTTTCATCACTATAGTATAAGGGTTTACCAAGACACTACTTATGATGTATAAGAGCGAGGTTTTAATGAAAACATATCTTCTATAGAACCTTGTTAAATCTTATTCATCCATATGTTTTTTTTATTTTAGATTATGTACAAAGAATATTTTTCCACACTATTTACGGAAAACCAAGGAAGATAATTAAAATGTGAATCAATCCGCAATTTTCCTATATTATTGTCATATAAGGTTGGTCAGAAGCTTTTTTTTTGGGAAAATCCTATGTAATTCTTAGAGTATCTCCAATAGAGGTAGTTTAATATGGAAATTTTTTCAGCCACCTAGTGGGTTTCTTCCCCACTCTTAGTGAAAAATAAAAAATATCTTTCAATTTCGTAAGTTAACTTACGAATTTCTCTAAGTGCACGTACAAAATAATTCACGATTTTAAAAAAATAAGGTGAATTCGTAAGTTAACTTACGAAGTCTGCGTATTGTTTTAGAAAACACAGAATTTCCTCAATATTTATTTATTTCAAAATACTCAAATTATAACCTCTCTACTCCAAACCCTAACATTTATACTTCTGCAAACTCACTCAAGTCAAATCATTCTCATCATTTCAACTCATTCCAACACATTTCAACTCCTCCAAAATCAATAAATTTGTGTAAGTTTTCTTCACTTTTTCCTATTCAAATTCTGAATTTTTATTTGATTATTAGGTTATGTTGTAGAAATTTAGTAGTATATGAAGTAATAGTAGGTAAATGTAGTAGGAAAAAATAGATTTTGGGTGTTTTGGCACAGAGTATCTGGTTTTGTAAAAATTCTGGACGAAGGGAGTTTCGCAAGTTAACTTGCGAAGTGAACCAGAAGAGACTTCGCAAGTGAACTTGCGAAATTTCGTCTGATTTATTTTTAAAGTAGTATGCTAACAATGTAATGGTTTATTTCAGGAAAATGGTCGAGAATGATAACCAGATGACAGGTTTGAGACATGACAGACAAAGTCAGACAACGTTGGCTCGTCGAGAGCAAGAGCTAAGGGTAAGGGCACAAAGGGAACAAAGGGCATAACTTGATATATCATCACCTTCCGCACCGTCTCAAAGGAGTCGTCTCCATGAGGCGTCTTCCTCTGGTGCACATGAGGAGGAGGTACCGGAGATAGAGGTACCGAAGGTAGAGGTGCCGGCGGAGGAGGCCCAAGATGCCCAGGACGTCGAAAATGTCGAGGCGGAGGATGTTGACTATCCAGGAGGGCCATATGACAGATCCCTCCTGATTTACTATCAGGACCTTACTGCCCGTTATGTCTGGGGTAGAGAGGTATTATAATTTTTATCGTTACATTTCGTATTATTTATTTTCGTTTACTGTCCGTTCTTTTTTATTTATTTTCGTATACTGTCCGTTTGTATTATTTATTTATTTTTGTTTAATTTCGTATATTACCCCTTATTTATTTATTTATTTATTTTCGCTTGATTCTTATTTTTCAGAAAGGGAAGGTCTTGAAACATGTGAACCACTCCCGCAAAATCTTTGATCTATATGTTCCAAGACTCAGTGGTTCCACAGTGCTATCCTCGCATTTGATCTTGCCGGATTATTCAGTACTGGCTATGGTACCATTAGCACCGACATGAAGTGTGCTTTTGCTTAGAGATGACATATGGAGACGTCATATTTCCACTTTTCAATTGTGGAGTTGACGATCACCCTCGACGATGTTGCCTGCTTACTCCGACTACCTATTAGAGGTAGGTTACTCAACCATTCTAAGATAATCAGAGCTGAGGCGTTTGAGTTGATGGTTGATCATCTGGGAGCTGATCCATACAAAGTTGTTGCGGACCGCGACTCCCCAAACGAGACACACGTGAAATTCTCCTACCTAAAGGAGTTATATGAGGAGCACCTCCGTCAAGCAGCTCTTGCAAAAGAGCTACACTAGCAGCTGGGGAGCCTGTGAAGGTGGATATTTTTGTTCAGTTTCACCGTGGTTGTAACATCCGGTGTTTTCTGTTGTACTTGGTAGGCACGTCCGTCTTTGTGGACACTACACCGACGTGACCTACCTGAGATATTTTACAGACCTTTCTACTGTTCGTGACTGGAACTGAGGTGCCACTGTTCTTATCTACCTCTACCATAAGCTGAACGAAGCTTCCAGGTGAAGGGCTAGGACGCTTACCAGCTCGTGCACACTATTCACGGTACATTTTTATTTTAACGATAAATTTTAATTAGTTTTAATTGATTTGTACTTACACTTTATATTTATGTGCATGCAGAGCTGGATTATATCGTACTTTCACCGCATTCATGGTTACATCGTAGATGCCGACTATCAAGACTTCATGCTCAAGGATGTCAGGTTTATTCTCAATAGTGGCAACAATAATGTGGTTCCTTACCGGGTGTTCCTTGATCGCACCAACCATGACGACTTCAACTGGACCCCGTTTGAGGACGACATGAAGGTTGTCCCCTTCGATACCATCTCGCTATACTCTGGGTGGCTTGCTTGTGGGGCTATCATGATGGTCCGGTATCTGCCCGAGCAGTTTATGCGCCAGTTTGGCTTTGTGAAAATGATACCCCGATCTTCTTTCCAGGCAGCTCTCGATACCATGCCACAGAGGGCTCTATATGACGTCTTCCAGGATTGAAAGAATTATGTCGTGCTAGAGGAGTACCGGTTGATGCAGGCATCCCGTATGTGCACTCTATAGAGGGGTACGCGACATGGTTCTTTAGAGCGTCGCACCCTTACATGACACCAGAGGCTGAAGGACGTCCGCCGAGACCAACACATGAGGAGCTCTTGGAAAACGAACAGGTCGATGATGATCATGCCATTGATCTACTGTCCATCTGTCATCGTATCCGCTAGATTGTATAAGACGCGTTGGATGACGAGATTGCCGATGAGGGCATACCCGATGCGGTTGTTGTGACACGCCAAATAATTCAATTATTAAATAATTAGAATTTTTAATTATTAATTTAATTGGGAATTTAATTATTGGTATTTTGGGATTATTGGAATTAATTTAATTAATTAAGGAAAGAAGTTTTGGTGGTGTGGAGAGTAATTAGAGGGTGTGAGGGGTAAAATACCCTACTCTTACTAATTATTAATTTAATTATTTTATTGGAATAATAAACAGAGTATTAAAAGGAAAAGAAGAGAAAGAGAGTTATTTTGGAAATATTCACTATACGTTCAATTGAGAAGAGGAAAAGGAAGGAGGAAAACCTAAGGTGTCGGAATTCGAAGAACCCACAAGGTAAGGGGTGATTTCGATTAATTATTACGTATTATCGGTTTTGAACTCAATAGTATTGATCATAGTATGTTAGGAATCTCAATTTAGAAATTCTAGGTTTTCGTAGAAATATCTCAATATGGTGTCGGATTGTGTAGAATCAAGTGGTTTGGATGTTATAGAGTCAATAGGGATGATAAAGTATGTTATATTGCATGTTAATGATGTTGTTTGAGTGGTTCTATTGTGTTGGAACATATGGGTACGTTTGCAAAGAGTAGGAAAGTTTTTTTGGAAACCTATTCGTCAATTGTTGTTTCGTGGTGAACCGGTTCCCCGTGGGAGAACCGGTTCAGTGTAAATTGATTTTGAACTCGAACCGGTTCTACATTTCCGTGTTTTTGAACTTTGGGGAACCGTTACTCCTGGGAGAAACCGGTTCCATAACTTTGAAAAATTTCAAAACTTTGAAAATTCATAACTTTCAAACCGTAAGTCCGTTTTGGTCATTGTTTCTTAAATTTAATGCTCTATTTTATAAAATGAAAAGATTCCCTATAGCTTGAAATTATTTTGAAAATGAGTCGAATTTCGAATTAAGTGATTATTGGCTGACGCACATTGGTGTGTATGCAGTAGTGATTCTGTGGCAATGGTTGTATTACTATTGTGTGAATAAAATGCATGTTTATATTGCTGTTGATTGTGTGCATGATCGTTGAGATATCATGTTTTGGTTTTGATTCAGTTATGATAATTTGGTGTATTTCATAGACTGATTTGATGTTGCATGCTGGTGATGTGCGTGCATATGCATTTTTGGTGAAGTTAATTCCCATTGTGTGGAATTTGACTTGTATTGTTGTTAACCGTACCCGGGTGATGATGGGTGGTTAGGCTGGATTCGTGTCCGAGTGGTTATGGACGAATCGATGATTACTGTATCCGGTTGATGATGGATCAGTGTGGGTGACTTGGTCACGTGTTGGTACCACATGCATTGTGTTTGCATTTGTGTTTGCATGGAATTGTAACATGCTAGGATGTCTTCCAGTGTTACAATTCTCTTGTTGTTATTTGTTGTGCATACTGGTTTGTATGGTTGTAATTGTGTATTAAAAATCTGAATTATGCTGGAGTGGGTGAAATAATATGCTTGTGATATATGTTGATTAAGAGGCTTATAATGCATGTTAATTTTGAGAAATCTCACCCTTACTTTAATGATTTCAGATTAAAGTTAGCAGCTCAGGAGTTGGTGAGGATGACTCTAGAGCTATGTTATTTAAGTCCGCGTGTCAGTGTCATGCTCTGATAGATTGTAACACTGGGGAACGTTTAGTTGATGAATTATTTATTATTCAATTGTTCTTTGAATTTCATTGGGAATAATTATGATTTGATTTATTCCGTTTTGGTTTATGGTATTTTTCCGCTGTGTAAGACATGGTCTTAAATTGATTGAATTATTTTAATAATGACCCTCAGTGTAGCATGACTACTGTTTAATGGAAGTATTTATTTATTTCATAATTGTGGCATCCCTTGTTTTACCGTGTTAACTCTGATTAAATCGGGCTTTAATATTAATTTAATTAATATATTCGGGGTATTTTAGAAGGGGTGTTACAGTTGTTGTGGTAGAGAGGATGATTGCTGCGGCAGAGCGTGCAGCGCATTACCACAGGAAGAGGAGAGCGCGGGGGATCGGGATTAGGCAATGCCCAATAGCCTTTATGTTTTTTTAGTTGATTTTGTTTGATTGCAATTTTTTCGGAACAATTTATGTAATTTGATATTTCTGACAAATTTTCTCTTTAATATTTATAACATATTAATATTTATATGATTTGCGTATATAGATATGACGTATATTAATTTTCTGACAATTTTCCTCTTTAATTAAATTTCTGAAAATAGAAACATAACCCGAGTTTTTGTGAAAAAACATAGTAGTTTTAAATATGGTTTAACACATCCAATAAAGGTTTCGTAAGTTAACTTACGAATTCACCTTGTAGGGTGAATTCAGAAGTTCATTTACGAAACATTTCCTGAATGTGTTAAACCATGTTTAAAATAATAAAACATACAAAAATAAGGTGAAATCGTAAATGCATTTACGAATTCACCCAGGAAGCTTAATTTATAAGTGAATTTACGAGGAACATTTTTGTTTTTCAGGGGTGTTGGAGAAACCCACTAGGTGGGTGAAGAAATTTCCTTTAATGTTATGGCTGACAATTAATTGAACCAACTCGAAAATAATTTGAAATTCGGTTCGATAATTAAATTGTTAATTTGAAACTTGATTCAATAATTAAATTGTTGAATTAAGTTCATGAACAAAATAAGTTAAATATAAATTAAAATTTGACAATTAAATTATTGAATTATGTTGATGAACAAAATGAGTTAAATATAAATTAAAAATTAAGTATGTTACGATTCATTAGGTTTATCAATCTAACTTGATTATTGCTTAAATTGTTTAAATATTATTTAAATGTAATGTGACAATTGATCATTCACAAAAGAAGTCTATACTCTATAGTAAAGTCTAGCAAATATATTCCTACAATATATATTTTCTGTCTTAAATATAAGACGTTTTAAATATTTCACACGTGTTTAGAAAAATAATCATTGTTATACGATATATAATTTTTTATTAATTATATAAATTTTTTTTAAAAGAATTGAAAGAAGAAAATAATTAATAAAAAATATATTGTAAAAAATATCATTAATATTGTATTATAATTCTAAAATGACTTATAATTTAAAACAAATTTTTTTCTTGAACATCTTATAATATGGGACAAATTCTTAATTCACCATTTAAAACCGTTGTGAATCAAGTGTGAGGAAGAAATCTCACATTGATTAGAAAAGAAAAATTTGAATACTATATAAGTGACAGAATCCACACACCTTTAAATTTTAGGTGAATATGTAGTGTTCTCTCATAAAAATGTGTCCCATGTAACATAATTGCTCCTCGAAATTTTCTCCAAACACAAATCGAAACATTTATTAATAATGTCAAACTTATTACAAATGAAATCACTCTATTTGATCATTTCAAACTGAAACATTAATAATGTCAAACTTATTACAAATGAAATCACACTATTTGATGTCTTTGTAAGCAAATTAGTCAGGTGATCTCACGTTCTAATATATGATTTTTTTTTAACTGATAAAGTGACAGACTATCTTAATAAATATTTAAAAATATGTAAATTTTTTAAAATAATATATTACTTATAAATATATTAAATTTTAAATAACAAATTTTATTTAAAAATATGTTTATATATCATATAAAATCTTATTTTTATTTTTATAGATATCATATATTGATTTTGATAAAAAATAAAAAATAAAAAACGATTTAGATATCATATCAAATCATATCTTTATTTTCATAAAAAATAAAATAAAAAGGGTTTTGATATCGAATCAAATTATATCTTTAATTGTATAATTATTCTATTTTTATTTTGATAAAAATAATAATAATAACGGTTTAAGATTTAGGATAAGTATTTATTTTGATATAAAAAAACGGTTTAAATATTATCAATCATATATTATTTAATAAAAAATAAAAAGATAAAAAATATTTAGATATCATATCAAATCATATCTTTAGTTTTATACCTATTATATATTTATTTTGATAAAATGAAAAAATAAAAATAAAAGTAAGTATTTATTTTGATAAAAAAAATAAAATAAAATGCGGTTTAAATATGAATCAAATCTAACCATATATTTATTTTGATGGGTACAAATAAAAATGATATATAATCAGATCATGTATTTATTTTGATGGTTATAAATAGAATTTGATAGCTGTGAGGAACAAAGCATGAGTTTGATAGTTGTGAGAAACATATCATTTGTTGAATCATCGATGGGTTTGTTTCATGCTGAAGGAGGGTTTGGTTCATGTTTCCACACGCAGGTCAGGTTTGGTTCATGTTACAAAGGAGGGTTCTACACGCAGGTCGCTGAAGAGAATGAGTTCTCCTGACAGAGGCTTTTGGTTGTGGCTAACAGGTTGCCCGTGTCCGCCATTAGTATAGGTGAAGATAGTTGGTCTTTGGAGATAAGTGCTGATGGCTTCGTTCGTTAGTGCTCTCCTAGGATATATCATCAATCTCACTATATTTTTTTTAAATATATGTAGCACCACCTTTGAAGCACCGACACATATATTTATGGTTTTGATATTTGTTTACTTTGATATTTTGTATTTGCAAAGGTGTGAAGGTGGTGGATAGGTTGAACATGTCTCAATGTTCCTGAGGGCTGGATAGAACATACTCACTAAAGCATTAGCTGAAAAGGTATATTCACATTCTTTTTCTTAATTTTTTCATCATTGAAATTGTATACACAAGATCATTGAAATTGTATACATGAAAAAATTAAGAAAAAGAAGATGAATATAACTTTTCAGCTAATGCTTTAGTGAGTGCCTTCTGTCCAGTCTCATCTGGAACATTGCCACCTTGCCTCAAACTCCTTCACACCTTTTTAATACACAATATTAAAACCCGAGTATAATCACAAGTGTCACTATCGTGCCAATGTCCGTGCTTCAGAGGTGGTGCTACATAGATAAAAAAAAAGGGAGATTGATGATACATACTAGGAGAGCACTATAGAGGCTACCGGCACACTTATCTCTAAAGACCAACTATCTTCACCTTCTCTAATGGCGGACACGGCCTAATGGCGGACAAGGGCAACCTATTAGCCACAACCAATAGCCTCTGTCTATTATTACTACTATACTTTCCAACAACATCTTCTCCTTCTTGTTGTCTTCTCTCAGTTATTGATGATCGGTGAAATTGGTTCTGGTAAAACGACTCAGCTCACACAGTATCTTGCTGAAGTGGGTTACACCACCTGAGGTAAAATTGGGTGTACTCAACCCAGTCGCTAAAAGAGTTGTGCAAGAGGTTGATGTAAAATTGGCTATGCCATTCGGTTTGAGGATTGCACTGGACCTGATACGCTAATCAAGTACATGACTGATGATGGTATGCTTCTTAAGGAAACTTTGGTTGATGAGAACTTGTCACAACATTATTCTGTGATAATGCTGGGTGAAGCCCATGAGAGAACTATTCACACAGATGCTCTTTTCGGACTGCTCAAGCGTAGACCTGACTTGCGATTGATTGTCACTTCTGCTACTCTTGATGCTGAGAAATTTTCAGGATATTTATTTAACTGTGACATCTTCACAATTCCTGGGAGGTCTTTTCCTGTAGATATTTTATACCAAACAGCCAGAGAAGCGATTACTTGGTTGCGTCTTTGATCACTGTTCTGCAGATCCTTCAAAGATGAGCAAACGGAAGCGTCAAGAGCGTATTGAACCGCTTTATGACAGATATCACAAGCCAAATTCATGGCGTTTGAGTAAACGCCCTGCTTGATATGCTTTCTCAGTTTCTGTTGATGCAAGTTTGTGGATACAATTTATGTTGGATTTAGGATTTAGTATTAAATGTATTAAGTTTTCTGCTTATATTTAGGAGTTAAATGCAATTTTGGACATATTTTTGTTGGCGTTGCTCTTAAAACTTAAATTATGATGCATAAAGTTGCTAATCGACATTCTCTAAAGTTGCTAGTACTGGTGGGGTTAGATACCATGTAAAATGAGTAGTTCAGAATAATTACAAGAGGAAAAGATAAGAAAAGAAAAATGAGCAAAACCCCTATGATTAAATAAATCCTATTGAAAGTTGAAAAGTTGTCTCAATTATTGATAGATATAAATTATAATATACCTGAGAAAACAATACTAGTACTACCACACATTCTTATATTCTTGTTCTTGCTGAGTTTGAGTTTCCATCTCTAGCTATGTTAGTCAACACCACTGCTACAACTCCAATCTGTTGTGAAGTCATGGTTTGTACCCTCAACTTTAATGCTACCATTACCAACAAGTTTTTTTAGTATACTTGACTGAATTTTTCACTTGTGTAGGTGCACCGTACGATATGCATCGAGCTTCAAGGTTTCATTGATAGAATTTTGCATGTTATATTATCCGTTGAATCTGCAAGACCAAATTGTGCCTTAGCAATTCAAACACTGTGCTCTTTGCACTTCACTTTGGATAAAGCCAAGTTAGTTATCAAACACTGTTCTGAGTCCAGTAAACTCTACCTGGTACCTTCTTCTTCAACTTCAAACCTTACTCAGTTTTATATGCAAAGTTACCTTAAGTAATAACCTTTTTATTTGCAACCTGGTGGTTAGGCAATAACATCACAGAAGATACTTTCAAGGTGTGAAAAGATAAGAATCTCTTTTCAGTTGTACTTGGATCAGATTCAAAATAATGTTCCAATTCCATTAGCTTCTGAGGTTAAATACTTATTCATAAGAACTTATTACTTTAACAATATAGTTTGCGCTGCATATTTATTTTAACATGATGACACACCTCTGAACAAAGACATGTCTAGTGTTTTACTCATGTCAATATTTAATCACACTTGATACATATGTGATTTATTTGTTAAAATTTATTATTGGTGCCAACTTATTTGGTATCGTACTCAAAACGTCTCTCTTTGACGTGTCAGTATCGTATTCAAAATGTCTCTCTTTCATACGTTTGCAACTTGATAATTGTGACTTTTGGAATTGACCTACAGATATGTGCAATACTAGCGGATCTAAGAGATACAAAATTTTCATTGGGATTTGAAGATGAGACTAGGAAAGTTTTACTTTCACTACTTGAGAAGGAATTTCCAGATTCAACTTCTAAAGAGAATGCAGAACTTGAAGCTATACAAATTGCAGCTTTGAGGTTGAATATTAAGTCTTCAATCTCCCTCTTAGAAGAGAAAGAAAATCTTAAGAAGCAAATTGAAACAGTCAATATCACAAACAAAAAGGAGAAGGAACTTCTAGAATACCTTTTGTATTTGTTGATTAAATATGAAAAATTCATTTGAGTTTCAAAATGGTAGGACTATGTGAATCAAGTCAAATATTCTATCAACCCAAAAGTTGGAAATTTATGATTATTTATTGAGCATTATTATTATCCCTTGACCATTAGGATCCATTTAATAGGAGCATAATGTAAGATAAGATGTAAGCAACATATAAGAGGTTGTTGGATTCATATTTTTAATGTTTTTAATTTAGTAGTTTGAATTTCCTGCTTAAATACGAATAATCAAAATATTGCAATTTTGAATCAGCGATTGTGTATATGATGTTTCTGCATAACTAATAATTGAGTTGGTTTAACCGACTAACGTGAAACTATCCAATTACATCTAAATTTAATAATAATAATAATAATAATATACAAATTGTTTTTGTTCATATTAATATTTATCAAAAATAATTTTTATATCTCATTCTAACTCCACAGTTTAGTATCCACACCCCAACTACTTTCTATTGAAATTGGGCTTATTTTGGTACCAAATAGGCCCACAAAGAATAACACACAGGCCCATAATTTCGTTTCGTGCTTGTTTCTTCTTCTTCATTTGTTCGTTTTTCGTAACAGTGTAAGCGGAACCATAGCATAAACCCAAAACCCTAACCAGTTAATGCTTCACTCTCACAAATTTCAAATTCAGAAAAAATGAGTTGGAGAACTTTACTTTCTCTTCATTCTTCAAGAAACGTAATCAACAAATTCAGATCAATTTCAAATTCCCCATTTCCCACAACACTCTTCAAACGACAACCCGTTTCATCATTCACCGCTTACCGCAACCTTCATTCCCATTCCCCCGAACTCGGTAACTCGTCAGTCGATCCATCACTCCGAACTCACTTCAAAAACGACGCCGTTCGTCAAAACGACGATGACGACGAAACCACCAACGAGTTTCTCTCACGATTCGCTTGGATAATGCGGAAGAAGGTGAAGGAGTCTTATCCCGAGAGCGATAAAAGTACTGTCGACGCTATGCTGCTTGTGATTGTGGAAAGAGTTGCTTCGGAAATGGACAAGAATGGTGGTGCGACGGTGGCGGAGTTTTCCCCTTTTGAATCGGTGGATTTTAGTGAGGATCTTTGGAGGACTGTGTGGGAGGTTAGTAATAAGGTGTTGGTTGATATGAATAAGGAGAGGAAGAAGGAGAAAATGAAAGGCTTTTTGCAGTGTGATGAGGTGAAAGAGATGTGTAGGTTTGCGGGCGAGGTTGGTATTCGGGGGAATTTGCTTAGAGAGTTTAGGTTTAAATGGGCGCGCGAGAAAATGGAGGAGCATGAGTTTAATGAGGATTTGGAGAAATTGAGAAAAGAGGGACAGGTTATTGAAGAACAAGTCACTGAAACTGAAACCAATGTTGATGCTGATGTTCTTGTTGATGGTGATAGTAATGTTGAGGAAAATAAGGTTGTTGGGCTTCCTAAGAGGAAAGGGAAAATGAGGTTTAAGATATATGGGCTTGATCTATCTGATCCTAAATGGGAACAAGTGGCGGATAAGATTCATGAGGCGGGAGAAGTTCTTTGGCCGAAGGAGGCAAAGCCGATAATTGGGAAATGCAAACAAGTTACGGAGAAAATCTTGTCGTTGAAGAAGGAGGACAGGGATGATAATTTGTTAACCCTGTTGGCTGAGTGGGTAGAACTTCTAGAGCCTACTAGGGTGGATTGGATCAATTTGCTTGATAGGTTGAAAAACCAGAATTCTCATGTTTACTTCAAGGTATGTCTATGTCAGTGGTTTGTTTTTGTATCATTGGATTGGTATATCTGCAATTGTATTGCCTAGTCTAGTTTTTAAAATCATTGTCATTTTCGTATATTACTTTTGTCTATGTGAATTTGTTATGATATTTTAGCAGATTAATGTTATTAGGAAATGCTATTGTTAGAATATTATTTTAGCCATGGTAACGAACTTGTCAGTAACTAAAGAAATAAAGATACAGCCATACAAGAAATCAACACAGGTTTGGAATGAAAATCAAGAGAGAAGTTGATAACTAGAGTAGTTAAGAGTTAGCTAATACTAGTAGTAAGTTGGTAAGTTTATTAGGTGGTTGTTAGGTGTTGTTATTTTGGTTATTTTTTAAAAGTCTTTAAATAGTCTTCACTTGATAGAGAAAAGATAGTTTTGAGTAATTCAATTTTGTGATTAGAGAATTATCTAGTGTGAAATGCGAGTGCTTCTTTTGGGCAGCCTTGTTCTCTAAAGTTAATGAATATAAAAAATGTTCCCATAGGGTCGATCACTTAGTCAATGAAAATGTCGCAAAGACCAAGGAATTTTAAACTCAGATTATTTTAGAATTTCAATAATTTTGGTGACCAAATTACGGGACTCATACAACTTTAGGGACTAAATTGGTGCCATATCTCTGCACTGTATGCTTCACAAATACCATGCTTTTCCTAATAAACGTGCCAAGATATTTTCTTATCATTTTTTATTAAAACAAAGACATCGATTAATACTGCATGTGAAGAATGCATCTGAAGTTCATTTTTAATAACATCTTCTTTCTATCTTATATGACTCAATGTACAAAAGCTCCCTATGATATTGCTCTCATAACTTGCACTTCATCTTTTTACATAATAGGAGAATAACTAATAAATTCTACTGTACAAGATTGATTTTGAAATTTTTACCCAGTTGATAAGTTGAAGATTTTCTATCATCAGTCAATGTTTACTTTTTGTATCTTCTCTTTCAATTTCTCTACACAAATAAGAAATCATTCATTTGTTTTCAATCTTATCATTTGAGGAAGTGAAAATCTTCGTGTAATGTATACGTTTTAGGAAGTGAATTGATGTGGTCCGAAATGAAATGAAATAAGGCCTATTTGAATTTTGGGTCTAATTTTTTTCCAAATATGCTTATGTAGGTGGCAGAAATGGTATTGACTGAAGATTCTTTCCAAACAAATATATCTGACTACTCTAGGCTTATTGATATGTATGCTAAAGAGAACCGCATTGATGATACTGAGAGGATGCTTAAGAAGATGAACGAAAATGGTATACAGCTAGATGCTTCGATAGCCAGTGTGTTGGTTCACATGTACGGCAAGATAGGTAATCTGGAACGTGCAGAAGAAGCATTTAAAGTCTTGAATGACCTGGGTTTCCAACCAGATACTAAAGTCTACAACTCAATGATCATGGCCTATATAAATGCCGGTGAACCTACCAAAGGCGAGACACTGATGAGGCAGATGGACACACGAGATATTAAGCCCACGAAGGAAATATACATGTCATTGCTGCGATTCTATTCTCAACGTGGTGACTTTGATCGTGCCTCACGAACTTCAACATCTATGCAGTTTGCAGGATACCAGCAGACTATGGAGACATGCACCCTGCTCATTGAAGCAGCTGCAGTTTCAGGTGACCTAGATAAGGTTAGCTCCAATTTTGACCACATGGTACAACTTGGGCATAAACCTGATGATAGGTGCACTGCTGCCATGATTCGCGCCTATAAGAAGACAAATTTGTTGGACAAGGCATTGGATCTTCTTTTGACGTTAGAGAAGGATGGGTTTGAGCCTGGGGTTGCAACGTATTCTGTTCTTATTGATTGGCTGGCCAAAATGCAGCTTGTTGATGAAGCGGAACAGATTTTAAACAAAATTGCTCTGCTGGGTGAGGCTCCTCCTTTTAATGTTCAAGTTAGTCTATGTGATATGTATGCAAGGACTAAAATGGAGAAAAAAGCCCTTCAAACACTAGGTGTTCTGATAGCTAGGAAGAATGAATTAAAAGAACACGATTTTGAGAGGGTTATAGCCGGCCTTATTGGTGGCGGGTTTTTGCGGGATGCACAAAGAATGCATGGGATTATGGAGGCACAAGGTTTCAAAGCATCTGGACAGCTTATTTCAGCCCTTAACTCTGGCGACTTACCATTAAGTATGAGGTCATGAGTTGTGCTGTGTTTGTTTTTTTCTGCCATGTGGCCGACAAATCCACTGCCTTATGAAGGGAGCCTCGGTCTTATAGATTGACCATACCATGTAACCAATAAAAGATTCTTAGTTTATTATTGATAAGTTGTTACTTCCTCAATTGTATCAATGTTATGAAAATTTTGCCATGGTGGCATGTTTGGAAGTGTTCAGAATTCACTGATTTATTTCTCTTAATATTCTTTTGAACTTTTATCTTGTGTATAGTAGTAGATTAATTTGATTAAGCATTTTCTTGTTTGTTTTTACAGTTCTGGATTTGACAGTGAAATTACCTATGTTTCAGGCCAAGCCAAATGTGGCTCTACCCACCTCTAAATTCTTATCTTTAAAGGAGTATATGAAGAAAGGCACTTTTTTTTTGCTGCATACACATGGAATATTCACATTTTGGTTCAAAATGAAATTAGTTTTCAATAAATGGATGAATAACTAAAAGAAAGACACAACAATGAGGCAAGGCATATCCTTTCTTAATAGTCAAGAAACAACAATCAATTAGTGGCAACAAACGTTTTTGATTATTTGAATATTTTAATTCATTAATATAATGAAGAAAAGAACCAAAGTAGAACTTTTTAAGGGAATCAGTGTGAAATGTTTCAAAGGAAGTAATAAAGAAATTGTGAGCTCAAGTAAAACATATATAATGAAAGCCTCATCATGCTTCCAAGGCATAAATACAACTTCAATTATGTGTATATATATAGATAGACTAGAATCACATTATGCAGCACTACATTTAACCACAACACTAGACAAACAAAATTGATTTCATTTTTTTTTAAACTCAGATATTTGATTACTAGGGAAAGAAAAACATCATCCTCTTTCTATTCAAATACTAACCAAACCTTTCATGGCACAAAAAAAGCCGTCGTTTCGTTTTCGAATCCCTTGGCTAACAGCGACACAATCATTTTCTCGCCATCCGAAAGACAAAGACGCATCAAAATCATCTACTCCATCAGACATAAATGTTCCTATTCAAAGATCATCTGGTAGGCCTTCTGTCATAACCCCTGCAGAGTCTCCTCCAGGTCCTACCAAAATTCAAGAAGCCACTAGAACAGAACCTCAAAATCAGTCACCACCTCATCCACCTCAGACAAAACCATTATCAACCTCAGTGGTTGTTGAGAAAACTCACTCAAAACCTCTTTCTCCATCAACATCTCCAAACCATGTCAATTCTCCACCACTATCCTCTTATGCAGCACCTCAGTTTCATGTTTTCTCAACTCCACCTCAGTCTCCTTCTCAATATGACACCATGGAGGTGCCAAAGTTGATGCCTTCTTCTACTGAAGAGAGTACTCATCCTACATCGCCTGTATCTGAACCAATGCCACAAGAAGCTGAAGTCGAGCCCGAGATGAAGGTAAAGGTGATTTCACCATTGAGAGAAATCACCAAGTCACCAGAGAACTCTTATCAACAAGCTATTGGCTTTGAACAGCAAACTTATTCTACACCCACTTCGCCCGAAGTTTCTAAAACTGAACCGGCTTCTCAGCACTATCCACTGTCTCCTTTGGCCTCAGAGCGAAAAAATGAGGTGTTAAAAGCTAGTCACGAAGAAAACACTTTGCATGCATCATCTATTTTACAAGGAGAGAAAGATAAGATGACAATGTCAGTGTCTGATTCGGTGCCAAATGATGCAGAACCAAAGATGAAGTCACCATTGAAAACTATCCCCCTGTCACAACCAGAGAATCTGTCTGAACACACAGCAACAAAATTAGACGAGGAAAGATTAATCTCAAAAACAACACCAAAGTCCCCTTTGGAATCTCTAAGCAAGTTCCTTCCACATAAAGGAAAGGCTAACCACAAAGAAAACACTTTGCATTCATCATCTACCTCTCAAGAACAAAAAGTTAAAATTCCAGTGTCAGTGTCTAATCCGATGATAGATGAAGCAAAGCCAAAGATGAAATCACCATTGAAAACCATCCTCATGTCACAACCAGAGACTTTGTCTAAGCACACGACAACAAAATTAGACGAGGGAAGATTCATCTCAAAAACAAGACCAAAGTCCCCTTTGGAAACTCGAAGCAAGTTTCTTCAACATAAAGAAAAGGAGAAAGTTGTGCACGAAACCAAAAAGTTAGGAAAATCCAAAGACAAAAGTACTAGCCAACCAACTCGACATGCCAAGCCATCTTCTTCTGGCACAAAGGATAAGAAGCATCATGGAGTAAGAGAAACAGTAGAGAGAAAGATAATGTTTGCCACATCAAACTCTAGTGGAAAAGACATCGGAGTTATGAGCTCAAAAGATCCAAGCTCAAGCATATCACAGGAAAGAACTGTTCCATCAAGCGACGATGAAAGGGAAAAGCGAAACGAAAAGGCTCCAATACAAAAAGGTATCAAAGATGATATTACAAAGTTTGTTCATAAAATATCAGCCTCAGTTCAACCAACACAGCCTATGGATGACAAAAAATTCAGTGTTATAACACTGACGGGTGATAATAGAGGAGCCACGATGCAAGTTGGTTCTGAATCAGATAAAAAAGACGGATCAATCCACATTCATAGGGACTACAAGACTGAATCTGAAGAGAGCATTGAGGTGAGCACAGATGGAGAAGGAAACATTAGCAATGAAGAAGATTCAACGGAGCATGGGGAGGTTGGGAAGGCATATGTTAACAGCAACATACAAAGTATCAACAATTCACTCATGTTTCATGGTTCAGTCAATGAAAGAGACCCTGGAGTTCAAGTTACACTTCCACAAAAGCCATTAGAACCCGTCAATCACAACAATAAAGACACTCACAATCAGAGGACCGAGTTTAACATGAGTCGGTCTCAGAAGTCGACATTTCAGCCAACGGTTCGCCGTTATGGCTGCAAGTTCAGTCGTGGCAATAATAATGAAGATATTGAGATTATGTGAAAGAAGAAAAAACAACATAGCTTCCCAAGTATAAGAATATTGCAACACTGTATATGAAAATAAGGAACCAGTTTCGCCACTTCTATCATGCAAGTGTTGACAACATCCATAATGTATATACTGTGAAGTTTTACTTTATTTTTATTTTTATGGTCAATGTCATTCTTAATTTTAATTGTTCATTTACATTTACAAGAAAAATATATATTATGTCCTGTGGAGTACTTTGCAATGTCATGCTTGAGGAAATTAACAAACTTGATTACACATTAAACATTGATTCTAACAGCTAGCATTACACAAACTTGGACCTGCAGAATGAAAAATGAAAGTTATTTTGTGCAGCACTTTCTTAAGTAAATATGTACATTTTTTATCATAGAAAATTGCAAAGGCATTATTATTCACAAGCTGGTTTTGTGTCAAAGCTACTCAAACAGATTGCAAAAGCTTGAAAAGCAGAGAGAGGATATCGAAAATCCATGGTGAATATGTCCTTGCCAATTTTTCCAAATTGAAGTATAACTTTCTCTTGTTCTGCAGCTGGAACGTTATGGCAAGGTTCTGCAGCTGCTACAAGCTGGAAATTCTTAACCGAAGCCACCGTAACCCGTCCCTTGAAATTCAAGCACCAACATTGAAGTTGTTCATGCCATCTAGGTGCTTTGTTTTTCAAAACCAGAGGTTCTCTTGCAAAATCAGTGCAAGTTGAGCCAAACTCAACAACTTCTGGCTTCTTTCCTTTTGAAGATTCATGCGCATTACGACAATTGCTAAACTCCATAGGCGTAGGAGCAGTCCCTCCCTCTTGAACTGAAGATATAGGAATTAAGTGCATTGTACACCGCATTCGCCTTGGACCTCTCGTACGAAGAACATTGAGTTCATAAGATACTGTTGCTACTTTGTAGTTAGCAGAAGCAGCTCTCGGAAGTACTTGCTTCCGATGGACCTTTTGTTGCAACTTGCAACTCGATGGAAATGAAGAATCATGTGGAGAATGACTGTCCAAGATCGTGAACTTAGTGCCAAGAAAATTAGACCTGCTCATTACTTAATGATCAAAAAGTCGAATAATAATGCACCATCCATGAAAAGATGTGGATTAGTTAACGAAACTACCTTAACTTTCCAATGTAAGTATTGCTAGATTGAGAGAAATCATTAGAAACCAATGATATTAAAAATTCTGTGCATGTTGCTCTTCTTATCTTTTTTGCTGCCAAGAGAAGTTTGCTCATATCACCAGAAAGAGCTGCAAATACAATATAACAATTTTCACAAAGACGGTAATTTAGCAACTAAATTGATAGATTGAGTATAACTCATATGTACACAAAATCTTACCAGGGCTCAAACCAAGATACAAGCTATATGTAGAAGAAACCCTTTCTCTCTTAATAAAACACTGAATTGAATTGTCTCTTGGACCAGGCTGAAAAAACAAAACAAAAGACGAAATAATCACACATTTAGTACTATCATACAACCGAATTTGGAACAAAGATGGCACTAAACCAAACACATAGAGTGTGAAAAAAACTACCTGCTTCAATGATATAGGGAAAGTGATCCAACCACATTGTTCAGGTGTCTTAACCACACTTTTTGTTATCTCTCTCCACAATCTACAAACTAAGGCACAAGCTACAAGTGCTCGGCGAGAAGGCCAAGATGTTTCACTAGCTTCCACTCTTTGAATTATGTCTAATAGCAACTCAGGAGGTAAACTAGCCCATTTGCTCTGCGGTGGCGACGACGACAAAGACGGTGTTTCAGTTGGTGATAGTGATATTGATATTGGTGATGAACATTCTGGTGCAATGTGAGATTTTCCATGTCTATACATATTCTTAGCTTCTACTCTTTTTCTATACATGTTTCCAATTCCTTCTTTCATCTCCTTGATCTCTCTCACAATACTCTTGAATGACATTATGAATTATGATATGCAGGACTAGAAATCTAGCATACACAACAATATAGCATTTTTTTTGTCTAAGTTCAATGTATTTATCATATTAACAATGATGAATGACAACATATATAGACATTCCACGCATTCACGAAATCAATACAGTTGTTGAATTGAGATCAGACGGTTCATATCTTGACCGTCCAATCTCAATTTAACTGACGACTACTGTTACGTGAATGCGTGCAATTATTGAGGAATTCATAAAATATAAAAGTTGGTACAAGATTTAAGAAACAAAAAAAAAGGTGAAAAAAGCTCAAAGAATGAGAGAAAGAAGCGTGTACCGTGAGACAAGAGTCTAGAAAACTGAAGAGAATTTGAAAGGCACAAAAAGGGGGAGGGTCCTTCCAAGACTTATACCTCAAACTCCAAAGACAATTTCTTGGATAAAACAAGTTTATAGGTTACTACAACAAAGGTTGTGGATTGAAACTAAAAGTAGAAAAATGAGCATCAAATCTTCATGCTTTATTTGTTTTTTGTTTTTCAAATTCTAGTAGTTAAGTTTTCATCATATGCATCTTTCACTTATTGCATATTTTTATGACTTGCCTTAAACTATAATCTAACATAATTTCTACAATAAATATGGTTGTTTAAGTGGGGTCCACTTTGATAGTAATCTTTTTAAGATTGTTTTGTGACTCAATCATAGAACAATCCAATGGTCAATGGTTATCAAACATATCCATAGAAAGATTTTTTTTTTCTTTTTAAATAATGATTTTTGCCTCCCAATTTTAAATATGATTGAATTTTCTCTTACTATATGACATTTTAGTAGATCATGTGTTACTACTCTCTAGAGAGAATATTACCTAATATCTAGTAACAGATCTATCAAAATATACTTTAGTCTATATCACAAAAAGGTTAAATAATATAGTTTTTTTAATCTAAAATTAATTGAGTTTTCTAATTTTTAAAGTTATTTTTTGGGTTTATTGTTTTTATAATTTTTGAAATAACGACTCTTTTTGATGTCATATTTATTTATGATTATTTAAGTGTTGTAAATGGTATTGAAAATTTTAATTTCAATGTTAATCACATTTATTTATTGTTAAACGATTTCATATATTAATTTATCTTTCAGGGTTCATTGTTTTTATAATTTTTGAAATAAAAGAATCTTCTTGATTTCTTATTTATTTATGATTATTCATTTATCGTGTTGCAAACTGCATTGATCAGCTTTAATTATAATGTTAATCACATTAATTTATTAATTTATTGTTAAACGATTTCATATATTTATTCATCTTGATTTATTAACCATTTTCGAAACTATATTAACCAACTTGTGTTACACTATTAACTATATAATAAAGAATGTTATAAACTTTTGGTCATATCTTAGAATTCATTAATCAAGTTCTACACAACATTAACCACCTTTTTCACACTATTAACCAACTTTGTTATAAATATTTATAATACATTAGATTGGTATATTTTGTGCAGCTTTTGTGAAATAATAGACAGTTCAAACATTTTGACAGATTATGGAAGCAGTCAAAGGGAAGATGTAGAAGTTGATCACAATAATAATGATGGTGATGGTGATAATGATGGGGATGGTGATGATTCATGTTGGGTTTCTTGAATTTGGGATGTGTTTTTCTTGTGTAGAGGAAGTTAAAACATATTATCAAGAGCATGCTTTGAAAGAGGATTTTGGATGGATGATTAGATCATTGAAAAAGGGAGATGATGGGGAGCTCAATTATCTGATACTTTCATGTTCAAGAGATGAATCTAACGTTTCAAAAATTTCAAGCACGTTAAAGACACTACCATCTAGAGCAAAAATTTGTCTTGCCAAAATTTGTATTACAGTGACAAAAGATAGTTTATCGTACATTACACAAATTGAATCTAACTATTCTCATGAGACTAGCCCTACGTGAACAAGATTGTTCAAGGCCAACAGGAAAATAAACTTACATGTGAGGAGAACAATTCAAATCAATGATGATATGTGAGTAAGGATCAACAAGATTTTTCAATTGCTAGTTAAAGATGCAAGTAGACATGAAAATATTCCCTTTTGTGAAAAAGACATGAGGAATTATATTAACAAAGAATGTCGTGCAATTGAAAAAGAAGGTGATGGTAAAACTTTAATAAGTTATTTTTGTATAATGAGGAAACAAAATACAAATTTCTTCTATGATATAGATCTGGATGATGATTTTCATGTGAGGAAAATATTTTTGGTTGATGCAAGAAGTAGAGCTGCTTACGAATATTTTGAAAATGTTGTAACTTTTGACACAATATATGACATGTCTTTTGCTACATTTGTAGGGGTGAATCACCATGGTCAATCAACATTACTTGATTGTGGGTTGCTATCAGGTGAAGACACTGATTCTTTTGTGTGACTTTTCATGTATTTGATTTTATGTGCGTCATATTTTAGTTTTTTGTATGTTACTCTTCAAGTTGGAAGTAACATGTCATTTATGGATCTTTTGACAACATGTGAAACACCTTTGATGAGTTCTTCTCAAGTTTCTACAAATTGATGACTTTTAAGAATTTTTTATTGTTGACTAATAGCATGTGTATTTTAGAGACGAGAGACACATATCTACGCTATCAATGCTTTTATAAAGAACATTTATAAAAATATTAATGAAAACTTCTTAAAATGTTATTTTAGGTATTTTAAAATTTTACTATAACTTTTTTTAATATAATTTTTTATCAAAGTCACTTAAATTTGAAATTATGTAAAATAGTTTTTCATACATTTTATTTTTTAGATACATTTTTTAAAAAAAAAAAAATGTATAATTTTGATTATGTTTTAATATTCAATAATATATATATATGTTATATAATATCAAAATTATTTTTTTATTTATAAAAAATGAATTTACTTTTTTAAAATATTTTTATAAAAATCATTTTTAAGATTAAAAAAAAATCAATCTTTTGAAAATTAAAACAAATTGTCCACTATTTGATTCTATTTAATTTGAGAGATTAATTTACATGAAATATTCTGGAGTTGTAATCGAAACTCCACTTAATGTTCTATTTCTCTCCAATGCATAGTGTTTGATCAATTTCTTGTTATTGTCATAAAGATTCAGTAGGTTGTCTCCTATAATCACTGAGTATTCTTTCTCCAATAATTGAACTACACTCGTCCAATTACTCTTTATATCAGGAACATACCACACGTCATTGGTCAATACAATTTGGTTATCCCTCACTTTTATCGAACATCTCTCATTCTCTCAACGGCCAGATACTCATCATCTGCACATTTGAATTTGGTGCTCTTACATGAGTCAAAGTTGATTACCCAATGTTTGTTTATAGTTATGTGGTTGGAACAAATTGTGTTTATGTACCAATAATCAAACATTGCTTCAATGTTATTTTCTAACACCACCAGTAGCATAAGGTCTTCCTCTAAATCATTTATGATTATGTTGGCTTCTTCTCTTATATTTTTTTTATTTGACCAACAGTCAGCAGTAAAATGGTCAAACATGTTGCAATTGTAGCATTGGACCTTCCTTTTATCAAACTTCTCATTTCCCTTCTGAACATGTATGTGTTTCTTCTCAACTTGGCTAGAGGACTTTGACCTATAAGCATCAATATCATTATTTTTCTTGTTCTCTAGCAATGATTGTTTCTTATTCTTCTTCCACTTCAGCATTGCTTCTCTCAATTATGCGCAATTCTCGTGTCTCTAAACTACTCTGCAACTCTTTAATTCTCATGATGTTATTGTCTTTCGATTGTTCTATGACTACCACATTATAATTAAAACTGAGGAGTAAATGATCTTAGTACCTTTTTGATGATTACTTGTTCAAAGAGTATTTCTCCATACAACTTCATCTCATTCGTTACCATAATCACTCTTGAGATGTAATCATGCACCTTTTCATTGTTCTTCATGTTGATATTCTCGTATTGCTTGCGTAGGGACTACAATTTTACTTTCTTCACTGATGCATCTTCACCATAGCACCACACAAATGTATCTCATGCCACCTTCGTCGTTGTTAAATCGACAATATTCTCAAACACCTTCATATCCACACATTAGTGAATATAAAACCTTTATTCCTCGTTTCATGTTATACATTTCTTTGCGTTTCTGTTGCTTTTCTATAACTAGCGTGTAGTCATCATTGACGAGCTCAACCACATCTTGACTTCCAAACGACACACGCATATGAATCGACCATCAGTTCCAATTCTTTCTGTCGAGTACTAGAAGCTCTGTATTCAAGGCACCGTTTCCACCATTCATCTTCGTTCTTGTGACAATCACTCTATTCTCACTAACACATGTGTTTACCCTAACCCTGAGAATCACGATTGTGATTCTCTTTGATTCTGATCTTCAATTTAGTGTGAATTTGAAGAACAAAATCTAGCGCACATCTCACGTACACATATATTTTCCTTTGGATCGAAAATCAAAACTTTGAATATCAATTTGTTAGAGTTGTAATCAAAACTCTATTGTAGCACACAAGAAATTTACAAAGAGATGCAAGTGAAAGAGAAGAAGAAAAGTTTCACTATTATTGCAAAACTAAAAAACAATTACATCATCAATTTGTTTATATGGACAATTAGAAAACCTAACTGAACAAATGAAATGCAAATTACAATGAAAATGAAAAGCGAAAATTCAAAATCAAATATGAATTACTTCTAAAAAAATATTCAATCTAAAATAATATTTTTTAAATATCATAGATAATTTAAAATGGTTAGTTAATCTACGCATTACTGGGTGATAAAATGAACATAATACATTTGACATATCTCTTTTGTCCATATTTTTTTGTAAAACAAATTAAAATTTTATTCTTACAATCCTCTAATATATTTGTCTCTTTTTTTTACTATCTTTTTGCCGTGCGTATGTTAACATAAATTTATAACTTTTAAATTTGAAAAGAATAAAGATCTAAAGACTCCATTTTATACAATGTTCTTCCTGCTCCCCTTCATTTATTTGCATTTTGTTGAGAGAAACTTAAATTGAACGGACATCTCGGTTTCCCTTTGCCACCCTAGAATGACATTCATTCACCATAATAGAGACTTTATGTCCTATCAAAGAGACCAGGCGACAAACTCAACCAACCAATTCAGTGTAGTACTTTATCTAATAAAAAACTATTCAATGTCTTTACTTTAAGTTTTAATCTTCAATTCAATAATATTAATAATATAGTTTCATGCTGTTATTTTCTTAATGGAATATGCTTACAACACCCCTCCTTTCCTTTAATGGTCAAAAAAGTAAAGACTTGACTACTAAGATGTTTGGATATGAAAAAAATTGGGTGTTGGAAAGGATTTATAGGTGATGATTAATGTCCCTTTCTTTCCTAATCTCTCTATTGATTTAATCTTGAATTTCTTCTTCCTCCTTGATTTAGGTATAAGGTCACTCTTGATAGCTACTACTATATTATGGGCTACATGATTCACATTTCTAAGTGGGGGACACAATTATGTACATCTCTTGAAGAGACTTTATAAACAAGTTATTGAAAGTTAATTTGTATATCGATTTTAATTATTATTTTTTTGAAAGAATAGCTTGAAAAATCAAGCATATACTTTATTAATGAATTTGATAAAATATTGGTAACACTTAAATTTTTATGGAGGTTAAAAGTGTAATATTTAGCAAAATTGTAGCAATTTATCATAAATCTATTGAATTCTTTATCAACAAAAGTTAATTCAATTGTAAAAAGTTGTCTCATACTTCTGCAGAGACGCAAGTTCAATTTTTATAATCAACAATAAACAATTTTTTATGAATAATTTGTATAGTCTTTTATAATTATTTTTTAAATCTTAAAGTCTGCCATAACTCTAAAAAAAAATTCAGTTCATTTATAAATATGCATATAAAATAAAGGGGACAAGTGTTAATTAAGTCAAATAATGTTTAGCTTAATTTAGTAGATAATGTTATAGTAGTATCTCAAATTCATGATTCCCAACTCTTTATACAATGTTGGAAGCAATTAACAACCCTATCACACGTGGCCGTACCAAATCTATCCCCACCAATCCAATCCATAATTAGGGGTATTATTTCAGACGGTTTTGAAAGAAAAAAAAATTCGAACGGTAAGAAAAAAGTATACGATTTAATTTAGTTTGATTGACTTTTAAATATAAAATTGAATGAAACCAAAACAAATTAAGTAATTTAGATTGATTTGATTGATCCAATTTTTTTATAAAAAAATAATATTAAATTATACGTATGGATATAAAGAAAAATATAATTTTGTGTTTAATTGTTGATACATTACTATCAAAATAAACTATAATTATCAAAATAAATTTTTAAGCTGAGACATAAAATTAAATATTATAATTTTATCTAAATTTAAAATAATATATAATAAGATTGCATTCTTAAATAAATATTATACAAAGAATACAATTAAATATATTTTATAAAAATAGTTTTTATAAATGAATGATATTTTATTTTTTATGATTTATAAATTAAAGTATAGATGATACACAGAATAGAATCATGCACGTTGATTTCTCTATAGAATTAAAAAAAAAAATATTGATAATATAATACGATTTAATTTAGTTTAGTTTGATTTGTAAAATACAAACTACAAATTAAATTATACGGTTTGATTAAAAAATAATCTAAATACATTTGAATCAAATATGATTTTAACAATTTTGATTTGATTTGATTCAATTCAATTTTACAGTTTTGTATTGGATCCGTCTAATTTTTTGAAGATTCCTACCCACCATTTCATTATTGTTTTTTTCTATGTTGGAATCGGGTGGAATCTCAATGCATTTCAATGGACTCTTCAAAATGAACAAATATTATATTTCAAGTTTGTGCATGGACAAAACTGTCTTTATCGAAAAGTCTGCATGAGTAGCTTACATCTAGATGAGTTAGTGTAATTGTGTAGATGGTCTATTCTCCAACTTGTTCAATGCAATTATACAACTCATTTTCATTCTTGATTTGTTTTAATCACTATGTCCAACACAAAAATGTTATTCATTCATTGTCATTTTTTTGGTGTCCATATTTTATGAGTATTGTACCTTGGTTCTTAAACATATAGGTCAAGCAATCAATATGGCCTTCTAGTTTTCTCTTTACCTTTCAATTTCTTATGAGTTTTCTTTCATGTCAAGGCAACAATGTGCTTTTGATGGGAATGGATTTCATCACTTTACGATTCCATAACTTTGTAATTTTGAGCAATTTAATAGAATAATGAATAATTAAAATATGATATTTTTAGAGAGAATGATTGTTTTAGAGAGAGACAGGAGTGAAGTTATAAAATCACCATAATTCAAAGTCATCCAAATCCTTTCCGTATTTTGATGCTCTATGTATCACTCGTCAAATCTCGAATGTTACATTAATTTAAAAACTTCTTATATTATACTATTTTGTTTTGATTTATAAGTAAAAAAATTTATTTTTAAGTTAATTAAATAATGAATGTATTTAGTCTTTATAAAGACTAGATACATTTATTATTCAATATATTTTATTTAATACAAAATTAAAAAGTCAAATATATCTAAAGTTATGTTTTCTTATTTAACATTAGGTGATATTTCATATTTGAGATATAATTGATCTGAGTTGGTGCTTGGTAGGGGAAATACCAATTTCATTCACCGGTGAAGCGATAGACCATAATAGGTGAAAATTTCCATAGTTGATTTTGAGTTTTGATGCTCTAATTCAATGGTGGGGTGAAAAAAAGTACCAATCAACACTCTGATACATAAGTGAATGACAATTGAAAAGGAAAAGTTTAGATTAAAATAATATGTATTTTAATATGATTCGCGTACATTTTCTGAACACTATTATAAATAATTTTTACTTTTTAAATCCATCTGATAATCAAATAAATTTTAAAAAATAAAAATTATTTATTATAATGTCCCAAGAGTGTATCTTAATATGAATCATAGTAGAGTTTTTAGGGATTTAAAAGACCTAGAACCTCGTGGACAAATGCAAGGAATGACAAATGTCAAAAATCCTTCGTGTACGATACAAAGTTATGGCATCAATCAAATTAATCACAAACGGAATTCAATTAACAATTATGACAACACAAAGTCATGGCAACAATTCAAATGAATCACAAATATAGATAATACTATATCATTTATGTATTGTTAGTCATACAGGGTGGCGTTTAGGGATATTGATTTCCAGCATTCACATATCACTGCAGATTCTAAATAGTGTAAATAATTAAGGGATAGTTTGAAATAAGAAATAATATAGATATAAAATGACAAAAATAACTTATAAAATACATACAAAACACATCAACTGCAGTGGATTAATTTCCGACGTTTAGTCTGATAAATTTTTTTTTGACTATCATAAATAAATTGTCATTTTATCTGTAATAATGGATTATGATCTGTTAAAAATATTTTATTTTGTTTTTGTTAATTATTTTATCCTATTAAATTATTCAATCACATCACCATTCATGCTTTCAAAAAATTCTTTCTCTCTCTCCCTACAAACTTCTGTATTGTTTTCAAAGTTATTCAATTCTGTATATTCCTCTATCTCATACATTAAAGTTGTCATGTTATTTGTTCTCATAGATTCAGATCATTTCATTTCATGTTTTATTTTGAGTACATGTGTCATCTTATCGCACAAGGTGTTGAGTAAATTTTTTTTAAAAAATACTATATTAAAATTGTGTTTGATATTGTCATTTATTTTATGCTGAGTTCTATTGAACTAATTCACTGAGTTTGACTCGGTTGGTTTCCCACTAAAACCTACATTGAGATGTACTATGATGAGATGTGTTTGCAAAGCTTGATAGCAAAATGAGACTTTAAAACAAACTAAAATATGAGAGGAAATGATTTCTCTGTAATTCTATTTGATTTCGTAAAATGATTATTTACAAACATAACATCCATGCCTTTATATAGGCTTTCCATACTTAGCTTTTCAGTAAGTAACCTTACATATTAAGTAACCTATTATGCTATGGCCGTTCATTACTCTTTGATCCAATTGCCTTCTTTCTTAATGATTAACAATTAGTAATCTCATTATATATATATATATATATATATATATATATATATATATATATATATATATATATATATATATATATATATATATATATATATATATATATATATATATATATATATATATATATATATATATATATATATATATATATATATATATATATATATATATATATATATATATATATATTTATAAGTAATATTTTTTTTTAAAATTTATTGAATAATTAATATATTTGATATAAAATAATAATTAGATATATATTTATTCAATAAATCTAAAACACTTTTTGTTACTTATTGATTAAGAAAAAATCTTAATATCCAATTAAATCTTCTAGTCATTGTTTCCAACCAAATTCTAAAACACACTTTTAAATTTTGATTTAGGTCTTATATTGCCTCCCTTAAATTAAGTTTGTGTCATTCTAAGTATTTTTTTCAACTTAGTAAAATAATTCAATCTTTAGAAATTTTATAAATATATCTACATTTTGTTCTTCAGTTGGACAATATTTGATCACAACTTCTTTCTCTGATATTAATTCTTTTATCTTGTGAAACTGAATATCAACGTATCAGATTCTTATTTAGTGTAATAGTCAACTTGTTGTCAAAATATATGTTTGTAGGATTATTTTATTGCTGATGTATTACTTCTAAAATTCTTTTCATCCATATTGTTTGAGTAGCCCAACTGGTTGGTGCAATATATTTTGTTTCAACGGTAGAAAATGCAACTGATTTTTTTTTAAAGACCATGAAATCGCCCAAATAAAACACGTACCCTGACGTGATTTTTATTGTATCTATATCTCCGACTCAATCGCTATCTGCGTATTCAACAAGCTTCACATCCTTATTACTAGCATAAAAAATTTCACCCGTCAGTGTACCTTTGATATAACGAAGAATCCTCTTAGCTTCTTGCAAATTATTAACACATGATTCTTCCATGAATCTGCTAAATGAACCAACTCTATAAATTATATACGGTTTTGTCGCAGTTAGATATCTCAGGCTTTCGATTAAACTTTTATATTGGAATTTTCTCTTGTCAGCTTCAACTTTTCTTCAACGGATGTGTAAATTGGATTTGAATGCTTCATCTTGAACTTCTTCAAAATATCACTAGCATATTCTTTTAGAAAATAAAAATTTCATCACTTTGTTAGACGACCTCATTACCAAGAAAGTAGAACATTAGGCACAAATTTGTCATTTTAAAATCACAGCCTCCTTGAATTTTGCAATCATCTATGAGTTATTTTCAGTTAAAATCAGATCATCAACATATAGATACATAATAAAACATCTACAACATCCATGTATTTGATATATAATGTGTTCTCATGAGAACATCTCTGAAAATCATTCTTCACAAAATAAGAGTCAATCTTATTATACCAAGCTCTTGACATCTGCTTCAAGCCACTCTTTAATCTATAAACTCTATCATCCTTTTCTTTGACTACATATTTCCATATTATCATTAAGAAATATAGATATAACATCCATTTGATATATTTTCTAAATATTTTAAGCTTAGATCAAAATAAAAATTCTAATTGTTTGCTTTTAAAACAATCAATCTCTCCACACTGAATTTATACTTTGTCTTATACGCTCACTTTACTTTAATAATTTTTTTGTCAGTCGGTAACTCTATCAGCTCCCATATTTTATTGTCACCCATATTTTACTCCCCTACTTATTTTATAAAATAAATAAATAAGTCAAAAATTATTTTAATTTCCAAAAAAAATATGAGACTAAATTTTGTCTTTAAAAAAATATTTTAGTCTATATAGAAGTCCTTAAGAAACAAAGTTAGATTTTAAAACTTTTTTCAAGAATAAAATGAATATTCAATAACATGAAGAAAATTAAGTGAATAAATGAATGAGAGTATAAAATTATACCATATAGAAATTCTTACATACTGTTATCAACCAGATTTCATTATAATATTCACGTTGTTATGATGACTAGACTACAAATATACCAACATTTCCGCCCATTGTTTTCTATGTCGGTATGCTACCATAACAGTATTAAATTATGGGAGATTTTATATTCAACTCCTATACATTGTCAAATCTATCAAAATGATTTATTTTGTTATAATACGTCGGTATGTTATAGAAGAGACAAAAATGATTTTAACGAGCAAAATTAACTGTCATATTCAATTTTTTAAATTAAATTTTCTTTTTTTTTTCTTTCAAATTCATTTTATTTGAGTTGTAATTTGTACTTATTCTAAATGCAACTTTTAAAATTAAAAATTATTTTTAAATTTATTTTATACTAATATATTTAAAAATAAATTATTTTATTTTTAATTTATTTTTAATTATAATTACTAATCATAATTTTATTAAATTATGGATGGAGTTAACTCAAATGATCCAGTAGAGTTAACAGTTGATTTAAGATTCAATATTTTGCAAAATATTTATTTATATAGAAGTACAATTTAATTGAAATATATTAATAATGTAAATAAAGCTCGGGCTCTAAGAATTTGTTCCCTTTAGGTTATAAGTTTGAATATGGATTATCACAAAAAAAAAAAAAACTTTTAAGAGTTATGTGGGACGAAATTTTTCTATGTGGATTAGTCGATTTGATTTATTGGATACTACTTGGAGAAAAATAAATTAATAATGTAAAAATAAATTTATATTTGAAATTAATTATAGACATTGAATGTTAAAAAACGTTTGACTTTATTTTAAATACCTATATATAAATGAATGATGATAAATTATATAATAATTAATCTCATTTAAGTATTGACATAAATAAGTTAATAATATTTATAAATTGATATTTTTTAATTTTTGTAAATGATTTAACATGTACTATTTGGTTCTACGGGAACAAATTAATTTTGAATGAGTTGATTATGAGTAGAAGAAATTTGAACGTGAAATAATTTATATTTGAATGAATAGATTAAAGTTAAGGGTGGTAAAATCGGTTATGTCTTTCCGGTCGATTTGTTTGATCATCTATTTTTGATAAGTTGAGTTGAGGTTTTTGATTCGGTATTTTAAGTTGGTTTGTCCCATCTAATCTGTTTAAAAATGCAGGCCGAGGCAGGGTGAATGGGTTTTGTCCGCGAATTTTTTGTTAAAAAAATATTTTTTATTTTGAATTAAAATAATTTTAAGTATAAAAATAACACTTCTTTCTTAAGATTATGTTGATTGAATTGTATTTTAAATTATTATACATACAAATTGAATTCTAAGTTTAACATTATGTTTATAACTTTCTAATACATGTATTGATTGAAAATTTTTAAAATAAAAGAACAATTGTATGTCATGCATAATTATTAAATTTTCAGTTCATTAGCTCATATTTTTTTTTAGAAATAAATATTGATTTTAGAAAAGAAGAATTTGAGTTGTGTATACATGTGACAAATATAGGATTTAACTATGAAGAAATCAGTCAATATAAGAGTCTACATGATGTAAACATTGAGAAGGGAAAATATTGATATTTTATGCAATATTATTTTATGCACTGCGATGTTTTATGTAGTATAATTATTATATTTTTTGTCTTGTATAAAATTTTAATATGGTTCTTTAAAATAAAAAATATATAAATTTTAATATGATCCGCCCCGCTCCTCATTTAGACGAACTTAAACAGAGTGGGCCTAAATAGAACGGACCATTCACTTTGTAGTTAAAGGTAATGTACTAACGTGTAAATTACTTTTACATTATTATCCAATACAATTATAGTAATCTTCATTTATGTCGTATCAATTTTTTTAAAACTTAAAAGTATGATTTGTCCTTATACAAGTCTGAGAGTGTAAAAGTATTTTTCTTCTCTTGATTAAATTATTTAAAAAGTGATTTAAACAATCAATTTTAATTTCAATATAAAATTACCTTTAAATTATAAAAAATGCAAATTTTAATTCTAATCATTTAAAAAGCCCGATTAATTCTAGACTTCCAAAATCAAAAATCACTTCTCATGCTCCAATCCTAAAACCAAGCATACCTTCATTCATGCATCCATCACGGATGGGAGGAAGAGATCAGGGGGACCCGTTTTACTCGTTCATTATCATGCACTAAAATATCAAAAAAGGATAAGTCCTAAAGAAAATAGTAGCACACTCCCCACTAACAATACATAGAATATAATAATAAGACTAAGAACATTACAAATTGAGTTGATTCTGATCTATCCATATAGAAATTGCTTTTAGATTTTATACAGAAAGAATAACCAAGCAACAAAAATGGGTTCTCTTATGGCAGGATGGGGTTCTTCCTCCATTGATCCTAAATCAGGTACCATACAAAAACAATATATTATACACATGTGCTTTGTGCTTAAAAGCTTTTATTTTATGGATAATTTACCATTTAAGAAACAAGTTAGTACTTATGAGGGAAAATTTTCCATATTATTTTAGCCACACTTAAAAGGAATCTGTCACTTACTAAAAATGAAATTGATGCTTATTGGAAATCAAAGAAGAAGATAGAGGAAGAACACTTTAGAGCCATTTCCAATCTGTCTGAGACTATTGATCAGGTTTTATATTCAAAACCAAACCTCTACTTACCACTTTCTTTACTTTTTTCTTAACATTTTCTTTTTCTTGTGTTTATGATGCAACCTGAATAGGTTAGCAGAGACAATGATCCAGAAAAGAAACTTCAGAAATCAAAGACTATGCCTGTGACCAACATAAGGGAATCCTTTAATATGTCCATACTTGACACAAATTTGGAGCAACTTATCAACAAAAATGGCTGGTAAATTAATTTACTCTTTTTATTCTATTAATTGAATCAAACTTAGAACTGTATGGTTGGTATGATAAAAATTTGAGTGCAGGTGGACAAAGAGTAGTTGGGCATTTCTGAATGAGCCACCATTGATGGAAGCTGCATCTAACAAGTATGCAGCTCAGTTTCATGTTGCCAATTTGGGACCATCCAAATTGAACCCAGAAGAAGATGAAATTGGTGCTTGATTATATAAATCTTGCTAACTAAACACAAAACTATGTAAATATTTGTTAATAATCAGTATTTATGTCTGCATTAATGTAATATAGTGTGTCTAGTGTCGAACCAACTGTAGAGTTTGTTTTTGTATGCAAAAATCAATGTCTTTTTGTTTCTGGTTAATTTGTTTGAAGAGTGTAATGTAATGAAGCTATTTGATTATATAAGAGTAAATTATATGATTACATAAGCATTACTACTAGAATTCCAGGAAATTAACTTCAAAATTTGAATGCTCTGATAACAGCATAAATGCTAGCCAAGTGAAACATAAAAATAAGTTAAAAGAAATTGAGAACATTTCCACAAAAGCAATAGAATCTTACATTGCAGGTTATTCATTTGAGATGTATTAGCAAATTGCATAATTTGATGCTGAAGGTTGCAATGTCAATCTCAAATCTGTATACTTTTAGTTCAGAATCAAACCCAAATAACTCCTAGTTAGTTATTTTCCAGATCCGGATTGAGATTCTTCTCAATGAGAATCAAATTCAACTTGTTGGCTACTTCATCCAATGCAATGTCTGTAAAAGCATCCATAATCCTTTTACAAGCATGTGTATCGAAATCTGGGGTAGTCGATTGTTTCCATTGATCAATAACTTCACCTGCTTCTTTTGCATGATCAAGAATCAGATATGCAGAAATAATACAGATATAATTCCTGCTAATCATTTTCTGTTTCGTCATTCGCAATGAATTCCATATATGATCAAGTTTATCCTTATTTCCCATCGCGCCATAAAGAATGATCAAGAAATCATATGTTATCCATTGACTTTGCGTGATCTTTTTCTCGGTCTCAACAAGTGAGTTTGAACTTGCACCATCAAGATGACCCGCGGTAACATATATGTTGGCCAAGTTCAAATACCTAACCCAACTTTCATCAGAACCAGCATTGTTACTCATTTCTTCAAGAATCCTTCTAACTTCATCAATATTAAGAGAAGCAGCACATGAACTTATCCATAGATTATAAGTAAACATATCCGGAGCAACCTTTTGTTGTTTGAGGTCTTCGACAACTGATGGGACCTTTTCAACCTGCCCGACTGACATGTAAAGAGTCATCATTTCATTGTAAGTAAGGGCATCAAAGGGGAGGTTTGAATCTTTTATCCTTTCATATAGTTCCTCGGCTTTTTCGGTCATTCTTGCTCCTGCATAAGAATGGAGGAGGGCAGTGTAAGTCTCACATGTCTTTGCAGCAAGTGGTAAAGCCTCAAAGTAGCGCTCTGCAGCATCAATGCCGAAAACCTTGGTCATCAAATCTATGCGGTCTGCATAATCAGAGTCTGATAACTCATATTCTTCATGACTAACCATCCATTCCGATATCTGTAATCATCAACGGTAAAAAAAAATTATGAAGTCATATATCCAACTCACAATAGCCATGTTCATAATAAAACTTTTCAAGTCTAATGCAACCTTAACACTAGAAAAGACTGAAACATTATTCAGAAACCTGCAACCTTGACACTAGAAAAGACTGAAACATTATTCAGAAACCATTGAATGTATTTGAGACCGTTCTGTAGAGAAAAAATAATATATGAAACTAACACATAAATTGGAAAAATATTCAGGAATAACCTAACAATATTAATTCAAAATTATATTCAATATAGTAAACTTCTTTGGTACTGCAATGGTATCATATGCGCTCGAATCTAACAGAGGCCCTTAGAGCTTAACAACGCCAGAGGACCCTTTATTGTTCCAACAATATTAGGCATTTAAGGCATTACAGAACTAAGTAATCAACTATTAATTAGTGAGCCTTACAAAACTATTGATTTGCTAATCACCTTGCAATCTTTCTCTTTCTGAACCTTACAACACCTTTTTTGGGGGATCAAACCTAACAAAACTATTAATATCAATGGTGAAAATTCAGTAACAGTCTTGATTTGTTCATATAAGAATAAACATAGTCTTAAAAGCAAAAAAATCCAAAAACTTATATTATCTGCTACTACTTTGTGTCTTCTAAATTTACTTATTTTTAATTTATCTTAAACTATTTCCAGAAACTATCCCTAATTCACAATCATAGACCTATGATACCAAAAAAAAAAAAAAAAACTTCAGAAATCATTAAAACCGGCATCTTATAAGTTATAAGTTGATTTCGTAAGCTATCCTAACATGTGTTTGGTTCTGCGGTGACAAAAATTGATTGAATAAATTGATTCTAATTAAAAGTGACTAGAATGTAAATTGATTTATATATGGATACATTAACCTAAAACTGATCTAAACAATGAAGTGCAATAATAAAAATTACTTTTGGATTCAAAAGCTTCAAATCCTAACTTTAAGTTAGAATCAATTTTAAAGGCAAAAGCAATTTTAATCTAGATTAACTATACATGTAAAATAAATTTTATCCATCCATAATCAATTTTGAGAGCTCTATAGGTGGAACTAAACATGATCCTAAAGAGCTAACTGAAATAAGCAGAAATCTATGACATAAGTTGTTTCCATAAGCTATTCTAAACAGTCTCAGAAACACTTAATTAAGGTCCACTAAATGTATAAGAGAAAGAAAAGAGAAGAAAAAAACCTCCAAAGCGTGTTTATAACGCTGAGAGCTTCTAAGCTCGTTAGAAATATGACGAAGGTGAGAAACAGGAATAGAATTCCCTTGTAGAACCCATTTCTGAAGAACATTGGTAGCACTTCGTTTGGGGAGTCTGAGCCTCAAGATTCTGCTTCTTAGATCATCATTCTCAACCTCCGCAGCGGTTGAAGTATCTTCGTCATAATCGTTATTCACAGCACCGGAAGTTACAAATCTTGCTGAGCGATGATGGTGGTGATGATAACCATTGTTGAGTATAGCGTTGTTGTTTCTGCGTAATTGTTGGTGAATTTAGTTGATAATGATAATAATACCTAACGATTTGAATCTGAATGGTTACTTGGAAAATTGGATTACCTTTGTTTGATGAGAGAGAGAAGAGAACGGTACGCCATTGACGGTGGTTGTAGCTTGCTCAGTTTGTAAGTTAGAACAAGTGTTGCAGAGAGGGATTCACAAATGAGAGACTGTTTTGTTTAGAGACAGTGAATGAGAAATGTTTTTTTTGTTTTTGTCAACTTGAAATGAAGTGGGTGTGGGCTGGTTATGGACCTGGGCCTAACAATAATACAATTGTTACCAAAAATACAAATAAAAGTGAACTAATATGTATACCTAACCCCCTTTATTTCTCATTTGACTCTTGTATTGCAAGAAATTTCGTGTCTCGGCTAAGATGACATGTAAGGTGGCTATAACATAACTCCTTTACTCAAAATCTTCTCCCACTAAACCATTTCTTGCAAGCGTCACAATACACTGACGAGACAGCCATATGTCATAGGTGTGGTTATCCCTAGCATACTCATCTTCCAATATCTCATAATTAGCTATCCTAGGCGGTGTTCTCTATGCATCTTGTGTCATCTACTATAGTATGGTCAATAAACACCTGGAATGACTTTATCGCTTGATTCTCTATGAGTGAGATATAAAGAAAGAATATGATTAATCCTTAGTGTAGTTATCATTAAATACCCAGTCGAATATGCAGGGAAAGTGGGAGAGAATCCATGCCTGAAAAATGATTCATATAAAATATTAATAACAAAGTAGCATAAGTGTTATAACATATTAGTAATAGTTAGGGTGCAAGTATATTACTGTAAGCAGCTTATAACTTCATGTCAAATATCTTGTCTTCCAAAGACAAGTTTCACCTAGCTTTGAGTGCGAATAAATCAAACATGCGGTTCTTTAGTTGTACTCGTGGATCCTCTCTAAGTCGATAAAGTATGTCAATTAGATTACATCACAGTTTTCACTTTTGTCCAAAAGTATGGTTGTGTCAACCAAGTACATGAGGAATGACCTCAATGCACATTTTATGTGGTAAAAAACATTTTCATCATCACCTTCGTCCTCCACTACTGAGTCTAGGAGGTATTTGTACAAATACTCCAAATATAAAAATCTAGTATGAGCCTCTCTCGTGGAATCAATATCTATTTGGGCTTCTACTAGGTCGACTCTTAAATAGGTCAGCATCATGTCCATTGCCTTAACTCTAGAGACTATGGAGTGGTTTAGTAATCTTTCAATGATTGGAAGATGTATGAGGCATGATACATCATAAAGGGTGATGTAAATATCACCAATGGGAATATGAAAAATATGACGTCTCCTTGTGTCATATATCCAAAAAAGTTGTAGTATGCTATGGTAAATGGTCTTGTACCAATCATGCATAAAACCTACAGCCGAGATAACTGCAATATATCCTGAAATTATGCCTCTTCATTATGTGGTATATTCAAAATCTTGATGTGGTTTATGATTTTTATAGTTTCATAAAACTCTAAAAAAGAGTACAACAACATCAGCCGATTTAATTAGTATAAAACATATGTAATGTTTAAGTAATTAAATATTTGTGTTACATCTCCTTCCCATACATGCCTAGCAACATGATTTGCTTATAGATGAAGTATGAAGGTGTCATACGAGCCTCTTGGAAAAATATTAAGAACATGAGATGTAGTAGCAACAAGTTCCTCTTATTAGGCTTTAAGGGTTTCAGGGGAAACATGTCTCTTGTAAGAAGACAACATAGACACATAATTTCAGGGATTCGAAGCTTCTAGTCAAATGAAGTCACGTCAAGTGGTGGTCACAAGGATCTGACCCTCTCCCTACAAACTGATGCATGTTGGACCACTCGATCATGCATCAATTTATCTTGGTTTTCAGCTATTATACCTGTAATATAATCATAAAATCATATCACAATCAAACAAGTCAAAAATAGATGATACACACGACAAATAAAACATGTTTTGTGTGCTGAGAAATTACAAAAATGCATCTACACAATTTTGGAAAAAAAATAGGAAAATTCCATAGATGCGTTCACGTAAACCACAAACACAAAAATGTCATAAAGTGCATAAACTCAGCATGTATTATGTCCTAATCTTCAAACAATGTGAATGCATGTTTCAATATACTACCTATTATGAATGTAACTACATCTTAATGTATTGTAAAAAATGTATTAAGTAATGTATGCATCAAATCTCAAAAAGGAAGTGGGAAGAAACTTACCAAATGTGATTAGTTGAGAAAGCTTAAATGGGATGAAGTGTATGTCCTAGTTTTAAATGAAATGAGGTAGAAGTAGTGTTTTATCTTGAAAAATGACGTAGTTGAAACTTTCTCACAAGCTCTTTTGATGTTTTGTTTGTGTTTTGAAAGTTTAACAAATTAAGAAGAATGAAGAGGAAGACGGGTGTGAGATATATCAATTAAAACTCGTTCAGAGATGCATCTCTATAAAATTCACTAACTTTTGAAATATGGGTTATTAAAAAATTGTACTTACAGGGTCACCCTTACATTAATACAAAGATAGATCTCTAAAGTAAATTTGAAGGGCATTTATAGTTTTTTTTTACTAGGGTGCTCTAACACCTAATGGGGTGTACAAAGTATCTCTTTTTTATATGGATTTGCATCTACACCCTATGTCTTACTCCTTCACTCTGAAAAATTTCTAAAATACTCTTAAATTTTGAAAGTTGGAATCCAGACAAAATACAAGCAACAAGTATGTTCGGAAATTAAAATCCAAATTCACGATTTGTTATAACGTTAAAAAAGTATAAAACAAATAATCAATTTGGTACAGGGTGTATTGAGATATTAAATTCTGGATTCAGCCTATTATCACAAACATAACACAACAATTTAGTTTAGGTGTTTATCGAGATGTTGAAAGTTGGATTCTCCCATGTTATCGCAAGCATCGAACGCACCAATAATGTCAGACAGAGAATATAAAATTACATAACTTAGCATAAATCTTTATTATCACATACACATAATACATAAGATTATATATGTGTGTATATATATATATATATATATATATATATATATATATATATAAACCTAAATCTAACATGACTTTTTATCACTAACAAATGGTTCAGGATGTTTCATTTAGAATATTTGTTATTGATCTTGCAAGTGTCTCCTCTTCCTTAATTGGACCCTTAGTTATATAACGATGAAATGTACTTCATATAACACTTACATTTGCATTCATCTTCAGTTCAAACTTATTTAACTTAATATTCCTTTTATTATCAAGTGTTGGTGAATGATATTTGATCTCAACCACTCTTTGATTGTTGGTGTAGTGTAAGAGATTTTCTAGTTTAAGTTTGAGATATACAAGAGATGTGTTCTCTGTGACCCTAAAATCAAATAAAGCCTCATGTCATTAAAATAAAAAAACATAATATATTAACATTTATCACTTTTGAGTGTTCGTGTTAAAAAATATCAGCTCTATTTTTGTATGTTTTAGATAATCATGGTTCATACAAATATAATTGTGTCTCTATTAACATCATTTATATACAATTTTGAAGTTGATGGTTATGTAGTTGGAGCTTATTTAAAGTTATGTAGTTGGAGCTTATTTAAAGTCCGGCATTATTAGGTTATTGGGTTGATGAATGTATAAATTAGTGATAGTATTCTCACCTTTTGAGCTATCTTTAAGGGTTGAGATCCAAACATATTTAACACGATATTAGAGTCGGGTTATGGACTACAATGTGATTATTTGAATTAGATATGTGCTAGGCGTGAGAGTGGCTATTGAAGTTGTGTTGTTGGAGATTGTTTGAAATCCTACATTACTTAAGTTCTCGAGTTGTTTTAGGGTTGAGATCCAAGCGTATTTAACAAAAAATTAACTTTTCAATTGAATTCATCAGTACAATATTGTGATCAGTGATAATCACATGTGACATATTTTCTTGATGTTTCAATAATTTCTGACACACTTCCAAATCCCATGTTACATATTCTTTTTTTCATATTCTAAAAACACAACCAATCGGATAAATCATCTCTATAGAAGTAACACAAACAATTTCCAAAAGAGAAAGCATGTATTTGTTGGTCTTATATGATAAATTAATTATCAACACCATGAAAAATATGTTGAACAACTTCATGAAGTCTGGATGATCCAAAATATATCTCCAGTATATTTTTCTTTTTTCACACACTCTGTACATAAATACATAATAATCATCATCCAACAATTTTAACAATTGTTGCATTTTATAATGTTTGACCTTTTATTGTCTTGTTATCTTAATTGCGAACATTGTATAACTTTATGACATTTCAGACATTTTTGTGTATTTTCTTTTTCAAATTGGATAATATGTTTTTGGATTGAACCATGTACATTCTCATGTCATAAACTCGTTTTTTCTCTTTACCATTCAGACAACATACAATCGGATGAATAGTTAACTTGTGACTCAAACCATGATAATATACACCAAAAATCATATTAAATGTCAATGTATTAATCTTCTTGTAGTATTCCGCAACATCCACATTTCCTTATATTGGTGTCATTGTATTCCAACTTTCAAATAAATTCTCTATACTAGACACTTATTTCAAATCTCATCGTAACAAATCCTCATCTTCTGCCAGAATTAGAATCCAACCTCTTGATAATAATGTTAAACTCTAATTTAATTGTTTTCATTTAAAATAAACTTGTGTTTATTGGTAAAAAAAATTTTAACATCAACATAGAGAATTTTTTTTTGGAATAACCACTTTTTTAAAAAAAATATAAAAATAACCAACTTTTGAAAAAATTTACGCAAATAACCAAGTTTCAGGACAAAAATAAGCGAGGCCATCTCGGATGGCTCACATCGAGGAGGCGAGTCAAGGGAGATGGCGCCTCCCTTCTAATTTTGACCTAAAAGCCATCTCAGATGGCGCCTTAGTGTAAAACACAGGGCAAAAGCCATCTGAGATGGCGCCTCAGTGTTATTTAAAAAAAAAAAAAATTCAATTTTTTTTTATAAATACACACCCATCCCTCCTTCATTTTTCACATTTGTTCAACTTCTCATCTCATATTCGCTCTTATATTCTCTCTTATTCTCTGTTACTCTCTCTTTTTTTCTACCATGACATCTCCATACATCCATACCAGAGATGGATACGTTGTTTTCTCGGCCTTAAAACCTCCAATGAAAATGAAATTTTGGCACATATTTACCATGGTCAAACTGAAAAAAGAGTTGATGCGTTGGTTAGAGGGAGAAATTGAAGATGGTGATGAAATTAGAAGGATTCAGGAGGAAGCGGACAACCATGAACTTGGTCAACCTCGAATTTGGTTGGAGGAAGTCAAAACAGACGTCGGCGTTATTGCGATGATGTATGGTTCGATGAGATTGTTTTGACGGTTGTAGTGTCTTAAATAAATTTACGTTGTTGATGCGTCATAGTTCATGTTGTTGTTTCTTTTAATCGTTTAGTTTTTAATTTTGTTGTCTCCGTATTGTTGTTTCTTTTAATCGTGTAGTTTTAATTTTGTTGTCTCCGTATTGGTGTTTGTAATAAATGCGAATTAATGGAAAGAAGAAGATTTGTTACAATATTAAAAGTGCGGATAAATGAAATACAAATTTTAGGATGTTGAGGTTGTAGCGTTGGGGACAATTTTTTCGATTGTGTCCGGATTGACGACATAGACCACACTTTTTCTAGTTTATCAACGTCGTCCATTTCGGTTGTTATCGTTTGCTCTTGGGACGACCCTTTTATTTCTCCGCATTTGTTGTGCCAACTACTTCCCTTCGTCGCCCAATAATATGCTTTTCTTGGTTCAAGGCATTGTTATATCGTTGAGCAAGGTCGAGACTTGTAAATTGGAGAAAGAAGTACTAGTGCATCTGATGAACATGTGCACGCCGATGACATGAGAGCGGGGCATTGAAGGCTGAAATTTTCCACGTCGCACCAAGGATGGTAGTTTAACCACATCTTGTCTAGGCAAACCCTCATTGTGGTCGATTATCTCTTTGACAATGAAGTTATGGTTATGTCGGTCGAATCTTGTAACAAGATGAGTGCTAGCTTTGGCATTCTCGGCCTTAATAAATTTGTGACTTTCACTCCACACTTGTCCGGATTGTACCACCGCGTTCCACTTTTCACCTCTCTCGCAAACAAGGAGGCCATTCTAAAATATGTTGTACTAACCAATGCGTTATTGGGAGTGCTCTTATTCCTTTGAAGACTGTTCATTGATTCGACTAGATTTGTTGTCATGTGGCCCCGCACTCCATTGTCGTATGGCGTGTCCACTTTTCCACCGCAGATTATCAACCCACGCACTGCATCGGGTTTTCCAATCTAATCATTGCGATAATATGTAAAACACGGTTGTGTTAGCGTGTATCTGCATTCATAACATTTTTCGAAGACGGTTATCTTTGATCTCGCATGAAGTTTTGAGCGATGTGTCTTGCGCAATAAACATGTGTGAGCGGTGGGTCGTGCCAACCGTTGGCGGGATTGTTGTCGCACTCCCAATTGAGGCATGCATCGGAAATTAGACAAAGATCACGTTGTGGTGCTACGTGTGTTCGAAGATGCTTTAGGAAGAAACTCCAGTGCTCCGGTCTGCCTACAAGAGCATAGGCGATTGGGAACACGTTATTGTTGCCATCCGTGCCACGCCATCGTAGGGTGCCCTTGTATTTCCGTACAACCATGTTCCATCTATCAGTATGATAGGTTTGCGATGTAAACCCGGTGATGCAAGGTCGAAAAGCCGGAAAAGTCTCTGAATATACCATGTCCAGCGACAGTACTGTCTTGGGAAAGCGCGTCGTCTCAGCATAAACTGTTCCGAGGGCATCGTTCGCGGTGCATTCATGTAGCGAGGTAACTCTTTATACGAACCCTCCCAATTTAGTAGATTTGCTCGATAGCCTTGTTTTTAACCAGGCCTTTCTATCTGAGGGGTATAGTTGTATGTTGTAGTGATGTGGGATATTATTGTTTTCACCTTCAATGAAGGATCGCAGCTAACAAGAGGTAAGATTTCTTGACAAATAAGATCATGACTCAATTTCCGGTGATCCTGTGATTGTGTGGAATTAACACAAGTGTGTTCGTCATAGAACCTATCACCCGGAATCACTACGATCTATACGATGCAGTTAGATAGAAGTTACACTCAGGGTGAGTATAGATGATTCTGTATCTCTCTGTTGCTATTCGATCCACATGAAAGTCATAGTTGTTTATCATGTGGAACTTTTTTATTGCTCGGACGCAATCTTTTTTTGAACGAAATTTGTCTTTGACTTTTAAATTTGCATCGCGCACTTGGGTTGTAGAATATATCGGATGAATGGTCATCGTGGACATGTTCGGTGGTCATGTACGAAGGTGGTGTGAAGATCGATGTGGAGGCGATTGGCTTTCTTCCTCGGCCTCGATTCTTCATTTACCATGATGTTGAATGCGTCTCCTCTGCCTCTTCTTCGTCGAATATCCACCTCGACTTGTTCCTCCTCCGTAGGATCAACCCTCTCGTGTCACGGAACACGTGGTGATCGAGTCGTACCGGAATATTCATGATTACAAAACATGTTTTGCGGATCTTCGTCGTCTTCAACAGTAAAATGTTACTTGGTTCTCACCGGTAAAAGCAGGATGTTGGTAGAAAATGTTTGACGTCGGACCTCGGCGAAGTTTGTTCTCGAGTCTTTTTGAAATCTGAAAATTTGCATTGCTATTTAGACAAAATTGGAAATTTTCGGTGTTTGAACAAAAACGGATACCTCACGTTGTATGTCTCGCCATTGAAATTTGTGATAACATATTGTGTATGGATGACATTTCGATCGGGGTTTGAATTTGAAATTAGGGTTTTGATTTGATTAGGGTTTCGATTTTAGTGTTGGAAATTAGGGTTTCGATTAGGGTTTTATAATTGAAAAAAATCACATGCGATCTAGGGTGGCTGGGGACGGACCTATTTATCACTAGGTGCGTAAAAGCCAAGTTGAATGGCTCCTATGTGTAAAACACAAGGGAGGCGCCATCTCCTTTGGCTTTTGCGGCTAGTCATAAATAGGCCACGGACACACTAGCATGCATGCAACTGCCACCTAGAACCTAGCTGCCACCTGGCACAAGCCATCTAGGATGGCGCCTTAGTGCAAATTTAAAGGGAGGAGCCATCCCACTTGGCTCCTCCTTGCAAGTGTCATCCATGCTTGCAAGGCCCCAACCACCTCATTAATTCCTCTCTTCTTGAATCACCTATAAATATGGCTTCTCATTTGTGTTTTTTCCATCACCACTCTTCACTCCTCCTCTATCTCTAATACAATTCTCTCTTTCTCAACTAAGTAGTAGAAATTTCAATCATGAGTCTCTTGACGTTGGGAGAATCGCACCGAGGAACAAGGGCTGCAATATGTAAGTATCCTTTCATTTTTTGTTTTCATTCTTTTCTTGAATTTTTTTGTTGTATTCTTTTTTTATTACATTTTAAATATTATTTACACTTTCTTACACAATTTATTTCCACATTATCTATAGGACACGAAAAAATTTAGATGTCGCTCACATCACTATGTTGTTCCCAATCCGTTCATCGTTCCATACCTTGAACATGCCGATTTTGGAGAGGTTATTAAAATCTCCAACTACACAATCGATTCAAAGTTCATTCTAGCATTGTGTGAAAGGTGGAGACCCGAGACACATACATTTCATCTACCTATAGGTGAGTGTACCGTCACACTAGAGGACGTGTACATGTTGATGGGTCTTCCTATCGATGGCAAGGCGGTGAATGGTCCGCAACAACCTAACAATATTTGAGGAGTTGTTGGGTAGAGATATGGTCGAAGGTCCTACCGCTAGAGGCCAAGGTATATTTCTTTCAACTCTTAGAGAGTATTATTATTCTCTTGTTTTGGATGAAAAATCCACCGAAGAACAAAAAATAATAAAAACTAGAAACTACATTATGTTAATGTTTGGTAGTTTTTTATTCTCCGAAAGTACCGGGAATAGTGTCAATTTTATGTATTTGAATTTACTTAGAGATGTCAATAAGATAGGAAGATATAGTTGGGGTTCCGTTGTTCTTGCCCAGCTATACTCCTCGTTGTGTAAAAATTGTATGAAAGACACATCAACTTTCAATGGATGTGCTTTCTTACTTCAAACATGGGGTTGGTGGAGAATGCAATCACTCAATCTCGTCAACGACCTACCGTTCACTTTTCCCTACGCAACAAAGTAAGTACATTGTTTATTTATTAAATTTTATTTATATCTTTCACATATATAAAATCCTAATATATTAAATGTTAATTCATTTAGGTTTAGCGTAGTGGGCATGGATTACGGAAAGAATCCGAGACACAATGTTCTCTATCTAATCTAATAGACCACATTGAACCAACCAATGTACGTCATTTCTATTAACTCCAAATTATTTTAAATTTAACGTATATTATTTTTATCATTATTATTAATCTCTATTATTTTTTCAACAGTTTACATGGAGACCGTGCTTGGTTTGGACCATGTACCAAATGATGAAGATGCAAAGGTTTGGACCGGATGCAATTATACGGTTCAACATTGTGGAGATGCACCACAGTGTGAAGATGCGTTTGGTATGTTCCAAGACATACCCGCGATCCGATATGCTTGGATCCTTGGCATCTAAAAGGGTCGATGCCCAATGGGGACTCAACAATTGGAGGAATTTTGCGGGGAGTATTGTAGGATGTGGAAAACCGAGACCATATCCTACAATTTTCCGTTTATGAAGATGGCGAGATTATGCAACACTCTCGTCGATACATTGCTTGGTACCGACGTCCAGATTCGGATATGCATGTTCCCACCTCGCTATTTGGTCGACCCGCCCGATGGGGCAACCTCGAGTCACAACAACGAAGACAACGCTACCCAACAACAACCACCCAACATTACCAACAACAACCCCCCAACACCCAACACCAACAACCACCCAACAACACTACCAACAACCATCCCAACAACACTACCAACCATCAACTTCCCGCCATCAACCCGACGACGTAGAACCACCACCACTCAATCCCAACCCCAACCCAACAACAACCCACCCCACCACTCACATATGCCACACACCCAAGTTCAATACACCGAACAAAGGCATATGTCCAACCCCTATATGGGTCCATCTACATTTCACCTCACCCGGACCACGGCTTCCAACCAACCACCAACGTTCGGCCATTCATATGGGTACTCTAACACCAATTTCCTTTTTACCCACATTCACGGTCCACATATACGGATGAGGATGCTATAGTCCTCAAATGGACCCTAACCCCAAGTAACAAAAGCTTGAGAACATGGGGACACGTTTATCTGGCGGTGCAACATGCAATGTAAATCTTGAGGCATTCATGGATCCCGATCTCATTCACTACGGCGACCATCAACCCATGATCGGTCTCATCGACCCAACAACAACCGGATCCGAACCTCGCATCGACGAGTTAGGAGAGGCGCGATGGGCCGGTGGTCATCTACGAGTCCGGTCGCCATGAATGAACTTATGTAATCGCTTTTGTAATCAAAATTTATAATACAAGATTTATTTCACAAAATTGTCGTGCACTTTAATTTAAATTGAATTTATTATTTTTTTAAAAAAATGCACTAAGGCGCCATCTCAGATGGCTTTTCCTTTGTGTTTACATAGGAGCCATCGAGATGGCTTTTAGGTCAAAAATGAAGGGCGCCATCTCCCTTGGCTCCTCGATTTTCGGTCAGAGCCATCCATGGCTCCTACTTGTATTTTTGTCCTGAAAGTTGGTTATTTGCGTAAATTTTTTCAAAAGTTGGTTATTTTTGTATTTTTTTTAAAAAAATTGGTTATTCCAAAAAAAAATTCCAACATAGACAACAACTTATTAAAGTAATTTCATAGTATTTTATCACATCATCAAGGTGTTTGATCACACCGTATTTGATCACACCATTCAATTACACCAAAACCAAATATATATGACAGTGAGAAGTTATAATTGTTTGAACTTATTTTTATAAAATTAAAATAAATCGTGTACAAATACTATTTCTTAAAAAAAAAAAAAAAAACTTAAATAACTTTATAAAACGAATCAAATAAAAATATATTACATTTTGATAGTTATATTCTCAAAAAAATTGTTTTGTAAATAATTAGAGACACGCCTAATTAAGCGGAATATACTAGCCTACAACAGGCAACACAGAACGTTACAGTGTTTCCTTCTTCTTCGAGTTTGTTTGAAGAATATTCTGAATCGGAAAATGGGAACCCTGGGAAGAGCTATATACAGCGTTGGATTTTGGATTCGAGAAACTGGACAAGCCATTGATCGCCTCGGTTCCCGCCTCCAGGGCAATTACTTCTTCCAAGAACAGCGTTTGTCACTCTTCTCTTCTCAGATCCATTTTCTCAATCTCTTTGATCAATCCTCTTATATGATTTTGTCGTGTAGTTGAAACTCCTAGGGAAAACTAATGTGATACCCTATTTTGTATAATGCTAAATGCTTGTGTTTATGAAGCAAGGCAATCACAAACTAAGGAGTTTAATGTTTGAATGAAAGGGTCCAAATCACATTAAACCTGTTGTTATTCACACTTGGGTAGAAAACAGAAGATGGAATGTATTTTTAGTCTTGCAATGTAGAAATTAAAGAGTTGAATGTTAGAATGAAAGGATCCAAATCACAGCAAACCAATTGAGTAGAATACATGAAGTGTTGTCTTGATATTGACATTTGAGCAGAAGAAAGAAAATGGAGAGTGTTTTTATTATTGCATCATAGAAATTCAGGAGTTGAATGTTTGAATGAAATATTAAACATATTGACAACTGTATCAGAATTACTCATAATCCTCAATCTTATTCTAAGACACAGTGCTTGAATTATGCAATAAGCAGTTTCTTCTTTGTTGGGAATGTTTTGGGTTTACTTTGAAATAATGTTTGGTTGATGCAATTAGAATCTGAAATGGTTGTCAATAGTAATGTACCAATTTGTTTGTGTATTATCCTGCTAGGACCTCTTAGTTTATTATATGTTTCCTTGTTCTCATTTTTTGATATTACTCCTATATGTTTCCTTAGTATTTATTCCTGGTAATAACTCTCCATCATTTAACTCGTGGAAAAAATGGTTTAATAGGCTGTCTTTACTTGGCTTTCCTTTATGCCATAAAACATATCAAGTAATCTCCTTTGTTATTGTTTTAGTGTCTAGGCATCGAACTCTGATGAACGTATTTGATAAGGCTCCTGTTGTTGATAAAGATGCATTTATTGCCCCAAGTGCCTCTGTAATCGGTGATGTTCACATTGGCAGAGGGTCTTCTATTTGGTATGGATGTGTCATGAGAGGTAAGCTCTTTTACCATTTAGACATTAAACTTTTGACTGGTTTATCGTTTGGTGCTTTAGTTAAAGAACTAACCAGATCTATTCATGGAAAAAAGTTTTAAGGCATTTTCTTTAACTACTGGGGTCACCCTCTTTCTGAAAACATTCAAAACACAGCTGTTCAATACAAAGTTTCATTACTCTGATCGTCTAATGTAATTTAAAGGTGTTTTTTTTTGTCAGTGTCTCGATTTTGTAGATATGAATCGTGTCATGATGATTGAACTTCACTTTATGCTTAGGTGACGTGAACAACATTAGTGTTGGAAGCGGAACCAACATTCAGGATAACTCCTTGGTGCACGTCGCAAAGTCAAATTTAAGTGGGAAGGTGTTGCCTACTATTATTGGGGATAATGTTACTGTAGGTGAGTTTGTGAGTAATACTTTTGCCACGATCATGAATGATATCACATTTTCATTTAACCTGTATTAAAATTTGCACTGGCAGGTCATAGTTCAGTTTTACATGGTTGCACTGTTGAGGATGAGGCTTTTGTTGGTATGGGTGCAACACTACTTGATGGTGTTATTGTTGAGAAACATGCCATGGTTGCTGCTGGTGCCCTTGTGAAACAGAATTCAAGAATTCCATCTGGAGAGGTATGTATGCGTGTACCTGTTCAGGTTATTATGTGTGTTTGATTTGGATTAACCAATTACAACACCGGAGATCTAGGTATTGGGGTGAATGTAATTGTAACTTAGGTTTTAATAGAAAAGGCATATAGAAGCCAGTGTTATCAAATATCGGCCATGCTGGTGCTATGGCGGATATACGTGGCACTTCTTTGGGCTCTCCGCAATGGTAAGTATCGGCCGATGTTGCGGGTTTTTCCACCATAATCCACTATAATGGCATTGCAAAGCGGCCGATATGGTGGAATTTTGGCTCTCTGCCATCGACAACATAGATAGATGCACTTCTAAGGAGATAAAAGTACATAAGCACAAGAGTGAGTGGGAACAGTAATAAGCAAGAATGCAATAGGATTATGTGTTTGTGAAAGACTTCTATGTTGGCGAAAATAGATTAAGAAATTACCATACTATGTTCAATTACTTTGAAAACATATTAATGGCCTTAGTTGTAAAATTTGGAGCATGGATGGATAATTTGCAAGACTGAAACTATTTTATGAGCTGAAGATGTTATCCTAATTATGCGGGATGGTTTTGTTTCAATGAAAATGCATGATGTCGGGAAACCATCTTTGCAAAATTGCACCTGAAACAAAGCGAGATTAGAAATACAATCATTTGAGGTTAGGAATGATTCAGTGGGGAGGAACTTTGCAACCCCTTAAAGTGTTGTTTATCAAGTATTTTCGACTCATATTCTATTCTTCATTTCATTCCACTAGTAAACTTCTTCCATTTTTCCGAACTCAAATAAGATGAGATTCCTATCATAAATTCCATAACTCTCGGCGTCCTATCCATTCTTGTTACTTGGATCCTAGCGAGTTGTCTTATAGGGAATTAAAACTATAAGTTTAATCATAGTTGTCAAGGTGGCATTTTTTGAGACTCAGCGCATTTTTAAGAGTAATTACTTCCCAACTTGTGAATTTCTCCTATCACTTTCTAGCAATAAATCCTTTACGGGTTCAATGCTTCTAGATTCCAATTTCTTCTATAAATCCTTTACGGCTCTGATGCTCTTCTCATCTCTGGCACTTTTTCTCATCTCAATTCTTTATGCCTTTAACATTCTTCTTGACCGGCTTCTTGCCTTTCGATTTTGATCGTGTCTTCAAGCATTTCCGTCTCTATATTGTTTTTAGATGCTGGTGATTACTCTTTTAAAATTCCTTGGATGATTTGGTGGGATCTAACGATCCACGTTACAATCCCACAATTTACAATTTTTCTATATCCAAACCATCTTAGGTGGGATCTGACAACCATGAATCTAATCATCGACAGATTTAGATGTAATGTAACTGGTTTGTCTATCTTTATGTGTAATGCATGGTATGATGTTATGGCGTTTAGTGTTGATTGATCCATGTAGGGGACTGCACCTAGTGAAAAAAGGCTATGTGATTTTTGTTGGTGTGTGAAACAACAAAAATAGACCATGCATACTGTGTTTTGTGAACTTACTATTGTTATTATAACTATTCCACTACACCTGCATTGCTGCCTCTGTGAACTGATTCATGGAATAAGAGTTTGGGACAATAAGCACTTCTATTGTTTCAAATTAGACGACGGCTTTTGCTCAATAATATTTATCATTAACTGAAAAGTCATCCCTACTTAATGTTGCTTATAATTTTTGTATACACTGCATATTGAACTTTTAGTTTTAAATTCGCTAAACTACACCACTATTCTTGTGTGCTATTTATACTTGTTATGTGTATCATCAATGATCTGTAACCTCAAAATTGCCTATACTTGCAGCTTTGGGCAGGGAATCCAGCGAAATTCCTAAGGAAACTCACTGCTGAAGAGATATCATTCATCTCTCAGTCAGCTATCAATTACAGTAACCTTGCACAGGTCCATGCAGCTGAAAATGCCAAGCCTTATGATGAAATTGAGTTTGAGAAGGCTCTCCGAAAGAAGTTTGCCCGGAAAGACGAAGAGTATGACTCAATGCTGGGTGTTGTTCGCGAAGTCCCACCAGAGCTCATTCTTCCAGACAATGTCCTACCTAAACAAGCAAAGGTTTCCACACAATGAAATGTTTAAAGAAAAGCATCTTCAATTTCAATATTGAAAAAATGACATCAAGCAATATACTTGTTTTGTTCAAATTCATGGAAGAGGGGTTGTTTTTTCTTCCCAATAATAACAAACATGTCCCTGGCTAGGGTATGACTCCTTTTCAGATTAAGGAATCAATTGTTCCATAATATTTCAAGTTATCTTCTTTGGAAAAGGAAACTACCTTTCGTGTATGTGGATCTTTAATGTTTGATTATTCAATGATATTTATGTTTGAGACATTATTTTGGCCATAAGTTACTTGAATGATTGCTTTATAATAAAGTGAAAGGTGAGAACTGTCCCAAGTGAATTCACCACATTGAAATCATAGTCTACTACACATCTGCTGAGAATTTGGGAATGGGAGGTGATACATAGAGACGTGAGTGGCCTTAAATTTTGGGAGGTATCTGAACAAAGTTGCACATATTAACCCTTAGTCTTGTTATCACATTTAATGCTGATTCAATAGTTGCTGGAACATTTCTAGCTAAATAAATATTGTCAATGGGCTGTAATAACATTGGTTCCTAATGGATGCATGGCAAAGGTAATCATAGGTTCCGAGTGTGATAGGTGGGGGTATGTGTGAGCAGAGAGAAATTGGCAGGTGGGGGGTATGTGTGAGCGGAGAGAAATTGGCAATAGTTGAATAAAAAGTAGGAACATGCCGGGTACCAGTAGACAAACCAGAAATTGGAAGTTATTCTTGGAAGAACTTGAAGTGCCATTTTTATCCCTTTTTTATACACTTTAATCCACATTAGAACCACTTTGATTCTGTGTTATGCCAAAATCTAACAGTCTCATTAAACTTTCAGTGATACTAGATTGATCCTATCAGTCAATTGATGCTATAGGAGCCAGGTTAGAATGATGCGAAGTGGACACATGTAATGGTGGGTCTGTTGTTCGTTGTCTTGCTTACAAGCACGTGCAGATAAAGGGTCTTTTCTCGTCTGATACATCCAAATAAGAAACTATATTAGCCAAATTAGCTATAATGTCATTCTTTTCTGCTTTGAAAAAGGGCTACTCAAACTCCTCATGAGTTAGATCACTAATGAATCCTCCCCCAAATCAACAGTGCCAATATAACAGTTTTTGCAAACATGAAAACAGTGTACTAAAGGATACTCATTTTTGCAAACATGAAAACAGTGTACTAAAGGATACTCATTTTTTCATAATAAGATATATTTTTGCAAACATGAAAACAGTGTACTAAAGGTACTCACTTTTGCAAACATGAAAACAGTGTACTAAAGGATACTCATTTTTTCATAATAAGATATATTTGCAACGCATTTGACTAACCCACTTTACCAAAAAAACTATCCTGAATGTCAGTAAATTGTATCATAGAGAATATTGAAAATACTGTGTTCATGTTCATCAAATGCAGTGCAGCTACTACAATGTTCACAATGATGAGCAATGGATGGATTTCAAAGACAAACAAGATTAAGCAAAGAAAAATCCATCACAAAGATGTCTCCTTCCATAACATGTTCAACAAGAAACCTATTCATTTTTTAAATAACAGTTTTTAACAACTCAAGTACTGGATCTTAGATCATCAAATGTCCATTGGAGAACCACCTTGGGGTTCAGCACCACCTTGGTTTTCAGAGCCACCTTGATCAGCACCAGGAGCCTGATCTGGGGCAGCGGCAGCATCCTGCTCAGTTGCTACCTCAGGTTCAGCAGGTGCACTTTCTTCCTCCCTCACAATCTCAAAAGTATCAATCAACTGTTGAACCGTTTCCTGATCCAAAATGTGGAATGGCTCACCAACTCCAACCACAGCAATGGTACATACAGAGCTTCTGAGCTTCTCACCTTGCAAGGACTCCCTAGTTGCAATGAGTGCATCTTTGATTAGATCTTCCCGGGAGGAGGCTGTGAAGTTGTTAAACCTGCGTTCCAAATATGTCTTTGCAGCTTGTGAGCGAGAACCAATTGCAAAAGCCTGGTACTCAAAGTAGTTTCCGCTTGGGCAGTTGTAATAGAGGTGAGCCCCTGATTCATCTAATCCAGCTACCAGAAGACCAACTCCATAGGGGCGCTTCCATGATCTCTGGGTGCAAACCTGCCACACAATTGCATCATAAATGCTGATGAGTAAGAGTTTTCAGTTCAAGTAAATTTTGCACATAGTTTTCTTTCTTTTCCAGTAAATCTGCAGATACAAGCACAAACTTTGCCTCCCATACCCACAAAATTGCATCATACATACATACTGATGAGAAAGAGAGCTTTCAGTTCTAATAAATTTGGTAGAAAACTCTTTCGTTTCCGTGTAATTCTGCAGATGCAAATGCAAACTTTGTCTCCCATACCCACTCCATTCAAATTTATTTTAATAGAACAAAACTTTAAGCATATATCTTAAAAAAAACAATCCAGGTTGCGAACCCATTTTTGTTTATTGTAAGTAAAACACATCAGCCACACATAAATTAACTACATCAACTGAAGAAAGAGGGGAGGTACTTCTAAAAGTGTTGTGTACCCTATGCAGCGAAATGACCAAAACAAAGCACTACAGTTACATTTCCATTGATTAATAAGCATGAGTTAATCCCATAAAGTTACAAGGACTATGTTACTAGAGACATTTGTAAATTTATTTTAATTGAGAAGTTCTCTTAAGCTAATTCTAACTTGTTCAAATGTCAGCTGGACATAAAAAAGGTGTATGTTTGAATTAAAGGTGGGTTTGGTGGAATGATAGTTGGCAAACAAAACAACTTGGAGCTTCAATAAAATCATAGCAAACCATGATAATGTCAAACATACCTCCATTTCAAACATACACTAGGCCTGTATGTTTGGAACAGTGTCCAGTGGCAGAGCTTCATTTGGGCAAGGTGAAGCCTTGGCACCCCCAAGTTTCTTATATATACTAAATGTTGTTAATATCAAACAGTCTTGTGTAGCACCGACCACATAAAATGCTATGGCGGGATAGCCGTTATTGCAAAGACTAAAAACCATTGTGTAAAGTAAACACAAACACTCATAAATAGAAACGTACTCAGAATTAAAGAGACTTTCATGCCTAATAATTAGAGAACCTAAATTACAGAAAATAAACACATAATAGAATTAAACCAAAAGTATACAGAATAAAAAATACAAAATTACTTCTGAAATGGTCATATTTGGCATTTATCCTCTTAAAAAGGACAATGGTTATAAAACCCTAAAAGCCGTCCAGATAGCGGTTTGGACCGCAATTAGCAGCCACTACAACCACTGTTGTATCACAACGAACACTTCCACCGCAACACTATTCCCACAATGATATCATTGTATTTTGCACACCCAGATTGAAAAACTGGAAACTCCTCCACAAAAATGACCAAGCAAACGGTTAAGAAAATAAATGCTGCACTATTCCAGTCTCGTTTCACTAATCAGTCAAAACTAGGGTTAAAAAATGTTTAGGTTCTTTCAAAGTGAATAATTCAGTTAAGTTAAACCCTAAAAACCCTAGCTTTAATTTCAAAACCCTAGCTACAGAATGGTAATAATCGGCGAGAGCAAAGACGAGAGTAACCTGAGCCTTATCGGCGAGCTGAACAACAAGCCTTCCAACGGGAAGCGGAGACTCATAAGTGTAATTATAGTTAATACATTCAGATCGCATGTACCGGGAAAGAACACGGCCGTCAGCCGTCAAACCCGCGATAGCGACACCGATATGATCATCCACCTTGAAAATCTTCTTCTGATGAGATGAAAGTTCAGAATTGGCTTTGTTAACGCAGGCGAGAACCACGTGCGTCTTGGATCGGAGACCTATTGCGGCTGAACCTTGCTTCACCGCCTCCATGGCGTACTCCACTTGGAATAGTCGCCCTGCTGGACTCCATGTAGTGACGTCGGTGTCGTACTGGTTTCTGAACATGGTTGGGTTTGATTGGATTTGGGTTCGCCGGAGAAATGGGATTCAGGGTGTGTGTTTTGGAGGTTACCGGAGAAGATCGGAGTTAGAGTAGCTGTGTTGGGAAGGTTGGGATCGATCTAGGGATTTCTTTTATCACTCTTTTCTTTCTAATCAAGTTATTACAGCGGGCTTATGGGCCTTTTTTATGGGCCTTTCCTCAGGGCAATGTTTGGAGAATTTTTTTCTATCATTCCCACACTTGTCTGCCACCCCCAAATTTCAATAATAATTATTTTGACAACATTTTAGTAAAAAAAGTTCACACGAAAAATCCAGTAGAACAAATCTTCGGCGATAATCATGGAGATCATTGTCGTAGTCAAACACAATGCTTTGGATGAGCATATCATGAGGACTATCTCTTCGAGCATAACCAAACTGACGTAACACTAGAGAAAGGTTATAAGTGATACCTCCCCTTATGACAAGGAGTGGTACATTAGGGAATTCCCCACCACTATCAATGAAAGTGAAGTCTTTCTGAGAGTAGAGACAACAACGAATATCTGAATGAGAGAGTGACATCAACCTTTGTGACCATTTCAAACCTTGTTCGTTCTTCATCACTGATTGAGGAAGGTGCAAAATAAACTACCTGGATAATAACGGTATGCAACACATGAGAGTTCCTTGTCTTTTCATAGTACGGGTGTGGAGAGAATGCAGAATGTCTCCAAGTAAAGTAGGCACGGGATTATGAGTGAGTAATATTTTAATGGCGTTCACGTCTATGAATTGATCTGGATTAGGAAATAGCACCAAACCATAGATTAGTAAAGCTAAAATGTCTTCAAAAGCGTGGAAACTCACATCCTTTAAGAACTCCTGAGCTTTCTTCATCAGAAACTTAGCAAGCAAACTCGTAACTTCACTTCTTGTTTCCCAATTGGCTTCAATGTCTGACCGCTTTAGATGTAACGCTGATGCGATGTCTTTAAACCTCAGAACTTTTTCTAAATCGTTGAAAGGTATCTGATCAAGAATGGGTATCCCAAGTAGCTTAAAGAACTCTTTCATTGTATGTACCAACTGATAATCTGGGAAACTAAAGCAATGATGCTTCGGATCAAAGAACTGGAACACGACGCTCATCATATCTTCTTTAAAACCAAAGATAACCAAGTCGAGTAGATAACCATGCCTTTTGATGAATCGAGCGTGATCGGGAACTTTTGAGACTAACTCCTTGAGTTGAGAGGGTATACCCACAAAGTTGATTCGGATAGTCTTCCTGGAAGCCATAACCCTACAACACAAAGCAAAAGTAAATCGCTAGGTCCTTGAAATGGTTAGAAATATTATGATGATATGATGTTATGATCTCATGTTTAAGTAGCAAGCACAAGCAATTCACACAACAACCCTAGGTTTAAGACTTGCATGAGGTATAGATGTCTACCCTATTGGAGTTTAAGTTGGTTCAACTTGTCCTATAATAATAACCAGGTTCTAGGAATCTCATATCACAAATCTTTCTCGCAGGCTTTATTTCAGTACAAGCTACCAAATGGTCGACCGAAACATCCCGAAAGTCGAATCTCAATAAGTGTAGCATCGAGTATCAACCAACCTCAATTTGCATCGAAGTCGGCTATCTCACAACCTTCTAATGGCTAAGATGGGTCAATTAGGGTACTAAATGTTTAATTAGTGCTTGATGACACCACGCAGACGCCAAATATTTCCTCAACTGAACATGAGGAACATCGGGACATTCAAAGTGTCACACTAACCGTAACCATCATTTTAATCGTTTCGGTCTACGCCAGACAGTCTCGATGATTTATTTCTACTTACCTAAGGAAACCTGGATTCGAGTGTAGGATCTCTCAGAAATATAATACCCAAGCATACTCTTAAAAGTAAAGCATATAAAGCAAATAGAAAGCAATAAAAAGTGATTTATAGCCCTAAGGTAACCTCTCTTTGGGTGTGTTCCCCAGCAGAGTCGCCAGTTTTGTAACACGGTGGGAGAACTGACTTGTTTGTTTTGTATTTTATCGCAAATTTTGCGGATAGCAAGAGTCACCATCGACTTTTCTTTTATCCAATAAAGGAAAGGTGAAAAGAACAGAAAAGACCTTTTATCGATTCTGAGTACGGTAGGTAATTATGAAAATGGAAGGTATTAGCACCCTTTCCATCCGTAGTTATCTACAGGCTCTTAATTGCTTAGCTCACTTTTAAAAAATTTCTTTCTGTGTTTGTGTGATTTGAAAAGTATTTTTGAAAAGTATTTCTCTTTGACTTCGTAATGATTCTTGTATCAATCCTCAAGAATATATACGAAGTGTTCAGAAATATTTGTTTGGAAAATGTTTAACTTTGTAATGATTCTCGTTGGAATGTATACAAAGCGTTTTGTTTGAAAATATTTATGAAAAGAAGTGTGAGGTGTGAAAATGATTTTGATTGGAGCAAGCAATAGAGTCTTATTACCTACTAAGAATGGTCGTTTCTTGTTATTTTCCTTCTCCTTTAGGACAACGCTATCCATACGATTAGTTGGTAGGTAACTCTATCTGTTGGATGTGAAAGGATAATCGTAGGGTCATCGTATGGTCATTGAAGGCAACATCGTAAGGACACCTTAGCAATTCGAAGGGACGATTATCACTTATTCGTAGGCAACAACCGAGGGACAAGATCATATATTCGTAGGCAACATCGAGGGTCATCGAGAGACTATGATATTTGTGATGATTTTATCTGTAGGCAACTTTGCTAATGGTACCCCTACGTTCGAGGGACATGACCATTGTTTATTCGAAAGGCAACAAGAGAGGATACCCTAAGGGGGTGCAAGTGTGAAATAGTGATTCAATTCAGATATTTTATCTTTGATTTAGAGTAATCTAAGTTTGATTTTATGTCTTATCATGCAATCCTATTAGCACACATCTAGGCAGTGTATATATAGTTTATAAGAGAGTGCAGAAAGTAAAAGCGGAAAGATAAAGGTCTTACGCTAACAGGGCTTTGGGGCAGTTACATAATAGAGGTGTGAAAAAGTAAAATTAACCTAAGCTTTGGGGCAGTTACATAATGCACTTGTTGTTTGAATAATGAAACAATAAGCATATAAGAGAAAATATTTTCCAGTGATTTATTCAAACCAAAACGTGCTCCAAGGGGGTCATAGTCCCCATTTGAATTCCAGACTTTTACCTACGGACGTTGTCCATTGCTAAATGCTTTACCTACAAATTTTGTCCATATCTATAAAACCTGCAAATCACAAAACTCAAAATACGAAATAGAAATTAGTTGTGAGGACATGGATCGACTGGGTTTGATCCTTTGAACACAACCATGCCCTCGGTTTCGTCCAATTTTTCCTGATTTGTGAAGCCCTAATTTTGAGCTAAACCATAGCAATGGCAACTCACGATTCCTGCACTTAAACTCCAATCAAACTATCCAGAAAGCATCGAAACATCAATATAAACACAAATATATGATCAAATTCAATTAACAATGGATGAATATGTGAAATCGAAATTGAAAAAAAGTTTGGTAAACCGTGATCACGTTTTTACATTTCAGAAGCTTTTGATTGCTTGTAAGGGCCTAGGATGGATCAGAGGACACCGATGGAGCTAATGGTGACCTTGGAATGGCCTGAATCAGTATGAAACTTTGGCTACAAGTTACTTGTATGTCACGATTCTTTTTGAGACTTGGCTAGGGTTCTTGGAGGCAGGAATTCGTCTTCTTGTGATCTGAATCTCTTGTGTTTATATAGAGGAATGATTAAGTCAAGTGATTGCCATCAAATATATGCTAATTATGATGATTGAAACTTGATTGAAAATTTGATCAAATCTTTCTATTTTGGTATCAATCTTCTTCCTATCGTGTTTAAATAAATATATTGATATTCAAGGATGATATTTAATTGATTTCTGATTGTAAATTAAATCTCATGCGCCTCTTATCATTTATTTGATATTTTACTCGTTTTATTTTGAATTTAAGTGAATAAAAAAAATAAATGAAATAAAAATCAAGGTCATGCACCAATGGCCTTAGAGGTCCTCTAACATGTTATATCCACGTTCACATCTCAGAAATTAGGCCCATTAACTCAAAAAGTCAAAATTGCTTAATTGACATTTCATGCATTTCTTCAAATTTCCCAAACTTGCACAAGTTGTATCTTGCTCAATTTTAAACATTCTGAAGTATTCTTGGACCTTTTAGAAAGCTCAAGATGTCCTGTAAACACTCCTTTTGGTTTCATATTCATTGAATCTTCCATGTTCATGTACACTTCTTTTGAAAAAGATGACTTTTTGTTGACTTTTAGAAGGGCCTATAATGTTTTGATCCATAACTCTCAAATGAAGCATTTTTGGCCAAAGCTTGTGAGACACGAAGTTTTAGAGAATTGAATTCTCTTCACAATGAGCTTTGATGGAAAACTTTTTGATAAAGTATGTGAAAGTTATGCCTGGTCAAAATTCTGTTGACTTTTTATCAAGAAACCCTAATTTAGAATTTTGACTTTTGATTAAATCTTGAGTTTTATTGATGAATCATGATCAACCCTTGATCAAATGATTGATGTGACTTCAAAATATTGATGTTGACAAAAAATGATGAAGTTTGACTATATGTTCACCACAATTGACTTTTTGTCCAATCCAACTAATTTTCAACATTTTAAGCAATTGACTGAGCAAACTTGAGCTGTGAGGCTTGAAACTTGACATGGTGATACCTTGAGACATATGAGGAGGTATGATGACCACTTTAGGCAATGAAAACCATATTTGACTTGAAAGAATCAAAACCCTAGTTTAGGGATTGATTGCTTAGGATAGGGCTCATCTGGTCAACCCCTTGGGAAATTCTTGATTATGTAGAATCAAGCTTCTCAATATCAATCAATATATCATGTTTTGATGAAGACAAAACTCATGGCAAGAAGGCAAAGATATTTATCAAGGCATAATATACTCTAAAGTTAAAACATCATGATCAAGACTTTGACTCAAGCCATTTAACAAATTTTGAGAAGGTATAATAACAATGCCTCACAAATACTTAAGTTTTAGATGCTCAAAGTTCTTAATATGATTGCATGACATACATATTTTGTAACACCCCAATATTACCCAAAGTTTAATATGCAAAAATCAGAGTAATTTAAAATTTCATAAATTAAATACTGAGGCGTCACACCTTCAAAACCAAATCACTTTAAACAGTTTGCTTTAAAGTATAAATCTCGGATACATAGCATCGTCGGAAAACATAAATTGATTCATAAAGATCAAAACATCTTCTTTAATAAACTTCCTCAACAAATAATATTTTCATAAAGTATGATTCTTATTCATAAAGAAATAACAACAAAAGAACAACAACAAGACATCATAAATATTTCCCTCCGAGTGCTACGTATCAGAGCGACACCGACTCAACTAATAGCAGCTATAATCTCCGTCTTCATAACCTGCATGTTACCAATATAAAGGTAACGGCGAAACAATGTAAAGGGTGAGATACTCCAAAACATATAATTAAAGGCATGATAACATATATATATATATATATATATATATATATATATAGTATTTGGAATCATAAAAGATATAGATTAAAAAGTGCATTCCAACACATAACCGAAACTCACTTACTCCAATTGTCATTCTAATGTGTATAATATACACTTTATCGCCATAACCACATCAGCGTAATTCATCACAACAACACGTAAATTTTCATCACCACGAAATCATAACCAACAACATCAAACAAGGCTAATAACATAAGCAACATAAATAAAATCATCACAATTGGCTAAAGCCCATCGTCGTTTTTCGGCATAAAAGCCCATCGTCACAAATATCATCACATCATATTTGCATTAATCATTTCATCAAGTTAAATCATCGCAAAACTCATCATTTATATTCATCGCATAGTTATCACGAAATTATCAAATCATATTCATTTCATGTTCATCATAAAGATCATCACCAAACAAAGCATCATATATCATCGCAATTCAACATCGTCAATCAATTAAAACCTAACGCCAAACAACTCGAACATAAACATAACCGAATCCGTGAGACACGACTATGTTATGCATGTGGTACCCGTCGCTTTGTCCATAATTAGGGACACTTGGCATAAAAGCCTCGTCGCTTGACATAAAAGCCTAGTCGCTTGGCAATAAAGCCCATCGTCGCCAATGCAATGTATGTGACTCGACAAATAAACAACACAACACAAAAACATCATCATCGCTCATCAAAATTGGCATAAAGCCCACATCGCCATAATTTATCCAAATCAAGATAAATATATCATTGCATCATATTCGCATTATGCAAAACATCACCAATAATTCATCATCATCAAAAATCATGCATTCACAAATCGGAAGCATTTATTAACAACATTAACATAATCATCACATCATCATGTACAAAGACATATATCATCGCATGGCATATCAACAAGTATTCATTAATAAATACACCGTCGCAAACATTATGTTTATTCACACCGCATCATTATCAATTAATTCGTCAAATTCCAAAAACGGAAAAATAGTAAAAATGTCAATAATCGTCGCGAAAGTAATTCTTAATAACCGGCCTTAATCATAATCATCAACATCGAAATCAGATTGTCCATACGTGCCTTAAATCCACTAAAACGCAATCCGATTCAATTTAACCGTAAATTGGCCTATTTCGGGTCATCTCATAAAAACTCATAATTTCTAAAAACTAACCTCACCACTACGTTCTACACGTCGAACTTAGCTAGCACGTCAATTTTCGTTGATTTCGAAGTAACTTGCTCCGTCGTCGAATTTACCGAAATCGAAACATAATCGGGTTCTAAATTTAATCGGCTAACTTATGTCCTAATTATATTTTATTAATACCAACTAATAGTATAAGGATTTAATGGAATTGAAAGAAACAGAAGCTATTGAAAAAATTATGCAGGAAACTTAAAATTATGCAGAAATACATACTTACAGAAAACATAACAAAACAGCAAAATGCCATTTTTCATTGCTCCTGCCTACTCCTACAGGGACGAACGTCCCATGGTGATTAAAGGAAGGGGGTGGACGCCTCAAGGGCTTGGGACGGTCGCCCTGGAGCTGGGGTGGGCGCCTCCCAAGTCCATCTTCCTCCTCGTTCCACCATTTTCCCTATTATACTATCTGTGCTATTTTTCTGGTTTTTCTTTTTACAGTTTCTCATTTTTTCATTCTACAACTCCTAGTTCATATTAGCTTAGTAATAAAACCCTCATAATCCATACTCCTAACTCAATTTCTCTAAGTTATTTGATCAATCATTCACCCAAAACTCATAAATCAACCTATCAATTTTCCCCCAAATCCACAAAATATATCAACCAAAACCCTAACTATATGAGATGAAGAAATCAAACCCCTTACCTCTAGAGATTGGATGATTCAAGATGATTCCACAACTCCAACCTCAAGCTTCCTCTCTCTTGCTCTTGCTCTTCTCCTTCCAAAACCCTATCTTTTTCTCTCAAACTCTAAGTTTGGCTTTGTGAGGTAAATGGGAAGAAAAGGAGGAAGAAATGGTTTTATATTTATGTTTTCATACTAGCTAAGGGTGTAAAACCCAATCTTTCCAAATTAATCCTCACACCCCTAATTTATTTAATTAATTAACACACTAATAATATCTAATTATATTATTAACTCAATTAATTAAAATAATTCCGGGGAATTAAATATCGGTCCGAATAATATTTTACCGAACCGAACGAAACGTCGCCAAATACATTATCAGATATATTGATTAATATAAATATTCTCGTCGCAAAATAAATATCGATCGGTAATTCGAAAATTTTAATATAATATAATATTAATTAAAACAGGGCGTTACACATTTCATTTCACTAAGTTTCAAATCAAAAATTGCATTTTTTCTTACTGTGCAATCGATTTACACAAAGGTGCAATCGATTGCATACTGAATGAAAAACTTAAAAATGCTTCTGTTTGAGGGTGCAATCGATTGCATGCTGAATTTTTTTCACTTTTTAACTAAGTGCAATCGATTTGCTGATATGTGCAATCGATTGCTCACTGTAAGTTTTTGAAAAAATGATTCTGTTTGAGCCCGTGCAATCGATTTGCATAAAGGTGCAATAGATTGCACCCTGCACGTTTTTGAAAAATCAGAATTCATGCATGCACCATTTCATGCACCCTTTCACTAAATATTTGTCTATAATCTTGGCACTTGTTCATGATTAAAATAAAGAGACTTATTATATTTTTAAAAGGTTCCATGAACATATAAATACTCAAAATTTCAAATTCATTTCTCACCTCTTCCAATCAAAATTCATTCAAATTTCAAATATTCACATGCAAGTGTTCATACTTTCATACAAGATTTTCTGCATACTTTCACATAACATAAACCAGAAAATCTTGAGCAATCTATATCTCTAAGTCATTGTGAATTATTGCTATTGGAGTGGAAGATCAAGTACATTGATAAATCACTCATAGTGATATTGTTCTACAATCTTACAAACTCAAAATCTCTTGTAAAAGTTCAAACATACTTGTTGTATTCTTGCTGTCCAGGATTGTTGGAAGCAAGTTGTACATTGTAGAGGATTGTTCTTCTTGCACTTAGTGTTGTTAGACCCTAAAGGTTTTAAGAACCTTTGGTCTCCTTATAGGTTAGATAGTAGGCTTCACAATTTGTGTGAATAGGCTGTACAATTATTCTAACTATAGTGAAATCTCTTGCATGTTGTAAGGGGACTGGAGTACTCTCGATCTGTGAGGGGAACCAGGATATATCCTTGTGTTCTTTACTTTTCAGCATTTACCGCTTTCATATATACCTTAACCAGAAAAGAAAGAATCTTCACATATTTCCATTCACCAAACCAAAAATATTATTTCAAGTATTCATATAAAACCGATAATTTTTTAAACACCTAATTCACCCTCCTCTTAGGCGTATCTGATACTTACAATTGGCATCAGAGCAAGTTATAGGTAACTTGTTCCTAAATATCCAGAATGGCTTCCGCAAATCAAAATCCGGTTTTCAAAGATGGTGGTAGTAACAACAAGCCTCCATTGTTTTGTGGTGAATACTTTGACTTTTGGAAAATTCGCATGAAGGCTCATCTTGAAGCGCAAGGAGAAGAAATATGAGATGCTGTTGAGAATGGTCCATTTTCTCCAATTTGTGTTGTCAATGGTGTTGGATCATCAAAGCCTAAAGCATCATGGAATGAAGATGACAAGAAAAAAGTTCTCTTTGACAAAAAGGCAATCAATATTCTCCAAAGTGCTATCAGTATGGATGAATTTTTTCGAGTATCGGCATGTACAACGACAAAGGAAATTTGGGATACTCTTGTAGAAACTCATGAAGGAGCCTCCGAAGTCAAAAGATCTAGATTGAACACTTTGAGTCAAGAATATGAATTATTCCGAATGCTGCCCGGAGAATCCATCCTTGACTTGCAAAAGAGATTCGTTCACTTGACAAACCATTTGAAGGCACTTGATAAGACTTTAACTAACAATGAATTAAATCTTAAAGTGCTTAGGTCTTTAACTAGAGAATGACAACCAAAAGTGACGACAATATCCGAAAAGAAAAGCCTAGCAACCATGACTTCCGCAACATTATTCGGAAAGCTTCAAGAATATGAAACTTAACTTGGAAGACTTGAAAAATATGAGAATCATGAGAAGAAATCCAAAGGCATTGCTTTGAAAGTAGATTCAAAAGAAAGTCAAGATAAATATGCATCGGAGGAAGATGAAAACTTCTCTCTTCTTGTAAAAAGGTTTGGAAAATATTTTGGTCATAAAAATAATCTTCATAATGCTAACTTTGTCAAAAGAAAGAAATTTTATAAGCATAAAGATAAAGAAGCCTTCACATCAACACAAGATGTCACATGTTATGAATGTGGAAAGCAAGGTCACATAAAGCCGGGTTGTCCAAAACTCTCCAAGAAAAATGGATTCAAAGAGAAAAAGGAGTTCAAAAATAAAAGGGCTTATGTTGCATGGGAAGATAATGAGATAAGTTCTTCATCCGATTCGGATAGTGACGAAAGTGAAAATCTAGCATTGATGGCTTCACATCATTCTGATGATGAAGAAGACGATGTTAGTTATGATAACTCTCTTTATGATAACGGTGCACAAGGTGCTATAGATGAACTATTAAATGAATGCAAAATTCTATATAGAACTATTTCATCTCAAAAGAAAATAATTTCATCTTTAGAAGAAAAAGTTAAAACTATTGAAAAAGAACATAAAGATGAAAAAGAAAAGATGAGTAGTGATCAAAAACAGAATTTTGTATGTAATAATTGTGAATCACTTTCTTTTCAAATTGTTCATTTAAAAAGAGTTCTAGAAAGGTATGAAAAAGGACAAGCTGGATTGGAAAATGTTCTTAGCACACAAAGATATCCTAAAGATAAAAGTGGACTTGGTTTTTCAAAATTTTCTCAACCAAGTCCCAACAAAACTATCTTTGTTAAGGCTAATAACCAACCAATCCAAGAGAAAGTGAATAAGCCTAAAGTAGTTCATCATTATCCTAAAAAGAAAAGAGTTGTTAAGAATAAATCTTATCCTCTTAGATATATAAGTAATTTTGAACCTACTTGTTTCTGTTGTGGTATTAAAGGCCACACACCTAATGCTTTCTATATAAGAAACTTTAGTGTTCCAAGTGAGCATTATGTGTTGATAAAGAAAGGTACTAATTATGAAGGACCCAAAGCAATTTGGGTACCTAACAAAACTTAATTTGTTTTGTAGGTGTGCTTGAAAACCACTTCAAATTTATGGTATCTTGATAGTGGTTGTTCAAAGCATATGACGTGTGACATAAACCATTTTTCAAATCTAGTCTTAAAGGCCAGGGGTTATGTCACTTATGGAGATAACAACAAAGGGAGAATTCTTGGCAAAGGCAAAGTTGGTGCACCACCTTTCACATCCATTGAAGATGTTCTTTATGTTGGAGGACTAAAGCACAATCTTATTAGCATTTGCCAACTTTGTGACAAAGGCTTCAAAATCAAATTTACATAAGATGAATGCTTGATTATTGATGAAGTCACCAATGAGGTAAAACTCAAAGGTAAAATAATTAATAATATTTTTATGATTTCCTTAGACGATTTATCTTTGAAAGTAAAATATCTCATGGTAAACAATAATGAATCATGGTTATGGCATAAAAGGGCAGCCCATATTCATATGGAGCACTTAAATAAATTAACCAAACATGATCTTGTTGTTGGCTTACCAAAGATAAAGTTTGTCAAAGATAAATTATGTGATGCTTGTCAAAAGGGAAAACAAACAAAATCAACTTTCAAATATAAGGATGTGGTGTCCACTACAAGGCCACTACAATTGTTGCACATGGATTTATTTGGTCCATCAAGAACAAGAAGCTTTAGAGGTAATGTATACGCTTTAGTTATTGTTGATGATTTTTCTAGATATTCTTGGACTTTGTTTCTTGTGCAGAAAAGTGATGCTTTCAAAGTCTTTAAGAAGTACGCAAAGCAAATTCAAAATGAAAAATCACTAAAGATTGTATCCATAAGAAGTGACCATGGTGGAGAATTCCAAAATGCATCATTTGAAGAATTTTGTGAAGAACATGGTATCTCTCATAATTTTTCAGCACCAAGAACTCCACAACAAAATAGAGTAGTTGAAAGAAAGAATAGGTTTCTAGTGGAACTTGCAAGAACGATGCTTAGTGATGCAAATCTACCAAAGTATTTTTGGGCGGATGCGGTTAGTACGACATGTTATGTTGGAATCGAGTTATCATTAGACCTATCTTGAAAAAGACTCCATATGAACTCTTCAAAGGAAGAAAGCCAAACATTGCTCACTTCCATATCTTTGGATGCAAATGCTTTATCCTCAACAATGACAAAGACAATCTCGGTAAGTTTGATGAGAAATCCGACGAAGGTATATTTCTTGGTTATTCACTTTCTAGTAAAGCATATAGAATTTATAATAAAGAACTTTAACTATTGAAGAATCTATGCATGTGTCTTTTGATGAAACTAACACCTCTAAGGAGGAAATAGTTGTGTGTGATGATGATATTATAGATTTACCCTCGGAAGAAATTTCAAATGATCAAAATGTGAATCAACCAGAACATCAACAAGGAGTACCACAACAAGATTCGAATATCAATGATCTACCCAAAGAATGGATAACTCATAGAGACCATCCTTTTGACAAAATCATTGGTGATATTAGTCATGGAGTTACAACAAGATTAAATCTCAAACATGCTTGCTTAAACATGGCGTTTGTTTCTCAAATTGAACCCTCCAAAGTTGATGAAGCCTTAGGAGACGATCAATGGATAATTGCAATGCAAGAAGAATTAAATCAATTCGAGAGAAATCAAGTTTGGGAACTTGTTCCTAGGCCAAGTAACCAAGAAATTATGGACTACATGACCCAACAATTTGCCACCCTTAACTCAAATATCAATTCTCAAATGTCTTCCATCCATGAGTCAACAACAACTCGGATCGACAACTTCCAAAACAATGTGAACAATCAATTTTCTTATCTTTACTCACATTTATACATCCCTTCGTATGATCCTAACAACCCGGCCATCCCTCCACCAAGATACCATCCTTATCCCGGGTCAAATAATGATATGGATCAATCTTGACTCATGCTTTCCTATGTCTTTGTTCATCTTAAGTTGTTATGTTATTTTCATTATGTTTAAGCTTCAGATTTTGCACTTCAATTTAATTTGGATATGTAAGGTACTTTGTACCACAACAATGTTTGGTTTTTAAGAATTTGTTTCAATTATGTTATGTTTAACTGTTATATATGTGGTGTGCATTGCTTACTTTAAGTGTCTATGTCATTATAAAATATATGTCATATACTTCACCCATCTTTCCATTATTTTTGATAATGTCAAAGGGGGAGAAAGGTGCATTGTTGCTTGTTATTTCCTTGTCCTAAATTTTAAGGTACCAAAAACTCTCCAACATTCTTAAAATTCACACATTGAGGGGAGTCAAATCTGGAAATTCAAAGCATCTTAGAAGGGTGTTTGTCATCATCAAAAAGGGGGAGAATGTAGAATCAAGCTTCTCAATATCAATCAATATATCATGTTTTGATGAAGACAAACCTCATGGCAAGAAGGAAAAGATATTTATCAAGGCATAATACACTCTAAAGTTAAAACATCATGATCAAGACTTTAACTCAAGGCCTTTAACAAATTTTGAGAAGGTATAATAACAATGCCTCACAAATACTTAAGTTTTAGATGCTCAAAGTTCCTAACATGATTGCATGACATACACATTTCATTTCACTAAGTTTCAAATCAAAAATTGCATTTTTCTTACTGTGCAATCGATTTACACAAAGGTGCAATCGATTGCATACTGAATGAAAAACTTAAAAATGCTTCTGTTTGAGGGTGCAATCGATTTGCACAATGCTGCAATTGATTGCATGCTGAAATTTTTTCACTTTTTAACTAAGTGCAATCGATTTGCATATATGTGCAATCGATTGCTCACTGTAAGTTTTTGAAAAAATGATTCTGTTTGAGCCCGTGCAATCGATTGCACCCTGCACGTTTTTGAAAAATCAGAATTCATGGATGCACTATTTCATGCACCGTTTCACTAAAGATTTGTCTCTAATCTTGGCACTTGTTCATGATTAAAATAAAGAGACTTATTATATTTTTAAAAGGTGCCATGAACATATAAATACTCAAAATTTCAAATTCATTTCTCACCTCTTCCAATCAAAATTCATTCAAATTTCAAATATTCACATTCAAGTGTTCATACTTTCATACAAGATTTTCTGCATACTTTCACATAACATAAACCAGAAAATCTTGAGCAATCTATATCTCTAAGTCATTGTGAATTATTGCTATTGGAAGGGAAGATCAAATACATTGATAAATCACTCAAAGTGATATTGTTCTACAATCTTACAAACTCAAAATCTCTTGTAAAAGTTCAAACATACTTGTTGTATTCTTGCTGTCCAGGATTGTTGGAAGCAAGTTGTGCATTGAAGAGGATTGTTCTTCTTGCACTTAGTGTTGTTAGACCTTAAAGGTTTTAAGAACCTTTGGTCTCCTTATAGGTTAGATAGTAGGCTTCACAATTTGTATGAATAGGCTGTATAATCATTCTAACTATAGTGAAATCTCTTGCATGTTGTAAGGGGACTAGAGTACTCTCGATCTGTGAGGGGAACCAGGACATATCCTTGTGTTCTTTACTTTTCAGCATTTACCGCTTTCATATATACCTTAACCAGAAAAGAAAGAATCCTCACATATTTCCATTCACCAAACCAAAAATATTGTTTCAAGTATTCATATAAAACCGATAATTTTTTAAACACCTAATTCACCCCTCTTCTTAGGCGTATCTGATACTTACAGAATATGGATATGTGGATTGATTTGAGAAATAAGAGGGCAAATTTTGGGGTATAAAAGGGGGTATAGAATGTCTTTAAGCATGTCTTATTACAATTTCACATGGTCATTATGGTGCATCTCCACAATTGTGAACTTGATGATCAGTGTGCATGCACTCCAAACAACTGCATCTTTTTCGTTGATTTCATGCAGATGTTGCATTTTTAAACATGGACACCAAATGAACTAAAGAGGAAAATAAATTAGATTGTTAACTATACAATATTTAAAAAAAATTGAACATATTTGTTAGTGACATTACATCTTGTGGTCTAAGATGATCAATGAGATTGCGATACTGAGTGATGCAATATCTAAGATATTTGTTGTAATTCAAACCACGAGCCTACCATCTAAAAAAATATATAAAAAAATGATAAATAATAATTGATAAAGTAAGCAAATAGAGTCAATATTGTTAACTTGCTTTTGTGTGTACGGGAATGTGTATGAGTTATGATTGATAGGCGTAAGGGACGACAATCTAGACCAGGTGTAAGGGACGACAGTTAGGGATGTCAACTTTCCCCATTAGCGGGGATCCCTATGGGGATTCTCTGTTTAGGTCCCCAAAGACGGGGAATCCCCCACAAGGACGAGGACGAGGAACAAAGTCTCCCCGAAGGCACTTCGGGGACGGGGTTGGCGTAAATATCCTCTCCCTCGTGGAATCCCCTCCCCGCCTAGAATACCATAATAAACATAATTTATATATAATTTTAAATTTTTATGTAGGTTTATTTGTCATTTCATATAATTTATGTTATAAACAAATTTAAAATATAAATGTATTGCTAGTAAAAGAGTGAGATATAAATGATTATTTTGAACTTTTTAAGTTCTAAATTTATGTGGTTATGTTACTCAATATTATAGATTAAATATTGTTAAAACAATATATTTATCATAAGGAATAATTTCTAAATTTTGTTGTGGTTAGTTTTTAAAAATTTTACTATTAATTTGGTATAAAATGATAAATAAAAAATCACGTTTATGGATCTCCGTATAAACCGTGGGGATCCGTGGGGATCTGCGGGGATGGGGATGATGGACAAATCCTCCATGGCAGGGACCCGAAATACGAAGGGGGAATAGATTTGAGGGAGGAGATTAAGATGAGAATGTATCCCCGCACCCGTCCCGCCCCATTGACATCCCTAACGACAATCTGGACCAAGTCTGTGTTTGGAGCAAAACAACACATCCATAAAATGTCGATGTGTCTTTGATTGCATTTTGCACAACGAACTATTCAGATAAGTCAAACAAGCGGACCCCTAACTATATTTTCCTATTTTATCTATATGTCTTAATATGGGTAAATACATAACATGCACACTAGAGCCACTATCTCCGAGAAATAAAAAATGACTAATTAAAAGTATAACATAATACCTAGTTTTATTATTCGATCTTGTTCGGTATAATTTTCATTTAAGCGGAAATTGATATAATAATCCTTAAGGCACGTAAGAAATATACCTTGACCTCTCGTATTATTATTTAACAAATTGGCACCCAATAATTCATCGCAAATTGTATTTGCATAGTTGGTTTTTCCATTGATCGTCTTACCATCAATAGACAACCCTAATAACATGTACACATCTTCCAACGGGATGGTACATTCATCGGTTGGAAACCAGAAAGTGTGTGTCTCTGGACGTCATATTTTTTGTTAAACTAGTATAATTTAACATTAATCAAATAAGACTGGATTTTGCTAACATGTCCAAAACTGAAAAGCTCAATATAAGGTGCAATCAACTCGTTGGGGGCAACATATTCGTGGCCACGAGTATGAAACCTAGACACATCTTATAAAAAATATATATGTTCATAAAATTAATGTTATAATACATAACAAATTTTATAAAATTAAACACTTACATAAGTCGCAATGTTGGTTACAGATGCTTGATGCATTTCACCAATAGTCAACATAGACATTTTTGTGTCAGATTATATGATAGAATGGGAGAAGTATTTGTTGTTGGTAAAAATACAACTGCATGCAAGTTTAATTTATAGGACAAAAACCTACGCAAAAGATGAATGCAGGCCATGCTCTAACTCAACGTTCATTTCAATACTATCACGATGAAATAATATTGTCAAATACATATGCATTAAGGTGGGTGGATAACATACAATTGAAGAAGTGGACAATGACATTTGACGGAGGATGCCGATCGGGCCAGACAACAAATCTCGTGGAACTCATGAACAAGGTCTTCAAAGGCATTAGAAGTCCACCGATAACTGCATTAGTGAGAATAACCTATTTTAGGTTGGCATCACTTTTTGCAATCAGAGGCAAAAAATAAAGTGCAGTGTTAAGGTTGGAACAATTATTCATTGAACGTTGTATGAAGGTGATGAAAGAAAAAGCTAACAAAGTTGGCTCACATGCAATTACAATTTTTGACCGTCATAGACACACTTTCAATGTACAAGAAATAATGGACCACAATGGGGGGAGACCAAATTAGGCTATGTCGTCAAACTAAATAGAGTTTGGTGTGAATGTGGCAAATTTCAGGTCTTCTGTATGCTTTGCTCTCATGTCACTGCGTCATACGCATATACTCACCAGGACGCTTACAACCATCTATCTGACGTTTACAAGGTCTGTAACATTTTGAGTGTTTACAACAAGAGCTTTTCGGTGGTAGCAATGAAGGAATATTGACCTACATATCAGAGATACATAGTTTGGCACAATGATGAAATGCGAAGGAAGAAAAAAGGGTTGAACCAATGACACACATATTAGAATATAGATGAATTCAACTAATAAAATGCTAAGATTATGTAGTATATGCCGTTAGTCCGGACACAATTGAAAACATTATCCAAATGTCAAATCAACCTCTGCATCATAAGTTTTTATTTTATTTTATTTCAATTTGTGTGTGTTGAGAATCAAGTGTGAGGAAAAAGTCGCACAATAGTTAAAAATGTGAAGATTAAACACTATATAAGTGAGATAACCCACACACCTATCACCTTAAAGTTTTAGGTGAATATGTGGTGTATCTCTCACTAAAAATATGTCTCAAGTATGCTCCATCCTCTGAATTATCTCCTAACAGTGTATGTGTAAATGTCACATGAAATTATTAGACATGTTATTTTGATATCTTTGTTGTTGTTTAAGTGTCAAATAAAATGGTTAGACATTTTATTTTGATATTTGTGTTGTTGTTTAAGTACGTGTTAGTTTAATTGTGACATGTGTTGAGGACGCAGTTCAAAGAATATCGAATTTGATTATTAAATAAAAACAATATTTAGATAATGCTCATATCTCTTTACACGATCTCTGAATTATTTGAATTAAAAAATTGAAATATTTCAAGAGACAAAATAATTATATTAAATTAATAATTTAAATATTTTTTACATTTACTTAAAAGAAAACTATCCCAATTTGTTCAAAAAAGAAGAAGAATATAGCCATGATATTATTTAATTAAAAATGGTCTCGGTACTAAGATAGCAAGATGCATATAATAAACAAAAGATACGAGTAAAAGTATGAACAAGTCGGTGTTTGTATGCATGTACTGACGATGACCAATGACCAAGCACAATACAGCTGTACCCATCATGGATTCAGGAAAGAGAAACAACCAAACAAACAAACAACACACCCTCTTCATGCCCAGTGTCATACCCAAACTACCCCTCAATAACGACGTTATAATAAGTTACTTTTCCCCACCAAAACGACAAAAATAGCAAATAAAATAAATTAAATTAACCCTCTTTATCTTTTTCACTTTTTAAATATTTTCAAAATCACCGACTCCCCCGGTCACCAGTTCTCCTCCTGGTCACCACACCTCTTCAGACCAACCAACGGCTACTCATTAACAACCAGCCTAGCCGGTTTCCAACTGCGGACCACAACTCAACAACTCAGAATCGCTTTTTTGTTAAGTGTTTTTTCTGACGGTTAAGACCGCTATTATTTTTCCCTCTTATTCTCTTGGAAAAGTCATTTTCACACTTTTTCTACACTGAATCACGTTTCGTGCTGCTCCTCTTCTTCAACGTGCCTGACTCTGCAAAAATCACTTCTCAGACTAACAAAACAAAACACCGTCGAAGAAGAATCTCACAGTCGCTATGGAGTTTGGAGCCACCACAGCGACGCTAACAAAGAAGCTATCTAACAGCCTCGGCGTCAGCGGAAGATCTGCTTACGACGGTGTTTTCGCTACTCCTATCAAGCTAAGAGCTCCAAGCTTCTCTCAATTCGACGATTACAACGAGATATTCGGTAGTTCAGGAGCTTCTTCTTCGATTCCGATTCTCGAACTTCCGGAGCTTAACCAGAAGAGAATTGTGACGGATGATGTTCGGCATTCGAAGCTTGATTACTCGAAGGTCTTCGGCGGTTTTGAGAATCTAGATACTGCTGTGCCATTCGAGGAGCTGGTTGCTAAGCCTAGAGAGAAAGGAGGTTCAGCAAATGGAGCATCCAAACGGTGAGTTTAATCGTTTTTAGTTTGTTAGGGTTTTTGTTCATTTTAATTTGAACTTAGAAGTTGCGTTTTGGTGTTTTGCTTGAAATCGAGATTGGATTGGAGAATGATTGTTCTTGACATGTTTATATAGGAGCAAAGTCAAAAGTGGAGAGCAATCTTTCCGGGAAGATCCTACTAGCTCTTCGAAGGAAACTCCGGTGGTATCACCTTCATCTAATGGTGCTAAAAGGATCAATATGTCATATCATAAAGTTAACCAAGGAAATGAAAGTGGTACAAATGGGACAACTCATATAGCTCAACTCCATGCTGTCCCTGCTTACACTTGTTTAATCGAGGAAGTCGATTTAGCGAAGATGAGCAGAGCTAATAAGTCTATACCAGTGGCACTGGAGGCTTATTCTGATAGTCATTGTGATGAGGGGATGATAAGAGAAGATGAGCGTCATGCTAAATCATTTATCGATCCTTCACCAAATAATGTGAAGAAACAGTCTTCCGATAACGGAGTGAAAGCTAAAAGTAGATCTGACTCTATACCAGTAGCACAGGATGCTTATTCTGATAGTCATTGTGATGAGGGGATAAGAGAAGGTGAGCGTTGTGCCAAATCATTTATCAATCCTGCACCTAATAATGCGAAGAAACAGTCTTCCGATAATAGAGGGAAAGCTATAAATAGATCCGACTCTGACTCTGTTGACCTGTTTTATGATGCATTCGAGATTAACAATGGAAGTGATGAAGTTGATCAAGTCAAAGTTCCTCCTTCAGAGGCTATGAAAGAGAATTTGGATAATAATAAAAACAACAATATTGATGCTCCGAGATCAATGGCTACCAATGGCCAAGCATCTAAAAGTGGCAGATATGACAGTCCTGCTGGTGCCGATTCGCCAACACACTCAGAAGACACGGTTGACTCCAATTCAGAAGCAGCAGCTTCTGTAGCGGCTTTAAGGAAGGCAATAGAAGAGGCTCAAATGAAAATAAAGGTAGCAAAAGAATCAATGAGAAGAAAGAAAGAAGGCTTTCCTGATCGAGTCAAACAGAAGTCTAGTATTGACTTGAAAGTCAGGGAAAAAAAAGAAGCTAAACCTGCATACAAAACAACGAAAGTTAAAGAGATTAATACAAGGCAATCATATGGAGAAATGGATGCTTTGCAGCAAGTTACTTCCGAGGTAGGAAAGCTAATGACGAGAACAGAGAATGTAAGATCGGATATTGGGGATAAAGAAATGCGTGCTGCAAATGAAACTGTACAAGACGCACAGAACAAATTGATATTTTCTCAAGCCGAACGTAGGGAAAGGGTTGAACTGAAAGAAGCAGATCGTAAAGGAAAAGATATTGAGCTTAAAGAGGCAGGAGGTGCTGAAAAAGTATCGTATATTGAAAACACAGGTAGGAAGGTCTCAGAATCAAAAGAATCTGATCATACAATAGAGAAGGCAGGAGGTGCTGAAAAAGTGTCGTATATTGAAAACACAGGTAGGAAGGTCTCTGAATCAAAAGAATCTGATCATACAATAGAAAAGGAAGGAGGTGCTGAAAAAGTCTCGTATATTGAAAACACAGGTAGGAAGGTGAAGGTCTCTGAATCAAAAGAATCTGATCATACAATTGAAAAGGTTGAACTGAAAGAAGCAGATCATAAAGGAATAAATCTCGAGCTTAAAGAGGCAGGAGGTGCTGAAGAAGTCCCGTATATTGAAAACACAGGTAGGAAGGTCTCTGAACCAGAAGAATCTGATCATACAATAGAAATGGTTAAGGAATATTGGGGGCCGAAGAATGTTGAAGAAAAGGTACGTGCAGTTAACAAAGCAAGTTCTCATGAAGAACCTGTCCATGAAACTGAACATAGGTGTCAAGAAGTTGCTGGTAAAACAAACCTGATTCAGGAGACACTTGACAATGGAATGATGGACAAGAGATTGAAGGTTAAAGAAGTTGAAAAAGTTGAGAGCAAGGTTACAGCGTTTAATGAACCAAAAGACTATGTAATTAACCTAGGTGGGCAACCACCAATGATAGGAGATAAAGAAAATATTAGCTATAAGCCAGAAGGTGGTAAAAAGGTTAGAGCCAGAAAATATTGGTCCATTGAGCAGGAAGAATGCCAAAAAAATTTGAGAGCTATTCTGGAACTTGGAAAAGCTGAGAAAAACACTTCTCAAGAGCAAAAAGAAAGTGAGGACGATAAAGTTGAACTGGTCAGTGAGCTGGAAAAATGTGAATTGGCAGAGTCTCTGGAGCCAATAGACAATGAGAGAGCCTGCAGTCTTGATCATCCAGAATTAATAAGCACTGACCAAGAAATGTATAACTCGGGGTGTTTAGAGGACAAAAAGAGAAGGAATACATCTGGTTTTCTGAATATAAATCAAGAGGTCAAACTTTCCTGTTGGAGAGAAGCCACTGATAGTAAGTTTAGCGATATCTATGTACAGGAAGTACCAGAGGATATTGTTGACTATATTCATGATGATGAAGAAATTTACGAAAGAAATACTAAGGCTAGTGATTTAGCTGGAAACTCGAGGTTTCAAGATGCCCATGCTAGTGAAAATGAACTTGAGGAAGCCGCACACCCGATGGAGGAAAATGAGCGTGAAAGGAATGACAAGAAGGTGCTAGAAGTAATTATAGAGACTCAAACTGATCCAATTTATGAAGAGATAAGAGCAGCGGAATCTGGCAACACCACAGAACCCAGTTCTAGTTATGAGCTGGATGAAGCTGAGAAGTTGAGCAAAACTCAGGTTTCTAATACAGTCAACGAAAATGATGAAACTCTTGCAGTAACTCCAGAGTTTTATTCATGTGACCTGCAGGATGATATGATAGTAGCAAGTAATGCTTCAATACAACATCAAGCGAAATATGAAGAGCAAGATTCTGTTCAAGATACTAATGATTTCAGCGAGAAATGTGCAAGCCAGGCTCCTTCCTTTGATCAAGTTGCCCCTGTACTCAGTGAAACAGTGCATCAAATGAAAAATACATTTGAAGCAGTTACCATTCAAGATGATTCTACAAATGTTGGTGAAATTGACATGAAGGTTGGTAAAAATCAAGATCATTGTTTGGCAAAGCCAGAATCTGATTGCGATTTGGCCATGCTTGTTAAAGAAACAACTCCCGAGTCTAGAGATAAGGATGTGAAGGAGGTTAGAGTTGTGTCAGATGAAGAGATTGATGAGAATAGATCCAGCTCTTCTAGTGAAGCATCTCAGATACCTAGTATGTCTGAATGGAAATCAAGCCCCTTCAAAGAAAAGGAAGTTAAATCAATTAACAGCAAAATAAAGGAGAATCATCAAACATCCATGACAATGGAAGCGAAGGAAGCCAATGGTAAGGCACGGAAGGTAGAGGTGGATAAGGAACTCCTCAAGAAGATTGATGAAGCAAAACATAAAGAAAGAGAAAAGGAAAAATTAGCTGTAGAAAGAGCAATCCGTGAAGCTCGTGAAAGGGCATTTGCTGATGCAAAAGAAAGGGCAGCTCTGGAGAGAGTTGCAACTGAAGCACGTCAAAAGAACATTATGAATGGACGAGAAAGGCTAAAAACCACTAGTCAAGCAAATGAAAAAACACCGGCTGAGAAGGCTGCTATGGAAGCAAAACTTAAAGTTGAACGTGCCGCGGTGGAGAGAGCGACTGCAGAGGCACGAGCACGCGCCCTGGAGAGGGCACTGTCTGAGAAGGCTGCTTCTGATGCAAGAAATAAATCTGACAAGTCTGTTCCCGAGAAGTTTGTTGGTACTTCCAGAGGTAATGGAATGAAGCAGAACTTTCATTCAAAGTCTTTCAGCTATGGTGGTATGTGAAGTTAAAAAGTTCCTCTTTTCGTGATACCATTACTATCTTTTTCCTATTTCATTGAATATTTATTGATTTTTGTACAAATTGCGTCCTCTGTAGTTCGTGATTCTTCCGAGGTCTTGGATGGAGCTAACGCCGACTCTGCTCAGAGATGTAAAGCTAGGTCTGAGAGGCATCAGAGAATAGGGGATCGTGTGGTATGGTTCCTTGTTTTGCCTTTGTTTTTTGATCATATTGGTTTTTATGTCAAATGGATCCAGCAATAATTGCTCTACACTATGCAGGCAAAGGCTCTTGCAGAAAAGAGTATGCGGGATCGGCTTGTGCAGAAAGAACAAGATGAGAGAAATGTAAATTTCTACCATATCTTGCATTTCACGTGTTTTTCAATTTGTCTTATGCAATATTTGTTCCCGCAGAGGGTAGCTGAAGCTCTGGATGCCGATGTTAAAAGGTGGTCAAGTGGGAAAACAGGAAACTTGAGGGCATTGCTTTCGACATTACAATATGTATGAGTGAACTTTCTAAATATATTCCTCCTTTTACTTTTCTAAGAATATAACCTCTGAGTAAACTAGAAATTTAAAATGTTTCTTTATATTAAAGGAGTTTTCATTTTTACCTTTAAAGGATTTGAATGCCCGTTTTGATTGAAATATTAAGAAAAGACACTTGAGTGAATTGATAAGAATCAATATCATATCTGTGAAGGTATAGGGAGGAAGTCACTTTCCATTAAGTACACCAAATTTTAAGTTGCTTTAAACTTTAAAACACACTTTCTTACTGTTTACCTTGTCTTTTAGTTTTGTCAATAGCATTTTTCAGCAGATCCATTTTTGCTTGGGAATTTTTTTTGATAACACTCAAATTTTGCAGATCCTTGGGCCCGATAGCGGTTGGCAATCAATTCCTTTAACAGAAATAGTAACCACCCCTGCTGTAAAGAAAGCTTATCGTAAAGCCACTCTGTGTGTGCATCCAGACAAGCTGCAGCAGCGAGGGGCTAGCGTTCAGCAGAAGTACACTTGTGAGAAGGTTTTCGATCTTCTAAAGGTTTGGCTTTCTTCAATTATCTCATCAGTAAACAGCATGAAAATTAGTCACCATTCTTTCTCCAAAAATGAAAAACATTTTATCTTGTTGATTTCAACCTAGTAAACCTAGAATCACAATATATGTTGCAATTGCATGTGGGATTTGGACTGGTGTTGCTGACATGGCTTTCTTGTGTTTGGAAGTGACAGTTTGAAAAATACAGGGCAATATTTCAGATTTCTGATGAAGTTAGATTTCAGATTTCCTCATTATTTTATTTAATTTTCTTCAGGAAGCTTGGAACAGATTCAACATGGAAGAAAGGTGAAGAGTGCATGGTAATTGGGCTTCCTGATGGTCATGCGCTCGATGATGACGATTCTTTCAAGTGAATAATTCAATTAAAAGTAAGCTCATATTGTATGTAGTAAGCAAGTTTAGATGGCCTGCAGGTGAAAACTTTCAATATATATAATATCTCATATTGTTCTATTCTACATTTTTTTCCAATGAAAAAGTTGCCGTCCACTTAAAATAAGCCTCAAGTCAAAGGTATAATTAACCCAGGACCAGGAGATAGCTAACTGATAAAGTAACTTGTGGGGTTTTGACTGAAAAGATAGAGATGTCAATAGTGTTAAAAGTAATGTGAAACATTCAATTATTTAAGAAAATACTCAACTTAATCTAATTTGAATATTATATTGATCTTCATGCCCGATTATAAGCAGCAGCAAAATGTTTACGAAGTCAATTAGGTGGGAAAATGTTCTCATGAGTAATTACTCTCGATATACTTTAAGGTTAAATTTACATATTTTATTTTTTTGATAGAACATTCATGTAACTACCTGACATTTAATGGGAGAAGGCTTATTTGTTGTTGTAGTAGTCTTTATTTGAATATTATTGTGAGAACTAAAACTATTAATTTTTTTTTTTAAAAATATTACTTCGTTCGTTCTTTTTTAAGTGTCGTTTTTTAGAAAAATTTTTGTCTCATTTTAAGTGTTGGATTTTAAAGTTCAGGACAATATTTTTAGTGGCTTTGTCAAAATTATCCCTAATTATTATGATAGTGAGAGAAAATGTTAAATAAATTATTAAAAAAGTTAAGGGTATTATTGAAAAAATGATAATAATTATTTAAAAAGTTATTAGTTATTTTGGTATGAGTAAAAATTTAAAAAGTAACAATTAAAAGGAACGGAAGGAGTATAAAAAATATGAATTATTCTTACAAAGTACAATTGAAGGGCTACAATTTTAATTAAAATTTATTAGGGAATAAGTTTGAAAGCTTGTGATTGATTTAGAAACATGCTTAGGTCTCTTATACTACTAGCAAGATATTTGTTCGTGATACGATATAAAATGTATTTTGATGCACAATTTAAAATGAATTAAGTATTGTACATGTTATTGTGAGAAGCTGTTTCACCATGAAGAAGAAGAAAGAAAGAAAAGAAAGAGTGCAGAAAAGGAAAAGAAGTTTACAGCAGAAAAAAATGATGGTTTATTATTGTATTACACGTGGGATAGTTATATCCATATATAGCAAATGTTATCCCTTAACTACCAATCAAAAAGTAACTAACTGCACCAAAACAGAAAAATGGTAAAACTACTTTATCCACTAATACAAAATAAATCTATATTCTCAACAACCCCTCTCAAGCTAAGCATGGTGAATATTGATCATGCCAAGCTTGGAAATGAATTTGTTGAAAGTTGAAGTGGATAAAGCTTTGGTTAGGAAATCAGCTAGTTGTTCATGAGTAGAGATAGGTAGAAGCCGAAGCAAGCCTTGTTGCAGCTTTTCACGAACTAAGTGACCGTCAATTTCAAGATGTTTTGTTCGCTCGTGGAACACCGGATTGAGAGCAATGTGCATCGCACTTTGACTGTCACAGTACAAGACAAGAAGCTTGGTACATGTAATATGCAATTCCTTCATGAGAGTTATCAACCAAAGCAATTCACATGTAGCAAAGGACAATGCTCGATATTCTGCTTCTGAAGACGACCTGGAAATGGTGTTTTGTTTCTTCGCACGCCATGATATAAGAGAAGTTCCAAGGAAAAAGCAATAGAATTCCTCTTCCAGGGCTGTTTTTCAGATAACGAATGACTCTGCAGGCAGCATGATAATGTGCCATGGTTGGATTATGAACAAACTGGCTGAGTTGTTGAGTGACATACGTGATATCAGGACGTGTCGTGTTGAGGTATAACAATCTACCTATCAGGCGCCTATAAGCTCCAATGTCAACAAAGGCTTTACCATTATCAACATGTAATTTGACAGATGGATCGAGAGGTGTAGGAGCTGGTTTAGATCCAAGCAAACCAGATTCCTGCAAGAGGTCAAGGCAATATTTTCGTTGTGATAAGGAGATACCTGCCCTTGAGTGAGCGACTTCGAGACCAAGAAAGTACTTCAATGTTCCCAAATCTTTAATACTGAATGTGTCATCCAGAATAAGCTTGATACGATCAAACTCAGACATAGAATTGCCAGCTAGAATTATGTCATCAACATATACTGAGATGGTCAAAATGTTTGTCGGCCAAAATAAACAGGAATAATCGTATGCATCGAGTGTACCCTTGGTGTAGCGTAAGAGCAGTCAGTTTTTCATACCATTTGCAACTTGCTTGCTTTAGACCGTATAAACTCTTTTGAAGCTTACAAACCTGGTTAGATTTGTCACACGTAACACTTTCAGGTATTGTCATGTAGACATCTTCTTTCAATTCCCCGTGCAAGAATGCGTTGTTGACATCAAGTTGATGTAAGAACCAATTATTGATGGTCGCAATGCAAGAAGTGTTCGATAGTTGTAAGCTTTGCTACCGTGAAAACGATCAAAAATCCAATCCTTCTATTTGGTTGTAGCCTTTGGCCACAAGCCGAGCTTTATACCTCTCTATCGTGCCATCTGCTTTATGTTTTACTTTGAACACCCACCTATTACCAATTGGCTTGACATGTGGTGACAAATCAACTATGTTCCAAGTCTTATTCTTATCTAATGCATCTAATTCGCACTTCATGGCTTTAATCCAATGTTCGAGCATGCTTCTTTGTAATTCTTTGGTTCGTGAATGAGAGAAACATTTGATGCAAAGACACGATGAGATGCGATAGAAAATTCAATGAATCATAATTTGAAATAGGTAGATAACTTTGGATGTACCGATGATGACTTCACGACACATCGATGTATTGCACATAGTCCGAGAGATAATGAGGTGTCTGTTTGGTTCTAACAGTTCTAGACTGAGTATTGTAATTCTCAGTATCGTGTGTATCAGGTATATATTGACTGTCATGATTCTCATCAGTGTGTTCAACAATTTCAAAGTCAGTGTTAAAATGGTGTACTGGGTCATTAATTGTGGTGTTTTGGTTATCATGTTCATCATCAGTTGGTTCAATGGTCTGTGATGGAACATGTATAACAGAATCATGTTGAACAGGTTCAATAGGTTCTTTGTGAGGGTGATAATCCCAGTTAATAGAATTATTGCTAGAATAAGGAAATATATGTTCATGGTGTATAACATTTCTGGATACAAGGATGGTATGACTGTGAATACCATAGAGTACCACACCCTTCATCTCATTCTTGTATCCCAAGAAAACACACTTTCGAGCTCTTGACTCAAGTTTAGTTCTATAAACATTTAATGTGGATGCAAAAGCTAAAGAGCCAAACACTTTGAGACTATGCATATCAGGATGTTCATTATGCAATATGAAATGGGGAGAAAAGTTGTTTAAAACTCGAGTAGGAGTTTATTAATGATGAATGTGGCATGTAACACAAAGATATGACCAAAATTGTTTAGGGAGTTTAGACGAAAAGGAGAGCTCTTCCAACATTTAACAAATGTTGATGTTTCCTCTCCACTCTACCATTCTTGTGGTGATTCCACACAACCGTATGATGGATAATTCCTTTAGATGCATAGAAATTAGGGATATTAAACTCAACACCATTGTCAGTTCTAATGGTTTTGACAGAAAGTTTATGTTGGTTTTCTATGAGATTGACAAAGTTTATAACATGCTGTCTAGCTTCACACTTATTTTTCATTAAAGTTATCCATGTAACCGCTACAATCATCAACAGATTAAAAGTATGAGTGACCATGCAAAGATTGGACAACAAGAGGTCCCCAAATATCAAAATGAATCAAGTCATAAGGATGAGCAACTCTATTATTGCTAACAGTATAGGAAAGTTTTCTTTGTCTAGCATAACTACAAACATCACAAACATCTCTATGGTCGATCGTGATAAAAGGAAATCGAGAGTGTAGGTACAACAACTGCTATTGGATAAGTGTCCTAATCAAATGCCATAAGGCTTTTTCCGTAATGTAATGTTGCTATAGCAGATGTGGAAATAGGTGATCGTGTAGGAAATGGATCATTATCTCTTAGTGTTAGATAGTACAATCCATCGTTTTGATCGCAGAACCGCCATCTTCAGTGACTTTGTCGATAACACATGGGAATTGATGAAACTAACATTGCAATTAGAAGATTCACATAACTTGGAAACAGATAAAAGGTTTAAGGAACATTCAGGGATTAAGAGGACATTGTGCACAATAAATTCAGAAGAGAAATAGATTGTACCAGAATAGTTAGCAACTAAAACTTGTCCATTTGGTAACCTAACATTGATAGGAGAAATTTGTTTATAGGAGTGAAACCATTTGATGGAACTACATATATGATCAGAAGCGCCTGAATCAATGATCCATGAGCTATGACTACTACTATGCATGCAATGAGATGTGTTACCTGCTGATAGATGACCAACAACAACTTGATTAGAAGAAGCATGTCCTGAAGATTGACCAATGCCAGACTTCTGAATCAGTTTCATGAGAGTATTGAATTGACCTTGAGTCATAGGAGAGTTGTCACTTTTATTGTCAGCACCATTGGAAAGAGGACCATCATCATTGCCATCTGCTGCAACATTGTTAGCTGAGTTCTGAAATGCTTCTGCATATGTGGTGGAACACCATGTTTCTTGAAGCAATTCTCAACAGTGTGATTTGTCTTGCCACAGAAAGTGCAAACACGAGCTCCATGTCTAGCTGAACTATTTCTTGCAATCAATTTCTTGGAATCAACAAGATTAATCGAGTTTGAGATTCATCATTGGAAATAGGAAGTCAAGTTGTCTCTCATGTTGAATGACCATGGAAAAATCTTATTCATGTTAGGTAAAGGATCCATTAATGAATTTGGGATTTAACAACGAGAATTGATCATTCAAACCAGTTAAAATCGATAATTTGCATCGATTGGTGATGAGATCTTGCACTTCATAGCTTCACAAGAACACTTAATGCGACATGTGCAAGTAGGTAATGGCAAATACAAATCTAACTCCTCCCAAAGAATTTTAAGTTCAGAGAAGAAATCTGTTACTGATTTGGTTTCTTGCTTGAGATTGTAGATTTCTTGTTGTAACTCTGAGATGCGTATGAGATCACCTTGAGAAAATCTTTCCTTCAAATCATTCCATACATCAAGTGCATTCTCCATGAAGACGATAGACTGAGAAATGGAATCAGAAACTGAGTTCATGATCCAAGAATGGACTAACATATTGCATCGATTCCAAGCACGCAAGGATGGATCGAATGAATCAACGGGAGCTGTGACACCCCAAATAATTCGATAATTAAATAATTATGATTTTTAATTATTAATGTAATTGAGAATATAATTTATTAATATATTGGATTTATTGGGATTAATTATGGAATAAAAGAATGGAATTATCAGAGGTGGGTTGAGTAAAGTGAAGGTGTGAGGAGTAAAAGACTCTACTCACATTATTTAATTCATTTTATTTATGTTAAAGGAATAAAATAAGGAAAAGAGAAAAGAAAGAGTCATTTTGGAGAAAACAAGAATACGTGAAGTTGAGAAGAGGAAAAGGAAGGAAGAAAACCTAAAGTGTCAAAATTCGAAGAACTCACAAGGTAAGGGGTGATTTTGATTAGTTAATGCATATTATCGGTTTAGATATTCAATGGTATGATCATAGTATGCTAGGGAATCCCAGCTTAGAATGTTAGAGTTCAGAGAATTATCCCTATCAGGTGGATTATAGATCGAAAACAATTAGAGTGTCACTTGATGAATAGGAATGATGGAATATTGTGGTTTGATGTTATAATGGTGCAAAGTAGATTTATTTTGGTGTTTCTCATGTTGCAATTGATGGGTATGTTTGGTTTTGGTTGAGAATGAATAAATGCCGTCAAAAGTGCAATTTGACTTTTAGGACGAGGAACCGGTTCCTGGGTAGAACCGGTTCCACAAAGAAAAATTATGAAAACAAAATACACTCGTGAACCGGTTCCTATATGTGTCGGAACCGGTTCCCATACATTTTCCGTAAACGTGAATTTTGAACTCGGAACCGGTTGTACATAGGCGTGAACCGGTTCGCAAAGAACTTTTGAAAAATATCAAACTTTGAAAATTCATAACTTTCAAACCGTAAGTCCGCTTTGAGCGCCGTTTTGGACGTTATTTCTTAAATTTAATGCTCTATTTTATAAAATGAAAAGATTTTCTAAAACTTGAAATTATTTTGAAAATGAATCGAATTTCCGAAGTAAGTGATTATTGGCTGATGCACATGGGTGTGTATGTAGCGAGGAAACTGTGAGGAATGGAGGTATTCGTATTTCGTGAATGAAAAGCATGTTTATGTTGCTAATGATGGTGTGCATGATCATTGAGATATCATGTTTTGGTTTTGATTCGGTTTATGATAATCGGTGTGTTCATGATTGTATTGATACCATGTGTTTTGTTGGTGTTGTATATGCCTGATAGTTATTGATCTTAGTTGTTGTTGTTGTTGTGGTATATACTGGTGAATAGTCTTACCAATTGAAGGGTAAGTGTTTGGCATATTATGCTTTGTGATGATTTATTTCATGATAGTTGATGATATCATGTTGTGGTTGATGATGGTTTATGATGTCTGATGTGGCCATAACCTGTGTTGAATATTGCATGCTGGTGTTGTGCATGCATATGCATTGTTTGGTGAAGTTAATTCCCATTGTGTGGAATTTGACTTGTATTGTCGATAACCGATACCCGAGTGAGGATGGGTGGTTAGGCTGGATTCGTGTCCGGGTGTTTATGGACGAATCGATGGTTACTATATCCGGTTGATGATGGGTCAGTGTTGGGTGACTTGGTCACGTGTTGGTACCACATGCATTGAGTCCGCATCTGTGTTTGCATGAGATTGTAACATGTTAGGATGTCTTCCAGTGTTACAATTCTTTGGTTGGTTATTGATTATACATAATGACTTGTATAATTGTGTCTGAGTGTTAAAATCTGAATTTATGATGAAATGAGTGAAATAATATGCTTGTGATATATTATTGACTGAAAAGCTTATAATGTGTTTTAATTATGAGAAGTCTCACCCTTACTTTACAATTTCATTAAAGTTAGCCCGTGAATCGTGAGGATGGCTTTAGAGCTTGTCATTTAAGTCCGTGTCGTTGTCATGCTCGATTAGATTGTAACACCGGGAACGTTAGTTGAGGAATTAGATATTGTTCATTGTTTCTTTAAATTTTGTTGGAATAATAATGATTGGTTTATTCCGCTTTGGTTATGATATTTTTCCACTGTAAGACATGGTCTTAATTTAATTGAATTATTTTGAGTAATGATCCTCGGTAGCATGGCTACTGTTTATTTGGAGGTTTTATTTTATTTAATAATTGTGGCATCCCTGTTCCGTGTTAACTCTGATGAATTATGACTTAAATCGTTGATATAATTAATATTATTCGGGTATTTTAGAAGGGGTGTTACAGGAGTAGGAAGAGAACCATCAATGAACTCAATCTTCATCTTTCCACCGAGTGCTCTCTTCATGCTTCGAGCCCATGAATGATAGTTAGAACCAGTGAGTTTAGGAAGAACTGTAACTGAACCAGGACCATCGCTGGGGTGTATGAAATATGGGGAAGTTTGATCCAAGGCTGGGTCCGAAACTCGAGGAGGAGCCATTGAAGAAGAGAAAGAAACGAGAAAGAAGGTTTAAAGATTCAATGTGAAGAGCAGTGGAAGAAGGATCGTATTGGCGAATGATACCATATTGTGAGAAGTTGTTTCACCATAAAGAAGAAGAAAGAAAGAAAAGAAAGAGTGCAGAAAAGGAAAAGAAGTTCACAGCAAAAAAAATGATGGTTTATTATTGTATTACACGTGGGATAGCTATATCCATATATAGCAAATGTTATCCCTTAACTACCAATCAAAAAGTAACTAACTGTACCAAAACAGAAAAATGGTAAAGCTACTTTATCCACTAATACAAAATAAATCTATATTCTCAACACATGTTTACACTTATTGCTATTGAGAATTATATAATTTGATACAATTTAAAATATATACTAGGTATATAAAATTAGTTGTCTTACAAAGTACAATTGGAGGGCTACAATTTTAATTAAAATTTACTAGGGAATAAGTTTGAAAGCTAGTAAATTTAAAATGAATTATTTAATTGTAAAATAAATAATTTGATACGGTATAAAATGTATATAGATAAACATGTAAAATTGAAACAAGTTACTTAATTGTAAAATAAACAATGATCTTATAAATTCAATTAATGCTGATTAAAAATAAAATAGATTTTGCGTCGATGGTGACTGTGACACCCCAAATAAATCGATTATTAAATAATTACGATTTTTAATTATTAATTTAATTTGGAATGTAATATTTAATATTTTGGATCATTGGAGGTCAATTAAATTAAATGGAAGTGGGTTTATTGGTGGTGTGATGAATAAAGTGAGGGTGTGAGGAGTAAAAGACTCTACTCACATTAATTATGTTATTTTTATTATATTAGAATAATAAAAGAAATAAAAGAAGGAAAAGAGGAAAAAAGATCTTTTTGGAGAAAACTCACTGTACGTGGAATTGAGAAGAGGAGAAAAGAAGGAAAAAGACCTAGGAGCGTCAGAAATCGAAGAACCCACAAGGTGCGGGTGATTTCGATCGGTTATTGCTTATTATAGGTTTTGATGTTAATATTATAGACCATGGCATGTTAGGAATCTATGTTTAGGAAATTCTAGGTTTCCATGGATGTATACCTAATAGTGTCAGTTGGTGTCAGATTGAGTCTGATTGTGTCAGAATATGTATGGAATATGATTAGAGTGTCAGTAGATGAAAATAGATGATGGAAATATGTTGTTTGATGAGATCGATGATGCCAAATGATGTATTTTGGTGGTTCTTATATAGCAACTCGTATGGGTATGTTTGAGTTTGAATTGAAATGGATGGATGCTGTCAAAAGTGCAGGAAATGGCTTTTTAACACGTGGGAACCGATTCCTGTATGTGACGGAACCGGGTTCCCATACATTTTTCCAGCAACGAGGTTTTTGAACTTTTCAGGAACCGGTTCTCGATATGTAGGAACCGGTTCCAACTTTAATTTTGAAAAATATCAAACTTTGAAAATTCATAACTTTCAAACCGTAAGTCCGCTTTTGCCGTTTTGACGTTATTTCCTAAATTTAATGCTCTATTTTATGAAATGAAAATATTTTCCAAAACTTGAAATTATTTTAAAATGAGCCAAATTCGAGATAGGTGACTTTTGACCGACGATATTGATGTGTATGCGAGAGATCCCGTGGTGATGGATATATTGATCGAGTGAATGTAAAGCGTGTTATGCTGTTGTTATTTGTGTGCATGATGGTTGGAATATCATGTTTCTTGGGTTTTGATTCGGTTTATGATAATTGGTGTAGTCATGATTGTATTGATATCATGTGTTTGTTGGTGTTGTATATGATGGTATTGACCTTAGTTGTCGTTGTTGTGATATAATCGGTGATAGTCTTACCAATTGAAGGGTAAGTGTCCGCATATTTATGCTTTGTGACGAATTGTTTCATGATAGGTGATTATATCATGTTGTGGGTGATGAGGGTTTATGATGTCTGAGGTGGTCATAACCTGTGTTGATGTATGCATGATTGGTTGATATATCATGTGGATTGGTTTACATGTTTATGCTGATGTTAGATGTATGCATGATTAGTTGATATATCATGTTGATTGTTGAGATTCAGTTATGTTCAATGAATGTATACATAGACTGATTGATGTTGCATGCTAATGATGTGCGTGCATATGCATTGTTTGGTGAAGTTAATTCCCATTGTGCGGAATTTGGCTTGAATTGCCGATAACCGATACCCGAGTGAGGATGGGTGGTTAGGCTGGATTCATGTCCGAGTGGTTAAGGACGAATCGATGGTACTGTATCCGGTTGATGATGGATCAGTGTTGGGTGACTTGGTCACGGTGGCACCGCATGCATTGAGTCTGCATTATATTTGTATGAAGTGGTAACATGTTAGGATGTCTTCCAGTGTTACTCTTCGTTGAATTGTTATGAATAAACATGATGAATATGGTTGTGTGTGTGTGAATCTGAATTTATGTTAAGTGGGTGAAATTAATATGCTTGTGATATATTATTGATTGAAAGACTTATAATATGCTTTAATTATGAGAAGTCTCACCCTTACTTTACCATTTCGATTAAATTAGCAATGAGAGTCGGTGAGGATGGCTCTAGAGCTTATCTTTTTAGTCCGCGTGTCAGTGTCATGCTCTGATTAGGTTGTAACACTGGGGAACGCTTAGTTAAGAGAATCATTATTGTTTAATAAGTTTTGGATTTGAGTTCCTGAGAACTATGATGTTTTATTAAATTTTGGTTTTGGTATTTCCGCTGTGTAAGACATGGTCTTATAATGATTGAATTGTTGAATGATGATCCTCAGTGTAGCATGGCTACTGTTTGAATGAAGTTTACTTTGTTTATTAATTGTGACATCCCTAATTATATCATGTTAACTCTGATTAAAGATGATTTAGATATTAATTTAATTAATATATTCGGGGTATTTAGATGGGGTGTTACAGTGACATATGAGATGAAAAATTAGTTGTCAACACGAAAATGGAGTATTATCTAATTCGATATGATATAAAATGTATTTAGGTATACATCTAGTTTTAAAATGCGTTACTTAATTATAAAAAAATCCTTCATTCTTTATATTATATAGAAGGATTCTTCCGACAAACCCCTGCATTTTTAGGTCGATTGAATTTGGCTTTGACTGAGAGACATTATTTTCTAAGCGTTCCATAGAGAAAATAATCGAATAAGTAACTTTATCTTAAGATTAATATTTTAGGTTGATTGAATTTGGCTTTGACTGTGAGACATTATTTTCTAAGCATTTCATAGGAGGTTTACATTGTCCATTCTGAGGATTCTATTGTTGTCTTGATGGTAAGGATGAGATCAAGCATATTTTTCATTTGGTGTCTCATATTAAGATGCTATATCTTTGTAGTGACAAATAGAAAAATGTCATATAGAATGCAATTGAGAATGATTGAGATTTATTTACGGTATTTGAAGAGTCTTTGAGGACAATTGAGCAATGATTATGCGGAAGGTGTATGAGCATTTATGCCATGAGTCAGGCATGTCATCATCCTGATAATCAATGACGGGTAAGGCGGTCAAGCTACCAGCGCCTGTCTGGTCTGACCGTTTTGCAACTCTTTCTGGTTTGTGTCACTCATGGGACATGAGAGGTCATAAGTTACATTGTGGGCGTTGTTAAACCATCCACAACTGACTTGGATAACCTTGAAGCAAACAAGGAACTTGTTTTGGATGCAAGGTTGTTAGAGAGAGTCCTTACAACACATATCTTCACTGTGAAGAGTATACCTCTTAGTTGTTGTCTTGCTTTCTCTCAATTATCAAAAGATGCTCTTTAAAAGGTGGTTGATGAACTAGGATCATTAGGTGCATTGGTTCAGATGTTACTTCTCCCTCGATGTACTTTCACAGGTGGTTAAGCCTCAAAATAGGCAGGATCACATGTTTGGAAATCGAAATTCCTTTCAAAAACACCATATTTTAGAGTGTTTAGATATTTGGAGAGACACATATGGTCTTGTCAAGTTAGTTGATAGTGTGTTGAGCAGCTCTGAGCAAGGTAACTTGGGTCGTGGGGGAGTGCACATTGAGGAGAAAGATAAAAAGATGATATAAGGTTAAGCAATGCCTCTACAAGGTTGCAAATGGCTATTTCACAGTGGTTGTAAAAGTATTAGGGTCATTCAGAGTGCCCCCTCTAATGAACATACAATGAAGGCTTTGGAGGCTAATTCCCCGTACATACCACCTCCCTCCATATCGACTACCTTGTTCTCAGAAACTCCCTTATTGATTGATGCATATACTATCTTCAAATGCATTAAATCATTTCTTAAGGGGACACCATGTGGTAGAGATAGTTTGCGTGCTCAACATTTATTAGACACACTATGTGGAGAAGGCTTTGTTGCGGCAAGAGATCTTTTATACACAATCACTCTAGTTGTTAACTTACGACTAGGAGGAAGATGTCCCTTGATGGTAGGATACGACCAATTATTGTGGGTTATATTTGGAGGTAGTTGGTATCCAAGGTTTGCTATGAAAATGGCCAGTAAAGATGTGACATAATATCTTAATGACTTCCAGCTTGGGGTTGGGGTATCAGGTGGTGTTGAGGCTATTTTGCGCAGTGCCATCAGGGTGTTAAGCAAGCAACACGAAGATGGTTTTCTGATTATGCTCATCGTAAATTTCTTGAATTCTTTCAATATGGTAGATCGATCAACTCTATTGCGCGAGGTGGGGGTGAGATGCCTATCTATTTCATTGTGTGTTGAGTTTCTTCATGGCCATGCAACAAGGTTGTACATTGGGGATGAACATACTATGTCAGCCACTAGAGTACAACAAGGTGACCCGTTAGAGACACACCTTTTTGCTCTTGTGTTAGACCCATTCAATTGTCAGGTTAGAGACAATTATAAGCTTCTTCTTCATGTCTAATATCTTGATGATGAGACTATTGTAGGGGATTTACAAGAGGTAGCTATAACTTTTGGCATCATTCGGGAGATATGTCAAGGATTAGGTCTCAAATTGAATATTCGTAAGACTAAGATCTTTTGGCCTCACACGATGGTAGTAAACTTCTCAAGGATTTGTTCCCATTGGACATTGTCAGACAAAGTTGCTTGGAGGAGTTTTAGTCGAAATGATAACTTTATTAAGGGGTTGTCCAAGAAGAGAGATTTCAGGGCTATTGAACTAATCCACCTTTTACCACAACTAAGGGATTATCAGAGCGAGCTTCTTCTACTTCGATCTTGCATGAGTGTTGTCAATTTGTTTTTTGGCCTAAGAACATGTCAACCTAATCATGTGTTGGAAGCAACTATTTGGTTTGATAAAGAGTTGTGAAGTGCGTTTGAAGACATCATGGTTGGTGGAGGTTCTTATTTAGGGGACCTTCAATAGAGAGTGACTTCTTTATCCATTAGAATTGGAGGTTTGAGTTTGTACTTGGCAGTAGAGCCCGCCTCACCCGTTTTTCTAATTTTTAGGGCCCAATTTTGGATGTTATTGGATCATATATTGAGAGACAGTGAGGTGTATGGTATAGACTCCGATTTTGATAGAGTTTTGGATGGTCTTAGTGTTGCGATTTCATATTTTTAACTCAACAATTTTACTAACAAGGACACCGTCCCTCCTAAAGTACATCATGTTTTGACGATTGTCCTTTTCAGTAAAATTGTTAAGGACATGAATGTGAATTTTAACATGACGACAAGGCAGAAAGCAATTTTTGGTTGTTTGCAAGCCGCACATGCTCAATACATTCTCCTTGCTATTCCTATTGATGGAATAAACAAACATATGTCCCCGTAGAGTACCGTACTATCCTAAGCTACCACCTTATGATTCATTTATTTCCTATTTGATGAGGTTTTCCCTGCTTGTCGTAAGGGTGTATGGATATATTTGGAGAATATGCAATTCATTGTAGGGAGCTTCCATTCCAGAATTCAAATAGTGATATGACCTTGTTATGTCTTGGTTGATATATTTTGACGTGCCAGAGTATCTATAAAGAATGAGGTGCCTGCGATTTTTTTGACTAATCCACTTGAGGGAAGACTGACTCTTAGGCCAATAGATGTTCTAGTGTATGAGTGGGTAGGTGGAAAACATATTTTTATGGATTTGACTGGAATTTCTCCACTGGTGAGATTGAGAGCTCATGGCTTTACTATGGGACAAACAACTCTCAAAGTTGCTTCAAGTAAATTGATCAAACATGAAAAAATGTATTCTGATAATCAACATACTTTTATACCATTTGTATTGGACACTTTTGATTTATGAATGTTGTGTTTAAGAGAATAAATTTTATAATCCAAAAAAAAAAAAAATAGCGTCGCAACTTATTAATTGTTTGTCTTCTATTTATATATAAACTTTACAATAGGACTAACAAAAGTATTTTTTTTCATTAAATAAAAAGTTTTATCGTAAAATAAAAGTTATTTCTTCTTAGATTGCAAACCATACAAAGACATTTTAACCAATTTCTTCTTAGATTGCAATCCCAATTGTTTTTTTACTCTAAATGATATTGCTTTTTTATTGGCGCAACAATTAGGGAGGGTCGAGCGAGGAACATTCTTAATTTCGGGACTTTCCGTTTGAACAACACACCTTTATGGGAGACACACCACTTCTCCACCTAAAATTTTAGGTGATAGGTGAGTGGGTTCTCCCACTTATAAATGCTCAAGTCACCACATTCTCACCCAATGTGAGACTATTTCCCCACACTCACACTTGTAATATTTCCAATATTTTTCACTCTAAACGATACTCCTTTTGTTATAAAATAAAAGTCTCTTACTAAAAAATTTATCTCAAAATATGTCGTTTTACTTTTCTAATACAACATTAATTAAATTTTATTAACTTTACTCCCAATTACTTATCTTCACTACTTTCTAGACATTAAATCACATTATATATTTATGACAATGTATAATCATCGAATGAATATGGCTCTTTTGGTCCGCTTCAGTCCAGATATAAGCTCTGTTTGGTAAAAACAACGGTTGAATGACAAGTTAGCTTATAGCTTATAGCTTATGACTGATATCTTATAACTGATGGCTGATGACTCATGATTTATAGCTGATAAACTAATTGAAGTTTTTAATAAAATTAGCGGTTCAATTAGTTGATAAACTAAAATGACATAAAAGACATTTAATATATAATTATTTTATTTTAAATTAACATAAATTATAAAGGGTAGTGGTGAATTTTAGATAAAATAATAAGGATAAAAATGGAAGGAAAAATGATAAGCTATAAGCTATAAGCTAAAACACTATTAGAAATAGCGTTTGCAAAATAAGCTATAAGCTCGTGATGAAAAGGTTGTTACCAAAAAATGTCTTTTATTATCATATGAGCTTATAAGCTATAAACTCAAAAAACGTCTAATCAAACAAAGCCATAAGCCCTCTGGAAAAATGGATCGAAATTATACTCGGGTAATCTAAGACCAGATCGAAACATTGATGAATAATTTTTGAGTTGAAACTGTAACGCCCTGATATTTAATTATTTATTTAGCTATTTATTTGTGAATTGTTGGCCGATATTATGTTGCGAGGATTTAAGTTGCTGCGTTGGTATTTAAGTTGGTTGGATCATAGAATAATACTAGGAACAATGTTATAATTATAAGGTTAGTGTTAGTGGGCTTAAGTGGTGGGGATAGTAGTAGTAGTAAAGGAGGTGCAAAGTTAAGCCCAAGTTATATTATTATTATTATTATTATTATTATTATTATTATTATTATTGGGTTAAAAAGAAAAATAGAATATCAGTAGAAAGAATAGGTTTTGTTATCAGAAGAAAAAGAAAGAGGAAATAGGGTTTTTGGAGAGCACGATCGTAAAGAAAAGAAATTGCAGACCGAAGAGGAACAAGGATTTTGACGGATAAAAGTGGATCGGTCGAGGAATTCGTAGAGAAACCTTCAATCCAAGGTAAGAGTGGGGCTCTTGCTCTATAATTGGGAATATGATGGATGATAGGTAGTTAGGGATTTATGATTTCGCTGTCTTGTATCATGTTGCTGTTGGAATTGATAGAAATCCCAATTTGGATCGTGGAATTTCGTGGAAAACTGGTGGTTGGGCGTTTTCACGCTGCATGAGCCGACTCAAGCCTGTATGTATCGATACACGCTATAATTGTTTTAAAAACTAGAAGCTTGGAAACAACATGCATCGATACAAACTGCAATGCATTGGCTCATGGGATCAAACTGTGAAGCATGTATCGACTCATGCATGTATGCATCGATACATGCTGTACTGATGTTAAAAAACCAGAAGCGTAGAATCAGCTTGCATCGATACAAATGGCTATGTATCGGCTCATGGAGGCAAACTGGGAAGTATGTATCGATACAAAGCTTGTATGTATCGACTCATACTGTAAGAAATCAGAAAAACAAAATTTAGCAGAACGTATGAGTCGACTCATACGAAGCTTGTGTCGACACAAATGAGTTATGTATCGATACATATGATTTTGTATCGGCTCATACTGTACAGAAACAGAACATAACTTTGAGAAAATTGTTTCGGTCATATCTTTGAGACCGTAACTCCGATTTAGTTGCCGTTTGAACCGTTGGAAAGCTGAAATTATGATTTAGCCTATAATAGTACTTTTAAATGCAATAGGTGAGATTGTGAGGACTTGATGTAGTTTCCGTATGTAAAATCCGTTGTTGTCGTTATTGTTGAACGTTGTTGTAGAGGCTTTGATAGCTAAAGTTGATGGTTGAATTGTTGTTGATTACGTGGTAGACCTATGGCTAGTGTTGATAAATCTATTTTTGTTGAGCCGTAAATGGAAAATTGATTACGTTGGCCGTAAGGGGCGAAATGAATATGTCGTAAGCTGGTTTACGTTGTGGTTTTACGTTGTTGTTGTATGCCATTTCTGATCATCACATACATACATTTGCATATTATGTTGAGCCGTGAGGGGCAAAACCACGTTGAGCCGTTAGGGGCAAGATGATTACGTTGAAGGCTTACGTCTTGATGCCTCGGAATTACTGACAATTGTTTACATTGGGAGTTTTACTCTGATGGATCCACATGCATTTGCATTCGTTGAGTTGCATATCATAATATATAATGATGTTGTCTTGTATTGAATCATGTTGTTATTGCCGTTGAATTTAGTTGCTATTTGATAAATACCGTCGCATATAAGTTGCTGTTGATATGTTGTTGTATTGAATTGCGTTGTTGTGGAATAGTGGTGTGATCACAAACAATAATTTTGTATAATTCGAACTATATATTGTTTATCATAATCTCAATTATATGGTTTGATATCTCACCCTTTACTTGTTTTCTCCGTTGCCTCTATATTGGTAACATGCAGGCGATCAGGAGGAGTAGTCGTTACCGGTGTGATTCCGGTTTAGTATCATTTGCTCTAATACGTAGCACTCGGGGGAAATGCGCATTTGTTTCTATTTTGTTGTTTTTATGTTGAAACTGATGTTGTTGAATAATCATGAGATGCTATGTTTTGCGTTGTAAGACTATTTGAATTCCGCTGCTTGGTTAATGAATTATTTACGTTGATAATTGTTGAGTAATTTTATGTATTTGTTGAAGAGAGAATGACATGTTTATATCGTGTTTACGTTGAATTGTGACATTCCGATTATGTTGATTATTAATGAATAATGTTTGGAAACTCTAATATTAAATAAAATAAAATAAATACATAATGTAGAATCGGGGTGTTATAGAAACCGGATCAAGTAGCATTTCAGTCAGTCCATTAGTCCGGTTCCACTAGACCCTAATTCTCGAATAATCCAATAGACAACTTTCTCACAATAAAATACTTATTGGATGCTCGAGATAACAATATATACTAAGCATGACTGAGTACTTATTGGATACATGACCCGATTCTTATTTCGAATATCAGATAAAAAATTATCCATTTCCAGATCAAATAACATTTCGGTCGGTCTATTGGTTCGGTTCCACTGGACGGGTTCCGGGTGGTTCTCGGGTAACCCGGTCCAAATACAGCCCTTCTAGTGAATATGGGCTGATTTGTAAAATTGTGATATTTATTCATTCAATCATATTTTTTCTAATCGGTGTAAAAACTTCTAAAAACTTTTATTTGAGACGGACGAAAGAGTATAGTACTATAAGACTATAAGACTATGGAAAATAGTTTCATTATTCAACACTTTCTTTTTTCATTTTTTATACTCCAGATCATCTTCTCTTTCTTCCACCTATTAATTCAACACACTTTTACTTTTTTCTCACTACAATAATTTTGTTTAATAAAATTCAACACCATATTTAACCACCATTCACAACACATTAAAAATTTAAACATTCACAACGATCAATAAAATTTTACAAAATATTTTGTGGATCTCACTCTCTCCTCATTCAACATATTGAATGTTTTCAACACCAATTAATTCACCTCAATTTCAACGACCCAATCAACATTTCATTGTAAGCATTAACTATTGAATTTTTTTTTCAACTCTCCAATTGAACATTCCAATTGAACATTGAACATAGCCTAAGCCAAATAAATACAAGATCCCAAAACATGTTTGACAACCGACGATAACATCCACAAAGGAAACACACATAATAGAAAACTGAAACCAAACACTGCAATTATATTACATAGTACAACTCAACATTTCTTAATTGGATGCCCAAAGTGCCAACCAACTATCAAAGTGAAACAGGTTTTATTTTATTTTGCAAATATGATTATCATTCATTCACCATGCTGACTAGTTACTCGCCAAGCAGATGCAGCATTACTGCATTCTGTGCATATAATCGATTCTCAGCTTGCGCAAAGACAATCGATTTTGGACCTTCAATAATTTCCTCTGACACCTCTACTCCTTTTTCTGCTGGTAAGCAATGCATGAATAATGCATTTGAGGCAGCTAAGTCCATGAGACTTTGGTTCACCTGCAGAATATGATTATCATTTCATGTAAAGCCTAACTGGTTCTTCAATCGAAACATTTTATCGAAAGAAATATCATATAATGTATTGTACCTGAAATCCTTGGAAAATCGAATGACGCTTTTTCTCCTCCTCCTTTTTCCACATGCCTACCCAGACATCTGTATAAACAATATCAGCTCCTTTGACAGCTTCTTTTGGATTATTACTTATCACAATATTGCTGATTCCAGCTTGACGCGCCTTCTCAACTGCTTTTGCATCTGGTTCATAGCCTTTTGGAGTAGCACAAGTGAAGTTTATAGGAAATAAACTTGCAAACTCCAGCCATGAATTAACCATATTATTTCCATCTCCAACATATACAACCTAATGCATATTATACAAATATGTTCATTCAAAAGTAACACATTTACATATTTTCCCTAACCTTTATTAAATCATATATCCTAAACCTTAACCTTGATGCCTTCAATTCGACCGAGATGCTCAATTATAGTAACGACATCCGCCATTGTCTGACACGGGTGATTGTAATCTGTCAATCCATTGATAACAGGCACAGTTGCATACTTTGAAAGAGTAAGTACATCCTGCCACAAAACAAGGTAGTAAAGCAACAAACAAATTCACCGCAAATCCAAACAAACATGTATATATACCTTGTGAGTAAAAACACGAGCCATGACAATATCAGCGTAGCGAGACAGGACGCGAGCGACATCGCGAGTCTCCTCTCTCGACCCGAGTTTGATATCCTCAGGTGCTAAATAAACAGCATGTCCACCCAACAATGCAAAACCTGTCTCAAATGAAACATGTGTTCTCAATGATGGCAGTGCAAACACCATTGCCAATGTTTTACCTTTAAATGGTTGAAATGATCTGTCTCCTGATTTTATCATCTCTTTCACCTCAATGGCTCTATCCAATATCTTCTTTATAGTCTCCTTGTCAAAATCAGTCAAGTGAATAAAATCCTTAACCGTAGTTTTTTCTGCAGTGGATCAAGCATCTTTGGAGATTATGATTATGTAGCTAGCTTATTTAGTTAATCATTTTCAGTTTCAATTAACAAAAACAAGGTTTTAAGATAAAGTGATTGAAGAGATGAAGATTTTACCCCTAACCACGGAAGGTGATTCAACTGAAGTAGCACGGCATGAGATTTTGAGAGGAAAATGCAATGATGTGGAAGTGCGGTGAAAATAAGCGCGTTGGCGAGAAGTTTGAGCAAGTGGGAGAAAGCTTGATCGCATTGAGAATTTAAAAGAAAGTGCTTCCATTGTTGTGTTTTTCTTGTAATTCACAGTGTCACACGAACAACTCTTATAGATATAGTTTTTGGTTGCGTGGCAGCATGTAGATTACAATGGCTGCCAAATATGAATTTAATAATTATAATGCTATGTGAATTATATAATATTTACTTTGAAATGAATTAATACATAATATTAAATAATATTTATTTTGAAATGAAAAAAATATAAATAATAATAATTTATTATTCTCCATTTTAAAATGAGTGTCGTTTTAAAAAAAAAAATTTATTTCAAAATGAATGTTATTATATTTTTAATGTAACAATAATTGCTATTTTTTTAATTATGTCATTTAATTATTTTAAATTATACTATTTTTAATATATTTATAAAATTAATTTAATAACGTGTAATATTTTATAATAATATTATTATATTTCTTAATCTATGTTCAAAAAATTTAAACGACACTCATTTTAAAATAGAATGATTACTGTTATATAAATTATTTATTATAAATACTCTTTCTCTAACCGTTATTCTAAAATACACTCTCTTTCGATTATGAAATCTCAACAGATCTTACTATTTTGTTCACATTTCATTTTTAAAATGATATCCTCCTTTATCTTAGAAAATCATTAAATTTATAAATAAATAATAATGACCTGAAATATCCAACACTCCTATATATAAATCAATGCAAAATTATTATTTTTCCAACATTTATGAAAAAAATTAAATAATAGATATAGATGAATGAATCAAAGAATAAAGACATAGATTAAATGTAATTTTTTTAAAAAAGTTAAAGTGAAGAAAAAAAAAAAATTTAATATAAAATTTATCATCAATTATAATTAATTATAATATTTATCTATTATTTCAAGTCATATTTTTAATTAAGAGAAAACAAAAAATATACCAATAATATGAAATAATTTGACACCGTCAATAAAGAATGTTTTATAATATGTGAAATCATATTTATATTTTAAAATTATTTAAATGATATGACAAATTAATAATTTATTATTAGACCACAGTGTAAAATTATCTTATATTATTAGTGTATGTCTATTAAATGATCTACTTTTTTTTTATTATCTCATTGAGCCATATTTTTAGTTAGTGGACTAAGATATAATTAGTTTTACACCTCCATACCTCCATATCGTATTATAAATAAATTTTATTTTATTAGATTCATTAAAATAGTTTATGTATTAATTTATATATAATTTAAATATATTAATTATTTAATAAATTTTAAAAAATAAAATTTGTTGTTAATATAAAATAGAGTAGTACATCATCCGTTCTTTTTTAAATGTTATTTTAAAAAAAATATTCTTTTTTAAGTGTTATTTTAAATATCAAAGTATATTAATTATAATGTTATTAAAAATTATTCCTAATCATTATTAAAAAAAAAGAAAAAGTTAAATAAACTACTCAGAAATTAAATGTATTGTAAAAAAATCATTGTTTAAAAAATAATAATAACTATTAATTATTTTAATATATATAAAATTTTAAAACACGATAATTATATGGTCTATAGATATACTTTATTTTCTTTTAAATTAATATTTTATGTTTGTTTGTTAGATATAGACAATCAAATTCATGATATATGCAATCTATTAATAATGTTTAATATATTTAGGGTCTATAGGGATAGCTTATATAGGTTCAAATATACAATGCATTACATTATCCTTTACCTTTTCATGCAAACACCAAGTAACATGCATCATAACAAGTGTTATTCATATACTACCACGTAGTTTCCCTTCCATACAAATCAACAAGTGTTCCTTGGCAAAACTTATCATAATATTTTATATATATATATATATATATATATATATATATATATATATATATATATATATATATATATATATATATATATATATATATATATATATATATATAAAATTAATATTTTATATTATTCACTTTAATTTTCAATCAAATCTATAATATAATAAGTATGTAATTAATAATAGTATATATTTATTATTTTAAGTTTTATTTTAATATGTTTAAAATAATTCAAAAATTTTGAATTGATATATATATATATATATATATATATATATATATATATATATATATATATATATATATATATATATATATATATATATATATATATATATATATATATATATATATATATATATATATATGAGAGATCAATTACACCCGAAGAATTACATCATGAGTTACACTCGCTCAAAAACGTCACTTCGAATTAATATTTTTTAAAATCAACCGTTGAATTGTAACATAAAATCATAAGATAATATCTACAAAGTTTGAGATTAATCTATAATGATTTACTATACAATCAAGATATCCAAATATTAACGTCAAAATGGACTTTCATATGACGTTAATTTTGATGTAGTTCAATAACATAGTAAATTATTATAGATTAATCTCAAACTTTATAGGTATGATCTATATGATGGTATATTTCAATCCAACGGTTGATTTTAAAAAATATTAATCCGAAGTGACGTTTTTGAGCGAGTGTAACTTGTGGTGTAACTCTTCGGGTGTATGTTGATTCCTCCTCTCTTCTCTTCTCTCTTTCTATATGTTGATTCTCTTTCTATATATATATATATATATTGCATAAATTTAATTATTTTTTACACTTTAAAGTCATTAAATTATTTCTATTTTATATAAAAACAAAATCAATATGATAATTTATTGTAATATATTATTTAAACTTTTACACTAAAAATCAATGGCAATGTGCATATATTGCACTTGCTTATGAACTCTATATAGAAATTCTATCCTACTATATGAGTAACCTTTTTATTTTGCATTAATAACTTGCTACAATCTTGAAAAATATGAATCGGATTTAAGATTACACATTCTAAGTTAAATTATTACTCTTTATAATTTGTCCCAATTATAAATCATATTATATTTTCCATACAAAATAAATGATATTTTTTCTAATATACACAATATTAATTATTTATCTTTCTTCTTTCAATTATTTTAATTTCTATTTCTTTTATAATTAATGAAAAAATTGTATAATATTATATAATATCGTTCCCATGAAACAATGGTTACTTTTTTAAATAAATGTGAAATACCCAAAATTTTACGAGAAAGGAAGTAATTATGAATGAAATATGGAGATATAGTATTAATGCATTTAATATATGGCATTCCGCCTTGAAAACGAAGAAGCTAAAAGGAACTACTCTCAAAAGGAGAAGGATTAGTTCTATGATTAAGAAGGGAAATGCAAATATTTTTTTGTTACAAGAAATGAAGTTAACTAGTTTGCAAGATTCTTTGGCAAAACGTTTTTGGAGTTCCACCGACATTGATTATTCTTTCTCTAATTTGTTGGGAAGATCGGGAGGGCTCTTAACGCTTTGGAAGGTGGGTAAGGTGGACGTTTTGAATATTTTCAAAGGAGAAGGTTATTTAGGGATTAAAGTCTTGTGGAAGAATCTTATTTATTATGTTGTGAATGTTTATTCTTTTTGTGAGTAGAATAAGAATAGCATTTTATGGGGTAATTTGTTGGAGTTGAAGGAGAAGTTCAATGACGGGGAATGGATTATTGGTGGAGATTTTAATGCAATAAAAAACTCTAGTGAAAGGAAAGGTAGATCGAAAGTGGTGAGCAATATTGAGATGGATTCCTTTTCGGAATTCATTGATGAAAGTAGGTTGGTGGATATCCATTGCAAGGGAAAAAAGTTCTCGTGGTATAGTGGAGATGGTAAGTTTATGAGCCGAATTGATAGGTTTCTTGTGGCGGATTCTGTAATTAATAAGTGAGGAGTGGTGGGTCAATTAATCGGATCGAGAGACATTTCAGATCATTGTCCTATTTGGATAGTGATTGATGCTATCAATTAGGGACCTAAACCATTCAAATTTAATAATGAATAGTTTTCTAATGGTGATTTCATTCCTTTTGTCGAGAAAGAGTGGTTGGGGTTTAAGGTGGAGGGTAGAGGAGATTTTGTTTCAAAGGAAAAATTAAAACTTCTTAAAGAAAGGCTTAAATGGTGGAACAAAGAGGTGGTTGTGAGAATCGATTTTGAGGTGAAGGATGAGGTTAATGAGATTAATAATGGGGACGAGAGATTGGAGAATGAGTTGGAGTCTTTTCATCCCGAAATCATTACGAATAGAAAAGAGGCTAATAGAAGATTTTGGACTAATTTGCGAATCAAAGAAAACATGATTTCTCAAAAGTCTAAAGTTAGATGGCTTAATGAGGGGGATTCCAATAGTGGTTTCTTTCATAAAGTAATGAATGAGAGAAGAAGACATAATCACATTGGTCTGGTGGTTGTTTCGGGATGTTTGTTGGAGTCGGCTAAGGAGATAAAGGAGGAGGTCACTAATCATTTTCAAATAAATTTCTAAAACCCCAAAGAGATAGGCCTTTGTTGGACGGGATTAATTTTAAAAGTATTAATGTGGAGGAAAGTGTTTTGTTAGAAGGACCTTTTCAAGAGTTCGGGTCTGGATGGTTTTTCTTTTCTCTTTATCAAAAAATGTTGGTTTTTTGTAAATGATGATTTTATTCGGTTTTTCCATAGCTTTTATTCCGGAGGGGATTTGTCGAAGGGTTTTTTTTCCTCTTTCTTGTCGTTGATTACTAAGTCTCCAAACCCTGTTAGTTTGGACGATTATAGGCCGATTTGTTTGGTTGGGTGTATGTATAAGGCGGTGGCCAAACGTTTGGCGGGGAGATTAAAACGGGTCTTGAATTCTATTATCTCTCCTTGCCAAAGTTCCTTTGTCCCAAGTAGACAATTGCTTGATGGTCTAGTGGTGGCTAATGAGGTGGTGGATTATGCAAAAAAATAGGGTAGCAATTGTCTTCTATTTAAGGTGGATTTTGAAAAAGCTTATGATAAAATGAATTGAAACTTTTTACGTTGCATTTTGTTGAGGATGGGGTTTGGTGAGAGGTGGAGACGATGGATGGAATTGTTGGTGTTTCAAAGCAAAATGTCGGTGTTGGTTAATGGTAGTCCCACTAATGAGTTTGTTGTAGAGAGAGGATTAAGGCAAGGAGATCCTCTTTCTTTGTTTCTTTTTGTGATGGTGGAGGGGGGCTTATCAGGATTGGTTAGAAAGTCTATTGAGATTGAATAATTCGGTAAATTTTTTTTAATGGATCTTGTATAGTGGACATTCTTCAATTTGCGGATGATACTTTGTTGATAGGTGAAGGATCTTGGAAACATGTGTGGGCTTTAAAGACCATTTTGAGAGCTTTTGAATTGGTGTCGGGGATTGGAATTAATTACCATAAAAGTAAGTTGATAGGAATTAACACCAACATCTATTTCTTAGAAGCCGCTTCCTATGTTCTATCGTGCAAGGTGGAAGATAGTAGCTTCTCTTTTCTTGGCATCCCTATAGGTTGTAATCCTAATAAGGTTTCGAATTAGTCTCCTCTTTTGGCCAAGATGAAGAAAAGATTGGCGGGTTGGAAGAATAGGTACCTCAATCTTGGCGGTAGAATCACCCTCTTGAAGTCCATTTTATGTTCCCTTACTATTTTTTCCATGTCTTTTTACAAAATGCCTTTGAAGGTGGTCAAAGAGTTTATGAAAATTCAAAGCAGTTTTTTATGGGGCGGTGTGGAGGGAAAAAGGAAGATTCATTGGGTTAGTTGGAGGGTTGTGAATCTCCCGTTTGACAAGGGGGGTTTAGGGGTTAAAATCATGGTGAACTTTAATATAGCGCTTCTTAGCAAATAGAGATGAAGAATTCTACAAGGTCATTCTAGTATGTGGTATCATGTGTTGAAGGATCGTTATGGTGATCTTTCTTTAAAGGTTTATTGTGGTGGCAATCAAAGTCAAATTTCTTCTTCTTGTTCTAGATGTTGGAAAGACATTATTTTGTTAGGGAATTCTCCTTTCCAAGATCCTATTATTTCCAATTCTTTGTTCCATGTGGGAAATGGTTTTAAAACCCCTTTTTGGGAAGCCACGTGGATTGATGGCAAACCTTTGAAGGAGAGTTTTCCTTCCTTATTCTCCGCTTCTAGTTTGAAGAAAGTGGCGATTGCGGGCGTGGGTGGGTGGAGCGAGGATATTTGGAAGTGAGGCGAGTTTGGGCTCTCGGGGGCCGTGATTAATAATCCGGATTTCTTTAGATGTGCAAAGGTGTAGTTTTTGTGATATAGAATTGAAGGATATGATCATTCTTTTTTTTCTTTTCTTTTGTAGCAATATACAAAACGTTTGGAGGAAAATTGCATCTTGGGTGGGTAAAACGGAACCTACGGAGGAGGGTCTTTCTCACTTCATGGATTGACATTCTTTTTGTAGGAGTAAAAAGATGAAAGAGAGAAAGTTGGATGTCATTTGGCTTGCAACTTCTTGGACGATTTGGTTGATTAGGAACGGTGTTTGTTTTAGGAATGAAGTGTGGAATTTTAACAACACTATTTGGCACATCAAAACCATGGTTTGGAAGTGGTATTTTTTTTTTGGAGATATTACTCATTCTAATTGTAGTTTTTACGAGTTTAACAAAGCTCCTTTGTTTTTTCTACCGTAATCGATAATTGATTTATAATATCTTTTTGTCCAGTGTTTTTTTCACCGATTCTCTTATTGTAATCAGGTTGGAGAACTCTTAGTTCTCTCTTTAATGAAATTTGCTTACTCAAAAAAAAAAAAAACATAAACCTTTTATTAATAGCATAGGAAAAAGATAAAAAAACATATTTATTTCTTCATGGTGTCATTAACATCATTCTCTACACTTTCCACAGCTTTAGGTAAAAGCCCCTTTTCTCTGCAGGTTTCTACAGCTCCTGTGAACATGTCTTCTAAGCTATACTTAAATTTGAACCCCAAATCTGTGATTTTCTTTGAACAAAACTTTATAATTTCCAATTCATCCGAAATATCCTTGAATCTAATAAGAAAAAGAGTTAACTCATTATTATTATTGAAACAATTTTATATGGACTATCAATTTCAAAGAAATTAGAAAAAAAATCTTACTTTGTAGGAACATTGAACTCTGGATATTTTTGTTTAATAAGTGTTGCAACTTCATGAATGGTTGCTTCATGTGAACAGCAAATGTATCTCCCTTGAGCTTTTGGATTCTCAAACAGAAATATATGAGCAAGACAAAGGTCATCTAAGTGGACATATTGTCCTTGTTTAATGATTGAGTAATGAGCCTCATTTCCTAAAAAAAATAAAATAGTATTAGTATAATAATTTTGTTATTAAACTTAAACTCTAAATTTATGGTTAATATACCTGTGATTAGGGACAGAGCAGTGATTAAACTTGGTGGCATTGATGGCATGAGAAAAGGTCCAACAACAAGTGGTGGAATGATGGAAACAAAATCTATGTTGTGTTCTTTTGAATACTTCCATGCTTCTTGCTCTGCCAGTGTCTTTGAAACAAAATACATCTACATAATATTTTGTCATAGATTAATCTTTATGTTAATGTTACTAATTTCTCGAGTCATAATCTCGAGTCAGGGAGAACCACTGTGAAAATATTGTTGTTGTATGCTCGTAGCTAGATTTCAATCAACAATCTCTGATTTAGTTGAAAGAAATCTCTTACCATCTCATCAAAATGCTCTTAAATTTATTCAGTCCTTGAGAATAAATATGAAAATTTTAAAGAATAAATTTAAGATGGTAATTAGTAAGTACTAACCCAACCAGTCATTTTGACTCTACGGCAAAAGTCAACGTCACTCCAACAGGTTTCATCAATGACAGGCTTTGGTTTCTCAGTAACATCCACTGTTCCAGCTGAGGATGTGAATACTAATCTTCTAACTGTTTTTGCTTTCTCACATGCTTTCATTATGTCTATTAATCCATTTATTGTTGGCTTAATCACTTCATTCTGCAAATAAAAACACAAAGAATTAGTATAACACATTTGTTCAGAAATGCTGATGCTAAATAATAAAATAATAATAATAATAATAATAATAATAATAATAATAATAATAATAATAATAATAATAATAATAATAATAATAATAATAATAATAATAATAATAATAATAATAATAATAATAATAATAATAATAATAATAATAATAATAATAATAATAATAATAATAATAATAATAATAATAATAATAATAATAATAATAATAATAATAATAATAATAATAATAATAATAATAATAATAATAATAATAATAATAATAATAATAATAATAATAATAATAATAATAATAATAATAATAATAATAATAATAATAATAATAATAATAATAATAATAATAATAATAATAATAATAATAATAATAATAATAATAATAATAATAATAATAATAGTAATAATAATAATAATAATAATAGTAATAATAGTAATAATAGTAATAGTAATAATAGTAATAATAGTAATAATAATAATAGTAATAATAGTAATAATAGTAATAATAATAATAGTAATAATAGTAATAATAATAATAATAATAATAGTAATAATAATAATAATAATAATAGTAATAATAATAATAATAATATAAAGACAAAATATAATACCTCAGGATCCTTGGATTCAAAATCCATTGGTGTTGCCACATGAAAAACTCCTTTACAACCTTTAATTGCTTCATCAAAACTTCCCTTTTCAGCAAGATCAGCTTTCCATAGTGTCAATTTGCTATTTGCACCTGGCAGTTCCAACAAATGCTTCACTTTCTTCATATTATCTGCATTAACATATATAAATTGAACTACTCATCCACCTAATAAAAAATAGTTGTGCTATAAATAATTGTAATATAAACTGTAACATGAAAAAGAATGCAACAGTTGAACCTGGATCACGCACGGTGGCACGAACGGTGTAACCGTGCTCGATAAGTCTCATTACAAGCCACGATCCTATAAAACCCGAGGCCCCGGTGACACAAACGGTTTCCGCCACCGATCCCATGATATGAATATATATTCAATTCTTTTCTCCTTTATCTTAAAAAATTTGAAGAACACAATTTATGTTAGAATAGATAGAAGAATCTTGAGTAGAGAGTAAGTGCAAAGGTTATATATAAAGGTTAGAAAATTTGATAGTTTTACTCAGAAAAATGATTGTGAGTAAATTATTCTAGTACAAGCTACAAAAACCAGTGACGCACAGCATATTCAAAAGCACGTGATTAACTGCCGGTACGGTTTAAGAAGAAGACTGGTAAGTAAGAGCTGACAAAGCTTTTATTTTATGGATTTGAAAACTACATACACTATTTTTAAGGTAGTTCAATTTCTTTTGGTAATGATAACTAATACACTTAAAATTAGCATAATGTTATTTCAATGGTAATGATAACTAATACACTTAAAATTAGCATAATGTTATTTCAATGGTAATGATAACTAATACACTTAAAATTAGCATTAATGTTATTTCAGTGGTAATGATAACTAACACTTAAAGTTAGCATTAAGGTTATTTCAAAACTTGATCCTTTAATTTGATATTAGAATTAATGTTATAAAAATCGGATTGATTCGGTCGGTTGAACTTGTTCAACCTTGAACCGTTGTTTAATCTGATTCAGTTTGGACCATTAAACAATTAAGTCTATAAAATTGGAATAGAATTGTTTGAATCACAAAAAATCAAAATAATGTAAAACTAAGACCGATTATTGAGTCTTACATTACATTATTCTTCTTTTATGAACTTGTTTATTAGTATTGTATTTATTAAAGAATTTTATTTTATTAATTTTGATATAAATTAGTTTTACTAAGATGTTTAATAATATATTTATTTATTTTTAGTTTAAATTTAATGTACGGTTCAACCCCGGTTTAACCGGTTGTAGCGATTGAACTTTGACCCGTATGTTTTAACAGTTCTTTCTCTGGTTCGGTTTTTAAAACATTGATTAGAACTTATTTTAAAAAAATACGATTAGTTTTCTTAATAGTAAAAAACGCACCACACTAGTTATTTTGGAGAATTTTTTATTTCATTCCATATTTTTCTTAGGTTCAACGTGAAATTCCAAAAATATTCCTAAAAATAAAAAATATATTTTCGGTGCACACCATTTTAAATTGTATTTACAAAAAACTGAAAATGCATTTCTGATACAAATCAGAAATATATTTATAATTTTTAATAAAAGCGAATTTGTTGTCATAACAACAAAAAGTGACATGAGCCACTTGGGCTGAACATATTTTCTTTTGTTGAAAAAGAAAGTGCATTTTCGATTTATACTAAAAATACATTTCCAATTACATTTTTTGTCTTTTAAAAGATGTACCTTAAAATGAATAAATTATAAATGATGAGGCTGTAAACCAAAAATATTTTTAATTTTTCGATAATATTTTCGAATTTGTATAGAGTATTTTTCCCCATTATCAGTTGAATAAGAAATTCTCTTATTTTGATCCTACATTTACCATTAGTCCATTACTACGCCTCACCGCCATGTCATTCCATTTCAACCTAATTTTTTTCCTGTACCCACATTCTCATAAATTCGAAATTGAGACTTAGGTTGCCAAGATGCTTTAAGACTAGAGAGGTCCAACCTAGTAACAATATTTACTTTTCTCCAATATTATTATTCAAGATAAAGGGTGACTCCTAACGTATGTATATATATTATCGCTCATAATTTATTATTTGTGAGATATCTAACCAAGTTATTTATATTTGAATTTTATGATATACTTGAACTTTATTATTGTTATTTAATTATGTTTCGTTTCACTTTAATTTAATTAATTAGTATGTTGACTTCTTTTGTTGTTTTTGTTAGAAGGAGTTATTAGGGGCACTGATATAAAGTGTAGAAATAAACATCTTTGTGAGAGACACACCACTTATCCACCTAAAACCTTAAGGTGATAAGTGAGTGGATTCTCCCACTTATATATCATCACTTACTCACACTTGCATATTATTCCAACACTCCCCCTCAGGTGTGAGTCCACAATACTCCCCCACTTGTAACGTCGTTGACACCTTGCAATGGAACACCATTCTCGAGCGCATTTCGATACAAGTCTCTTCCGGTCCCTTTTTCGAACCAGGCTCTAATACCATGTTAGAGGGAGTTACTAAGGGCACTGATACATAGTGTAGGAATAAGAACCTTTGTGAGAGACACACCACTTGTCTTCAACTCATAAAGGTGTAAACTTAATATTTGTGAAATTGTATAGAGTACCTTAAGGTGATAGGTGAGTGGATTCTCCCACTTATATACTCTCACTTACTCACACTTGCATATTATTCCAACAGTTTTTATGTGTTTTGTGAATGTGTAGAAATAGATGACGACGAAGTTTGTCACGTTAGAAATTCATGAACACCACCCAACAAGTTTGTCATGTCAGGAATTCACGAACACCAGCCAACAAATCTTAAGTCAAAAGATGTTGATATGAGTTTTTATTCTCAATAATAGGAATGGCGTGACAATGTCTTGAAGGAGAAAATTTGGATTGAGCTACAAAAGGTAAACATATAATGATGAATACCAAGGCTATGTTTGGGAGTTTGGAGGAGAGAGAAAGGCAGGGCTTCAAAAAATGATTTTTTTAAAAATATAGAAAAAAATTTAACATTTTTTTTTAAAAAAGATTTTATTTAGAATAGTAAAATAATATTTATCATTAATGCATTTTTACTTTTTCAAATACTATAAGAACAAAACAAATTGAATAGTTTGTTTAAGCTCTCCACAACCCTCCTCCAATACAAATTTTAAGTTCCTCCAAATTAGGGGTGTTTGAGTGTTATAAAGAAAACCAAACCCTCCAAAATCCTCCAAACCAAAATCTTTATATTCTTTTCACTTAATTCTTCCTATTTTTCAAAATCCCCCTCTCTTTCCTTCCAAACTCCCAACCATAGCCTAAAAGAAAAATTCTGAAAATTTGCATTTGAGCGGTGAAGGAGCCATCATGCACACTAGGTCTGTTGTAAGACGTGTTGTCTCCTGTAAACATTGTGTACCAGCCAAGTACTTGTACTAAGGGATGAAAAGAGGGAAAGTGCTTTATTTCTTAGGTCAAATAAATGCATAATCATGTTGAAGAGTATTTCATATTCAGAAGCTGATGTTAACATCATAAGTTCTGATGTTACTCAGAACTAGTGTTGTTCATAAGCTGCAAAGCTTCTAAGGTTGTTAGTCAGAAGCAGAAGCTTCTGAGGTTGCATCCAAAATTATGCTTAACTTCTGGGGTTTTAGAGTTGAGTTAGCGTAGCTATTAAGTTTAGTTTGAAGGTTACTTTAGTATTTCATAGTTTGTATTGTTTGCTTATTAAGTTTATCTTATTAGGGCCCGTGTGGCAATTTTCTCCTTGTATAAATAGACTAGTGCTAGCTGTCATTTGTAATAACCCTTTTAGTAATTCATTCCTTTTGTAAGCTTTCTAGCCGCCATTACATTAAATATATTCTCTCTTTATCCCTTTCTTGTTCTTCATTAAACCTTGTGCTCCAACAAATTGATATCTAGAGCTCCGGTTCGATTCATAGGGAAACAGGAGTGAAATGTGAGTGTTGTGTGATTGATTTTTTTCTGGGTTTGTGTTGAATCTTTGAACAAAATTGTTTTTTTCCTGATTCTGTGGGATTGGGAAACACAGTGTTTGGTGAAGATCTGAGTTTACTGTACAAGGTTGAAGATGAATGGAAACGGTAATCTGCGTACTAAATTTCCAGTTTTTGATGGCAAGAACTGAAATAGATGGATGATTGAGATGCACGTGTTACTTAGGGCTCAAGATGTTCTTGAGCTTGTTACCGATGGATATATTCCGGTTGCAGAAGATGCGACAGAAGAAGAGAGAGATGCACAGAGAAATAAGAGGAAGAAAGATCAGAAAGCGTTGTTCTTTATCCACCAATGTGTGGATGTGAAAGTGTTTGAGATAATTGCTGATTCGATGACGTCAAATAAGGCGTGGGACATACTGGTCAGATGTTACAGTGGTAACACATCAGTGAAGAAGGTGAAGTTTAAGTCCCTAAGAAAGCAATATGAGAATCTCATCATGAAGAACAATGAGGAGGTTTCAGAGTATATCTCAAGAGTGATTATGGTCACTAATGAGATGAAGGCTTATAGAGAAACTCTTTTTGAACAAGTAATCATTGAGAATGTATTGAGGTGACTTACTCCTCAATTTGATTACATTGTTGTAGCAATTGAACATTCTAAAGATCTGGAAATCATGAGAATAAAAGAGCTGCAAAGTAGTCTAGAGGCGCGTGAGTTGCGTCTGACTGAAAGGACTTCTAAGAGGGAAGTTGAGCAGGCTCTGCAGGCTTCTTTTGTTAAGAAGGACTAGAATCTGAAATAACATGGTAGGTCTCAGAAGTCTTCTATTCTGATGAAAAGAAACATCATAGGGAAAAGGAGAAGTATGACAAGAGAACAGTTCAATATTACTGCTGTAAGCAGTTTGGCCACTTTGCTAAAGATTGTTGGTCAAACAAAGAAGAAGCAAAAATAGCCATAGGAGATTCTGATCATGAACATTTTCTATTTATGGCTTATGAATCTGACAAAGAACCTGTCAAATTGTCATTTTTTGATTCTGAAGGGGATGAAGATGACTTTGAATATTCTGATTCTGAAGGAGTGTTTCTTTATGAGTCAGAGTCAGAAAATGATTTTGAAGATTCTGAAGATGAGTCAGAATCTGAAATTTTTGAAGATGATTCAGAGTTAGCAGATAACTCTAAAGCTGAAGAAAAGTCATAATCCGAAGGCGATTCTAGGTCTGAAGAAGAATCAGAAGATGAGTTAGAATCTTAAGGAGATTCTGCTTCTGAAGATGAGTCAAAACTTGAAAGTTCTGAAGAAGAGTTAGAGTCTGAAGATGAAGAATCTTCTAGTGACTCTAAAGATGAGTCAGATGGTGAATCTGATTGTGATCCAGATTTTGACGATGATTAAGAATCTGGTAGTCTAGCCTCTATTGGTTGTCATGATTCTAAAGTTGGAACTTTTGAAGAAAGAGCTTCTGAAGGCGATCCACCTTTTGAAGGTGGTGGTTCTGGACAAATTCTAGAAGCTAACAAAGGTGAAGTTTCTGGTGGTAGTCAAACTTTTGAAGAAAGACCAGAAGGAGATATGGTTCCAAAATCAGAAGGATATTTTGAACCAGTGGATATTGAAGAAGTTCTCAAGAAGAAAGTGTGGTTGAAGGCCATGAAAGAAGAACTCGAGGCTTTCGAAGGAAACGAGACTTGGAAGTTAACTGAGCTTTCAAGGGAGAAGAAAACCATCAACGTCAGATGAGTTTTCAAGGAGAAATCTACATTTCTGAATGGAGTTGTACATTGTAGCAACAAGAAGAAACTTGCTGATATTCTGATGAAGGATGTCAAGGCTGAACATCTTATCCGTTTGAGGTATGGAATTGGTGTTGTAGATTTTGGTTAGCTGAATATGAATTAAGGGATGATGTTGAAGAGTATTTCATATTCATAAGCTAATGTTAAAATTAGAAGTTCCGATGTTGTTACTCAGAAGCAATGTTGTTCAAAAGCAGTAAAGCTTATGAGGTTGTTAGTCAGAAGTAGAAGCTTCTGAGGTTGCATCCAGAAGTATGCTTAACTTCTGGGGTTTTGGAGTTGAGTTTCCGTAGCTATTAAATTTAGTTTTAAGGGTACTTTAGTATTTCCAAGTTTGTAATGTTTGCTTAGTTATTAAGTTTACCTTATTAGGGCCTATGTGGTAATTTTCTCCTTGTTTAAATAGACTAGTGGTAGCTGTCATTTGTAACAACCCTTTTAGTAATTCGTTCCTTTTGTAAGCTTTCTAGCCTCCATTGTAAATATATTCTCTCTTTATTCCTTCCTTGTTCTTCATTAAACCTTGTGCTCCAACAAATCATAAGGTCAGAGATCTAAAGGCTAGGAGAAATGTTGCAAATTGAAAAAAGGTTCAAACCTAAAAATACTTGAGGGAAAATTTTATTAAGAAAGAAGACTGAACCAGATTCTAACACGCCTACCGCCCTACTTTTTGGAAGAATAACATTTAGTCAATTGTGACTGAACTCATCTCTTAATGGTTGAATACTGAAAGAAGTAGAAATTTTACTTTGAGGTTTATATTTTCTTTTCTTTGTAGTTTAGAAATGTTTTAGTTAAGATTCTGTTTTGGTGCATTTCTTCTGCTAACCATGAGTTAAACTCTTAAGGTTGAGCAATGTAAAGTTTAATGAAAAGAAACAATTTTTATGTTATGTGATATAATTCTAGTGATATATTTTGTCGCAGGTGTTTAATGATACATGTTTATTTCTTTGGATGCTCATCTTAGTAATAAACAAAAACTTATTAATATTGAGAAGACCTTTGATAAATAGGAATCATGATAAATATCGATAAAATATAAATAAGAATATTGACCATCTAGTTACTTTTGGGATAAATAACTAGAACCATAGGAGAAATTAGAAATCAGCAAAGACACGCACTTATGCTATTGTGAAACTTAGGAATTTGTTACTCAATTATTTGCTGCATTTATTTTGTTGTTGTATGCATACACTATTAGGCCATGTTCTGGAATGATGTGTCTAACATTTCTCATCACACTACACACTAGATAAAACTCATTAAATGGATCTTTGCTCAATATACTCTCATCTCTATTAAACTTTCTTACATTTAGTTATTAATTTTCATTTTGAACCCGTGACAACAACAACTATTATTATTTTATGTTCATGTCTATTCATAATTTTTAACTTGAAAATCATCTTAAATTAATTCAATCTATATGAGATCAATACTCTTACTTTAAACACTGACTATAATTTTGTCTGTCTATACTTGTATATACAAATATCCACAAAACGTTTTTGGCAACATTGTTGGGGATTATGTCTTTTAACGTTTTATATTTTCCATGGTCATGTGCATGACTGAGGCATGCACATTTTGTTACCTCTAGTTTTGCATAATCAATGAATTTCTTGTATATGGAAATTTCTCTGAATATTTGGTCAAGGGATATAAAGTGTGTCTAATATGTGAAGATGATACATGCTTCCACCAGTTAAAAAATGGAAACAATATCGTTTACCTCAAGCATAAAAAATTTCTAAGACCTAATCATTCATGTCGTAGATTGTAGAAGGATTTTTAATGGAAAATATGAGTTTGGTATATCTCCAAATCCCTTAACCGGAAAGGAATTTATAAAAGACAACAACACAATAAAGTTGTCTTTGGAAAGAAATGAAAAGGGCTCGTGGAGAAAATATTTGGAAAAAGATGTTGGTGTTATTTGATATTTCATATTGGTCTAGCCTCGATGTAAGACACTTTCTTGATGTCACGAATGTGGAGAAAAATGTATGTGATAGTTTGATTGGAACACTTATAAACATTAAAGGTAAGAGACAAAAGATACTAAGAAATCCCGTAAAGATATGGTAGTGATGGGTGTATGAGAAATGTTAGCCCAAAAAAATATAAGAAATAAAACATATTTCCCCATGCATGTCACACTGTGTCTAAAAAAGAAAAAAATTGTAATTGTTTGTAGGTTATCAAAGCTCTCACGGGTACTCATCAAATATGAAGAAACTTCTGTCAAAGAATGATCTCAAATTATTTAGCTTAAAATTTCATTATTGTCATGTCTTGATGAAACAACTTATATCGATGGCTATCTATGATATTCTACCATAAAATATAAGGGTAACTATAACCAGCCATGCTTATTCTTCAATGGTATATGTAGTAAAATCATTGAACTTGGAAATTTAGATGAGTTTGATCATGAGGCTGCAATTATCTTGTGTCAATTATAGATATTTTCTCCTCCATCATTTTTTAACATTATGGTTCTCTTAATTTATGATGGATGTATTCCGTAGAGTGATACATGAAGATATTTAAAATGTATACAAAGGATCATCACCGTTCAGAAGCTTCGGTCGTTGAATGATACATCACAGAAGAAACTATTGAGTTTTATACAAACTATCTGTCAGAATTGAATTCTATAGGAATTCCCGAGTCTCCTTATTGATGTTATACTAATTTATCTATAGAAACTTGGTATTTTCTTCCAATAGATAATTTAAGAATAACACAAATAAATTGCTCAAAAACTTTTGATAATGATATGAAATTATGCATAAAAATTTCAAGTAAAAATGCTTGAATTATGAATGAAAGTTTGAATGGAAGAGGTAAACAATAAAATCTTATTTGAAATGCTTTTATACATGTTATAAAACCTCTACGAATGGGTGTATATGAAAGGAGATGATTCATGCAAGTTTTCCATTCAAAACAGACCCGAAAAGTAATGAAAATTACACCTTTTTGCGTAATTGATTACTAGAAATGGGTAATCAATTACCATATTCCAACAACTCTATTTTTGTATTTTGAATTCTGGGTAATCAATTACTGGTTTTACAATGGGTTTTGGTAATATGTTACTAAAAACTAGTAACCAAGAACCATGGTAAAAAACTTTAAAATTGGTAATCTGTTACCAATATCTGGTAATTCATTACTGACATATTTTCACAAGAATGCATTTTCAAATAGACATGGTTATTTTTAAATTCTTTTCAAAGTATATTTACAAATAAAATTAACACGGTTTAAAAATATATTTTTCTGAGCATTCTAAGTGAAGTTATTCATTGAAATGAAACTTTATACCTTTAGATTTGATTATCCAAAAAAAAAAAACTCTTATTTATGAAAGTTGAAACCTTCTTGAAACTTGATTTCATTGATTTCGAAAGCCTTGATCATGATGCTTCATCTTGACATTTATCTTTTGCCTTCCTTGATACTAAAAGCTTTGACTTTATCAAAACAATATTCAACTTAGGGAAACTTCACTTCACATAAATGTTAATATGTAGTGTTTCAAGAATATTTGTATATATTGAATAATTTTAGTGAAGTTCAACTTCACTTGACCATTCACAAATGTCTTATCAAGGAAAAGTTCCCTCCAATGGGTGAAAAATGTTGTTGATAAATCATAAGGCTATGTACAATAGGGGTGTTGAATAATTTGTTCAATAGTTGAATCCTTCCAATGATGTGTTGAAGGAGGTGTTGAATATGATGTGGATTAATTGGTGTTTCAACATGTTGAATGAGGAGAGAGTGAGACCACATGCAATACTTTGCAAAATTTTATTGGTTGTTGTGATTATTTAAATTTTATTTTATTTTAATTATTTGAAATTCATTATTTTATAGTAAATAAACTTTTTATTTATTTTTATTTTCACCAAAATTCATCATTTATTTTCCTCTATAAATAGAGACTTGGTTCATTAGATTTGGACTCATAAAAAAATTCACTTTTTTCTCTCTAATTTTTCTATTTTGCTTCCCATAAACTCTTGTTGACAGTATCTACCCTTATCCGACTTTCGTCAAATCAATTAGACGTCCTCAAAGTGACCAGATAAGTTATTTGCAAATTATCAAGAGGGATGTCGGAAGGACATTGAACGTGCATTTGGGGTGTTGTAGGTTCTATTTAAAATCATTCACGAACCAGCGTGTTTGTGAGACACAACCGATTTGGCTCTCATCATAATGTCATGTATCATATTGCATAATATGATTGTTAAGGATGCACGAGATACATATGTTTAGGGGTGGCAAAACGTGTTGGGCCCGCCGGGTCGGCTCGTTTGACCCGCCATTTTTGGAGGGCTGGGATGAGGTTTTTGACTCGGTACCTTAAGTTGGCCCGCCTTGCCTAACCCTCTTAAAAAAGCGGGCCGAGGTGGAGCGAAGCGGGTTTTGCATGCAGGCTTTTTGTTAAAAGTTTTTAATTTTTAATTCGAATTAAAATAATTTTAACTATAAAAATAACACTCTTCTCTTAGGATTATGATGATATGTATCGTTTAGTTTTTAATTTGATATTTTTTATTTATTGTGATTGAGTTTATTTCGTTATTTTTTGTTGTAATCGATATTTATTTATTTTATATTTTGATCTATTAGGACTAACACATGTTAAAGTTATATTAAAAAATTCATAAATTATATAGTAAATAAAATTTTAAAATAAAATATATATAAATTTGGCGGGCCGGCTCGCCAACCCGCCAAGTCGTTAGTAAACGGGACAAGCTTAACTTTTGAGCTCGGACGCCTAAGTTGGCCCACCCTGCCCCACTCTGCTTTTGGACGAGCTTAAATGGGACGGGCCTAAACAGGGCGGGTCACCCGCTTTGCCACCCCTACATATATGTTCAACATTTGACATATTATGATCAATCTGTGGCAAGTGGATCTAGTACACCAGAGTCATTCTCGACCGAAGTGCTACCTGCATTTGCGAATCATGTGTGTGCTAGATCTGTGATGTGTGATTCAAATGTACATCACGAATTGCAAGCAGATCTAGTCAAACACATATGTGCAAAGTTCAGAATGTTTCATGATTAAATAGATTATTTGTGAGTTGAGTCTATTGTACTAATTAAATTATGTTGCGTGTTTAGTGTATTGTATTGCATTTTTTTTTGTTTTTTTGTTATTTTATCTCATCTTTATTACTTGCAAGGAAAAAATTAATTAAGAATATAAAATTAGAAAAAATAAAATAAGTTATTAAATTAAAAAATAAAATAAAATAATTAATTCTTAATTATTTTAATTTAATTTCAATCGATAATTGATATTAATATATAATCATAAAAACAAAAATATAAAAGAAAATAAGATTATGAAATAAAAGAAGTGGGGTATGGTGTTGAATTTTATTAAACAAAACTATTGTAATGAGTAAAAATTGAATGCGTGTTGAATGATTAGGTGGAAGAAAAAGAATATGATGTGGAAGATAAAAAATGAAAAAGTAGGGTGTTGAATAATAAAACCTTTGTACACAGTCTAACAAAACTTTCATAACTTGCTTTAACGAAAGAGTTTCTAAAGAGAGTAGTGCATCAGAGACAACTAAATGAAGTGGATTTCTTAACCCACCCCATAACCTTCTCACGCACCACTTGAATTTCTAAAAGTACCCCTGGAAATCGGAAATATACTTCTGGTTTTAAACTATCATGCAAATCACGTTGAAAAGGGTTGAGTGTAAATCGGAAGTATACTTTTGGTTTTAAACTATATGTAATTTTTAAATAAAGCGTGTATTTGAGACCAAATTTGAAATAAATTCTTAATATTGTATTATTTAGTTTGGAACCGGAAATATATTTCTAGTTTTCGCCCAAATATTAAAATATGGTGTCTACCAGAAGTATATTTATGATTTTCAGAGATATTTTGGGGTTTTCACGGGGTGCGCCCCACACCTTTGGGGTTGGTTAAGAAATTCCCTTAAATGAATGACACATATATTTAAATTTAATATAATAACTTAGAGTGCATACCACATTACTAAATATTCATTCTATACAAAATCAAAGGACGATCGTAATACCGTGCAAAATAGCAGGGTTATGGTTGAAGCTGAATTCATGTACTTCTCTAGTTTAAATGATAAGAATCGTGTACGGACATCTAAAGTGTATTTTGGGATCATTGAGAAGATTATGGAAATTGATTATGTTAGTTTTAATGTGCCTTCACTTAAGTGCAAGTGGATTGACAATGAAATTAGTGTAAAAATCAATGAATTAGGATTCACACGGATTGATATTTAAAAGACGACTTATATGAACGTGTCACTTATCATGACATATCAAAAAAACTGAGATTAAAGTTAAGTGAGGGATAAAGTGACAAATTTTCAAGACGCGTTGTATTACTTGTCTCTTTAATTAAAATTAAATCTATTTTGCGTCCAAGGTTAAATGTATTTATTTGTCAAAGTGATTTAGTTAGTTTAACTATTTTATGCAGCAATGTAAAATAGGTAGTAACCCATATAATTTAATTTACCTTTGTAGTTAAGTCAGTTATATTAGTTGCTAGGTGCTAATAAATGTATTTGTAATTGTTGACAGTTAGTTAGCTAAGCTCTCATTGTTAGTATAAAGCCTAATCTGTTGTAAAATTACATTCATTGATTGATGTTACTTTGTTACTGTACTTTCCCTCTTTCGTTTTCTCTTCACTATACTTATAGAAAAATGAACACTGAAGTTCATCTTCAAACAGATGAGGTCTCATTCAACACACATGGGGGACTTGTGAATTTTCTTCTAAAAAATGCAACAATTTTCTACGAGGATAAAAATATTTTTCTACAAAGATGACGCAACAAAAAATTTAGATTTTGCGTAAATGGTGCAAGAAAATATTTTTTTCGTCTAAGATATTATTGTATAGTACACGATAAAATAAATAAAAATGTTACTGTCTCTTTTTTTCTGCATCATAGTTTTTTTTCTCGTGATGTCAATTTTTTGTTTCATTGCCTTTAAAGTCAACACTTTATTTTCTTCTAAACTTAGATGAAACTTTTCAAACTTGAAACACAACATGCTTAACAATAACTTTTTAGGATATAAAATGAGATCTTGGACTTGCACAGTTATTCAAAGGCTACAAAAGAAAACTCATTCAACACATAAAGAAAAACATTATCCTAAAACCATAACACACACATGATGACACATAACTAAGATTATTTCTTTGTGACTCCATTAATTTTTTGGACCTTCAATAGTTTTTGGAAGAAGCCCTTTTTCTCTGCATGTGTCAATAGCTTCAGTGAACATATCCTCCAAATTGTACTTAAACTCGAATCCCAAATCTTTGATCTTTTTTGAAGAAAATTTAATATGCTCCAACTCATCAGGAATATTCTCAAACCTAAAAATCAAGATCGATGAATAAGTTTAGAGTCCGTTTGTTAATGATTTTTAAAAAAATTGATTTAACTTTTTATATTTTTAAGGAATAACTAATTTTGGTCTAGGATGGAAAACTTACTTTGTAGGGACATTGTACTCTGGAAATTTTGCATTAATTAATTTTGCAATGTCATGAATATTAGCTTCACATGCATTACAAATGTACCTCCCTTCAACTTCTCTATGCTCAAACAAAAATATGTGAGCTTCACAAAGATCATCCAAATGAACAAATTGACCTTGCTTTATAATTGAATAATGAGCCTCATTTCCTGCCAATTCATGTAGAAAAAATTACGATATTTTTTCGATAATATCTCGATCCATACCGTGAAAATACATAAATTTCATTATATTTTCTATGTTTATAAAACTATTATGTTATATAATGCAACGTACCTGTAATAGGAGAAAGGGCAGTAGTTAAGCTAGGTGGCATAGTTGGACTAAGAAAAGAACCAACAACAAGAGGTGGAATGATAGTGATGAAATCCATGTTGTTTTCTTTAGCAAATTTCCATGCTTCTTGTTCAGCAAGTGTCTTAGAAACAAAATACATCTAAGCAAAATAAAGAATCAACATTAAACCATCGTTAATTGAAAGTAATTATGATGTAACCTAAAGAAAAGAAAGAAAAATAATGTATTGATGAAAATAAATATCTAACCCATCCAGTCATTTTAACTCTCCGACAAAACTCAACGTCACTCCAGCAGCTCTCGTCGAACAAGAGCTTTTGATTTTCAATGACATTGAGAGATCCGGCCGATGATGTGAAAACCAATCTACGAACAGTTTTCGCCTTGAGACATGCTTTCATGATGTCTAGTACTCCATTTATGGCCGGTTTGATCACTTCATTCTGCAAATTCAAATCAAAGTTAAAAGTTAAAACTATTTTGTATTTCAAGTTTTTTTTTTTAAACCTAACTTTCAGCAATTATATATACCTCAGGGTCCTTGGACTCAAAATCCATTGGTGTAGCCACATGAAAAACTCCTGTACAACCTTTAATTGCTTCATCAAAACTCCCCTCTACGGCAAGGTCAGCTTTCCAAAGTGTCAATTTGCTATTTGCACCCGGCAGTTCTAACAAATGCTTCACCTTCTTCTTGTTATCTACATATATTGAATCCATAGTCCTTAATTAATTAATATAGTATATAATTTTTTAGTTAGCCTAAAAATGTGACTTAATTTTAGACATGGTATATAATATGATGAAGAAAAAAAAACACCAACCTGGATCGCGAACGGTGGCACGGACTGTATAACCGTGCTCGATGAGACTCTTAACAAGCCACGATCCAATGAAACCCGCGGCCCCGGTAACACAAACAGTTTCGGAGAGAGAACCCATAATTTTTTTCTCTTGTTTTATTTGTTGATTTTTTTCCTCTTGTGACTTTGGTTGGATTGAAGGTTTAATTGATGTGTGCTGAATTTATAGAAGATTTGTTGCTATATTTCCTACAAAATAATGGGACAGAGTGACCTTTACCTGCCAATCAACAAATTTAACATAAACAAAAAAAATAATTTAGATTTTAAAAAATTGTCTTTTATTGAAATAACGTATACTAATGTAGAACAAATATTTTAATGATTTTAAAACACATAACTTTTCTTTATTAAATTATCTAGAAATTCATGATTGCGTCAGTTTAATAGAGATATTTGACAGTTTAAAATGATATTACAGTAATAGTCAATAGTCAATGTAAGTTTTTGATATTTTTTTGTGTGGTGTTCACAATGGCATTTTAAAATTAGCAGCAACGTATTGTATTATTAATCAACATCATTTGTTAAACTATAAATTTACAGTATTTGTAACTTTTTCTTATCTTTTTATATTCTCAATAATATTTTTTTAAAATAATTCAATTTAACAGTTTAATTAATTGAACCTATACTTAAAAAAGTGTTATTAAAAATTATAATATTATTTAGAATTATAAATATTTGTTATAGTATATATAAAAAATATCATTAATAAAGATTATTGTTTATTAGTTGATTATTTTTGGAATAACAACCTGCAGCCTAGCTAACCTTTGATTTACCTATCCTTCAGTTCACCTATCCTTCGAGAGTGATGACCTTTATGTTGAGCACGTGATCTACCAAATAGTTTTTTTTTGTTGTTGTTGCTACTACTAATAGTTGATTTGTCGCTAAGATATAAAATTGTGGAAAATTTTCAAAGCTTGTACCAAGTTTTTCATTTGTTTTTTGTAGACATTTCAATGATGATAATAGTAACGTCGATAGCAATAGCAACGTATATATGTTAAACAAGTATTAACACGTGTACGAAAATTTTCCATAGATGAGTAATAAGTTTGAAAATATATTTAGTTTTGATTTAAATGAGAGTATTAGGGTATTCTAACCCAAATACAATGAATACAACAATTCTACATACAACCTATTTAAAATAATTAAGCCGACGTTTACACTATTAGTAGAAATTACAAAAAGTCTCAATTGCAAGCCCAATTGCAAGCCGCCATAAAAAAATACTTGTTTTTTAATATTATATCCTCCACATCACCAACTTCATCCTTAAATATAAGTGAATTTTTTGCTCTACTCTATCACCTTCTTACTTATCCGCGTGAAATTCTCACATTGCCTTTAAAAATCAGAAATATATTTCCGATACGCACCACCATCTGATAAAATTTAAAACAAATTGAAAATTAAGTTCTAATTCTGTACCATAACTATATTTCTGATTTCATTCATAACATAAAACTAGAAAAATTTATTTTTGTCTGACATAGAGATACATAAACTTAGCAAATACAAACCGAAAGTTAAACATAAACGAACATTACAAATTAATATCCGGGTGGACGTTGCAACATCCTCATAATGTCATCGACGGTTCTTGATAAAGTCGCATCTAGCTCGATTGGAACTTTCTCTTGAAAACTTCGATAAGCCGACCACATAGCCTGTAGATCGTTGTCGTTCTTTAGTTCACGGTTCATGAACTATAGAGTCCCTTCATTGTCAATTGATGGCGAACAGTACTCGATCTTCTCTACCTTTCGACCGTCGCCGTAAGGAACAAGTTCCTGCAAAGTTTCACGTACCTCTTCAATTGGGGTGTACACCGTGATCTTGAATTCGCGAGACGGTATATCACCGGAAAAATGAACAACTCCAACAATCCATGTGATGTCTAATTTCATGTCCATATCTGGTTTTATGTGTTGTGGTAGGAAGAATTATAAAAGGAAATGTACTTTTATAGTAGAAGGATGTAAACATGGACCATAGAAATTCTATCTTTCTGTCAGTGATAAAATCAGGAGTTAAATTTCGGTGTCCTACTTAAGACCAAAGCCGAAAGTTAAATTTTGGTAAGTGGCCTAAGTTTGAAAAACCAGAAACAGAATAGAAAACAACAAGTATAACACAAAATCTCATATATTCAATTTTTTTGCAAGTGGTCAAATTACAAAAATGAGTATATTTCCACATCATAATACATTATCAAAATGAAGTTAACATTACAATGTTACCTATACTACTTGAAAGAGCCAAAAAAGTGTTGTCGGATAAATCCACCGGTGGCACCCCTTTCGATTTTTCCCTATTTATTTCTATATCTATTTCCCTCAACTTGTTGTATTCTTGCATCTACTCCATGAATTCGTCTAACCATGATTTGATATTATTTCATACACTTTAGAATATAAGCAATTCACCATCACTTGGTCTAGATCTTCATCTTGGATAAAACAAAAAGTGCACACCATCTCATGTGGATTATGAATTATTCCCTTTCGTGCTAGTTCCCTTCTAGTAGGAACTCTAGCATGGAACAATCTCCATCTAAACATTTTTACTTTGGATGAAACTTTAGATGACCAAATAGCTTCTTCAAGACTTTCTCCAGTTGTAGATTAGGGTTTTCCTCGTCTTGTACATGCATTAGTTTTGCATAACAGGAGCTTACAGAAAACACATTAATGCTACCATAAAGTCATACTACATTATCCCCTGGTTCTAAATTGACTTTATACCAGTTAACAATTCCAACAGTTCCATAACTTCTACAACATATTCAGACTCCTCCACATTAATGAACCATTCTAGTAGCCAAATCTAAACACCGTCATTCCAACATTCATGCTCCTATACACTACCTTTTTTATTGACTGCTATCAAAAAGAGATGCGAGTATTGAATAAAAAGGGGAAACTGGCTCATCCACGTTACATTCTAGAAGGGAATATAATGTCCCCCACCAAGTCTGAAAGATAATAGTTGCATATATCCAATTGAATCCTCCGACTTTTTTAAATTGACCAAATATCTCCACCATAATGATTCTTTGGACTTTTTTCTCCCCACATCATTAAACCACCATCTCATATGAAAGTTATAACACATATGTGGCAAGAAGATGACGTATTATGCCACATGGCTATGGTCAACATCATACTTGAACCTATAAAATTTCATAGTTAATTTGTAGGTAAAGTCGTAGCTAATCTATAGCAAAATTGTTGTAGAAATTTTGGTTCTGAAAAAATGCTATGAACCCAATTGAATCACCGAACCGAATTGAACTTAAGTTAAATTTTTGTTGAACTGATATTTTACTAACAATTCTAGAACCGAACCGAATTGCAATTAACCAAACGTAAACCAAAACCGAACCATTATTTTTAAAACTTAAACTGAAACTGTGTTATAGTGTATTAGTATTGCAACTTCAGTTACACAAAACATACTTTTAGTACCTTTGATCTAGAATGATTCATTTATTTTGTGATTGATTTATGCTTAAGAATCATTGATTGGATAAGTTGTTGTTGAATAAATTTAATTATTAAATTATCCATTGTAAATGATGTAAAAATTCAGATTTGAATCTAGATTAGTACCAGACTAAAGAATAGGCTATCGATTTATTTTAAAAGTTGCAAAGTGTTTTTTTCCTATTAATAACTACATGTATTACTTGGTAATATAATGATTCAATTATGGTTTGTAATTAAATAGTTTATTCTATTTTAAAGAATTTAGAGACAAAATTAAATAGTTTACATGAGTGATTTGTGATTTTGTAAATTTGTTTGTGATTTTGATTTGAATAGAATTGTGATTTTGATTGTTAAAGTAGGTCAGAACAAGTATAACTGTAAATGATTTGGTTTGGAAAAAATGGTCTTGTAATGGTTTGGTACGGTTCGTAATTCTGAATCGTTATATCAAACCAATGGTTTTGGTTCTGTTCGGTTCTGCACAAATTAATATGGTTTGGTTTGGTTTGGACAACTTTTTATTATGGTTCAGTTTAGTTCGGTTCAGTTTTCTCACAGAACTATACCGCGAACAACCCTAAGTTTATGTATAAGTGTTGGAAAATATTATATTTCCCGTATTATTATTTCCTTTATGACTACTTTTATTTTTCTTTATTTTCCATTATTCTTATTAAGGATAAAATTAAATTTATTTTCCAATATGGTATTGAGAGCATTGAGTTAGGAGTTATCCGAATCGTTTCACATACTCATTTAGCCTCCTGGCGAATTATAACAACAACAACATGTGGTCTTCCCTATCACATGCCTACCCCTGATCGAACCAAGGGAAAAATCACAAATTGAGTTAGGTGTTGGTCGTGGAAATGACAGTGGCCACGAACATGGAGGTTGCTGCAAAAACGATGAAAACAATAACAACATTGTTTTTGGCAGTAATGACGACAATAATAGAAACAGAAACAATAATGTTTTTTGTGACAGTTATTCCAACACAAACAATAATGATCAAGAAGGTTTCTCATATTTCCTCAAGGTCAATATCCCTAAAATGAATGGGCTAAAACTGTTCGGTTGGTATTGAATAGAAAAGGGAAACTTAGTTTCTTAACATGAGCAGTAGATGAATCGGCAACAGGAAACACTCGTTACAAACAATGAAAGTCTGAAAACTCCTTGTTATTGTGTGGTTGGTAAGCTCTATGGAAACTAAAATAGGTAAACCTTACATGTTTTTACCTTTCGCAAAGGATGTGTGAGAGTTTGTTAAGAGACATACTTTGATATTCAAAACTCCTCCTAAATTTTTCGTTTAAAATCAAAGTTATGGAATGCAAAACAAGGTGACAAGAGTGTAACTGCTTATTACAATGAGTTGCTGACATTGTGGCAAAAGTTGAATCTTTGTTATGATGAAAACTGGAGATGTATAGAAGACAATGTTTTGTTTCTAAAGAGGCAAGAAAATGACCATGTATTCATGTTTCTCGTTGAGCTCAATAAAGATTTTAATGAGGAAAGAGGTAGAGTTTTAGGAAAACTACCATTGGTAACTCTTCGTGAAAATTTTGCAGAAATAAGAAGGAAGGAGGCAGGACAAGGAATTATGATGAGCAAGATTACAAGAAGCTCTAATTTGAAGGCTCAGCTCTGGCTGCTGGGAACCTTGACAAGGGAAGAAGGTCAGACAAAGTTCCTTCGAGCATATTTAAGTGATTTGTACAATAGTGAACACACTAAAACCTAACACAACGGCTCTAATTTATACTACTTCGACCATAACAGTCATTCTCTACAAGAATGCCACGTTCATCGCTTGCATGCTCTTCAAATCCTCATGCTTCCACGCGTTTGTGTGGATAAGATCATGTCATTTGAATTTCAAACTCCCCATTCACTCAGAACTCTAAAACATCAGTGTGACGTGTTTAAAACATTCAAATTCGAAATTTGAAATACTTTAAGTCCTTTTTTATTCCATAATAATAATAATAATACTCTAGTCTTTATTAAACCATATCTGACTATCAACTAGCCAGTCAGTCGAAAAACCTTGTTTAATATTTTCATACTTCTTGTAAAAACAACTTTGTCTTTGACTTCTTCCAATACCTCATGCTGTCAAAATTCTCAGCTAACAAATTACCCCCCAAAATTGTGTATTTTGAAACATAATGAAGAAATAGACAATTTTTAAACATTTTTGTCTAATGAAGAAATAGACAATTTTTAAACATCTTTCCAAACTTCTCATTGAGACGCGCGCGGTTCAACTTTCATCATTGATACACTCAAATAGGTTCACATTGTGGCTTCCCAAGAAAACAACCGTCTGATCCACTTATCAGTCCATAACATGTGTCTCACTTACCTTTTGATTAACAAACATAAAAAATGAATTGTCGCTTTATTTAAAACACCTTATTCCTTCTCTAAAAACACTTTTTTTCCCTCACTTTTACCAGAAAATTATTAATGTTCCTTAATCTTCTATCCAAAAAAATCAAGCAAGCTCAAAATCTTCTTCATCAATGGTGCCCACCAAGAAATCTAACAAATTTGTCAAAGATGTGAAGAACACCCAAGACGCATTTGCTCCTACTACTCACATAACGAAACCTATCTTGTATGGGAATCATGAGTTTATGCCATCACCAAATCTTTCCTAAGAATAGCGTGTCATTGTTGAATCTCATGTAATCATCCCTTTTACTTTTGCTGATAAAACTTTAGGTATTATGGGGCTAGTAGTTCACGCTAGTGACTTAGAGAAATTCAAATAATTTTTCCCTACTTATTGTTTAAATAAACTCATAGCGAGTAAGCTTAGTTCTTCTAAAGTTATAGATGAACAAATTGATACAAACTCTAAGGAATCAACTATATAAATTGTTCAGGAAGAATCTCCTTCAGAGCCTGTAGTCGAAGGAGATGATGAAGAGAGAAATTGGTGTGAAAAAATGTATTTATTTTGATCGAAGGACAAGAGAAGTTGAGAATATTGAACAAATACCATAACCCCATCTTTTCTAATCTCTTCATAAATGGGGAGAAAGAGGATAGAAAGCGCAATAACTAGATTGTTGATATATTATCTTTTCTTTATATTTAATATATGAAATAAATTTATTTTTTAGTATTAATTTAAATAAAACAATAATTACACAAATATTTGAATGAAAATATTAAATTAAATTAATGATTAAATAAAGAAAATTTGTTTAGTCAATTAATAAGTGAAAAACTAATTTAAATAAAAATTAAATTATATTCAAATAAAAAATAAATCAATTATTAGTATAAGGATAATTTAGTCATTTCAAAATTAAATACATTTCTTTCTCATCTATTTCTCTTAAATCAAACAACTCATATCTACTCTAATTCTTTTCTCTTTCTCTCTTTTCACATACTCTCTCACCTCTTTCTCTCTTCTCAATTTCTACTCTCAACCAATCACTCCCTTAGAGCATATTTACTACTTTACTTGAAATTGTGTTGTAGTCTTTTATTCGATTTGTTCATTTTCAAATGTCACTTTTTATATAAAAAAAATTAATTTTTTAAAAGGGTCATTTCAAAGTTTATGATAGTATTGATTAGTGTTGTCAAATTATCCCTAGTCTTTATTAAAAAAAATAAGAGAAAAATTAAATAAATTACTAAAAAATTAAGGGTATTGTATAAAAAAAAATCATTATTTAAAAAATAACAACAATCGTTAATTATATTAATATATGTAAAATGTCAAAAAATGACAATTAAAAAAGAACGGAACGAGTATTTATAAATTAATTTTACTTTTATTATTATCTTTGCATTCGATGTGAGACTCAAATTGTTTCAGCAAACTCGAAAGTATTAAATTTTAATTTTTAAAAAAGTTAAATTTTATTAATGATAGTAATATTTTTAAATTATCTATTTTATGTCACTAAATAAACTATTTTTTTAATAATAATCTACCGATAATTATATTTGAATGTATCATATATTCAAATAAATATCATGTCATGTATCTAAATTTTTAAGAATTACAAATTTGTATCACGTAACTGTTTAAGTATGGGTTAAATAGTTAAGACTATCTCCTTTTGGTGCTTGACATGCTGGAAATCTATATTATAACCCAATGATGACGCAAGTTTAAATTTGGTTGAGATAAGTTCTTCTAAGACCATTCTTTTCTTATGTGTGATATAGAGAGTACTACGACATTTTATGCTAGAATGTGGTGGGAATTTGCAAAGATAATAACGCTAAAAAATATATTGCATTAGCGGTCTGTTGCGTGCATCTAAATATCGTTTTTCTTTGGGGGAAGGATTGGCTTACCTTTAAGCCTAGTGACTTTATAGTTCTCTATCTCTTTCTACCACCATTCTCTCTCTCTCTCACTTAAATATATTATTTTATTCATTTATTTATACACATAATTCTTAGCATTAGTGTTAAAAGACACAAATGTAGCAAATCCTGTTTCGTTCGGAAATGTAAGATAGCTCATTTTAAATTAATTATTTAAATATTAATTAAAAAATTAAATTAATATAAAAATAGAAGACAAATAGATAATGAATTAGACTACTATTTATTTTTAGATCGCAAAATTTATCATCTTAAAAATTACATCTATATATTAATTCTCAACCAAATATGTGACACATATATTTGATTTTATATTCTATCTGTTATTGTTTGGAAGTGTATGACTCACTACATGAAGCTATAAGTTGTTATATTATAGAATGTGACTCCAAAGATGTTTAAGTTACATAAATTTTGGAGAGGTATTGTGGCTCTACTAGCAGTATGGTTGGCAACAAATCGAATTAAAGTGAATATAGTTCAGAATTTCATTCGACAACTAAATTATTAAGATCGATTTGACAATATTGAAAAAAGAAAAAACTTGTTCCGTTAAACAAATCTTTTATATTTACTCTTTTCGATTGTAAAAAATGAAATAGTTCTTCGCTATATATAGAAAATGATCACGTTGAAAGTTTTATAAGAGATAAAAAATCAAAATAATGGGAAAGCGATTCTCTTTCACAAATCTCTTTCCATTTACTTTTCTTAAAATCATGAAAAATTAATATCTTTTGAAGAGATAAAACCTCTTATAATGAATTTTCTAATTATCAGAGCCCCGTTAATAAATAAAATTTTAAAGATAAGAAATATAAGAAAATTTTGTCTTGTTAATGTATTTGAAAATTGAAATAAATTGTGTGATGATAAGATGAAAACAAAATATTTAACTAAAATATATGATTTTTTTGTTAGATCTTTTGTTGAGAGTCTGCTACAAAATATGAGCAAGGAAAAAGATGAAAACAGTATGATAAAAATTGCACAAAATAAATTTTAAAATATGTATTTATACTAAGTTTTAGGTTGTCTCCACCAATTTAGGTAAATTTGATGCAAATGAGTTAACCGACGAATCCCTTCAGGATACTTTGAAATCCTTAACATGAATTACATATTCACATTAAGTATATCGATCAACGATATTTTACCAAATAAAGTTTCCTCATTTATTCTAATGCACTAGAAAAATAAAAGAATGACTTGGATATGATTTTTGACTCTTCAAAATATTATTTTCGTATATTTTTCAGTTTGTAAAATATCTACATTTATAGATAAATTCGTACAACTTGATGAAAGAAAATAACCTTTAAGTTTTTGGTCGTTTGTAACCATTATATTATTTCACGTTCAGTTATATCATCAAAACTTGAAATGTTTCAGCAGACGTCTATTGCAAGTTGTGTGCCTTTTGAGACCGAGGTCACCTGTTCGAATCCATGCATCATTTGGATATTATTTTTGATATTTATTTCGTTAAAATAACAAATAATTCATTAAATAAATTTAATCATTATAACTCATGAAATAAATATTTTGGAAATCTCACAACAATCCTCCATCATTTTCAAAATATATCTAAATTTATTGGTAAGGAAATTTCATTGTTTTAGCTAAATGTATCTTACGATTTGAACCATTATCTAGTAAGTTAAGTTTTCACTCATCCTAGAATAGATTGGTAGAAAATATTTGAACAAATTATTCATTAGAACAAGCGTGCATAAATCACACATAAAATCTCGGTATCATTGGTCGAACTATCAATATGACACATTTAATAAGACCTTGTGTCTCATATCCTTTTCATGAGAGTTAAAGAGTTAAGCCCTTTAATTGTTTGAAGCGACACTACTTTATTTTCATATAGGTAGATTATATCAGAAATGCACTCATAATTATGCATTCCAACAAACATATGCTATATGTCTATTAAGAGGAAAATCTCATTCTACCACATTTATTCTTATGGTCCAAATACTTTAATCCTTGGGATGCATTTATTGTCAAGTACTTCAATCACTCTAATAATGTATTTTCATCATTGAACTCAAGCCTTAACGTTAATCAATTCAAGTGTGAGTGGAGTTTCTACCATTGAGGATTAATTAGATATGAGTTTGTTCCACACTCCTTAATTATGCCTTCCTTGTATTCAGTTATATCCAAAGAGTTGAAAAAAAAAGTCAAAGTATAATTCCATTCATGTAAACTATAATCAAATCTTGAAATATTACTGATTTGAATTCACATAATTCTTGAGATGTATCTTATTTGTCTCAAGCACATGTGTTGTACCCTAAAATTTACCCTATTTATTTCGGTATTTCTGACTTATAATTGTATTGTCATAAATATACATGCATACACATGCATGACATTGATCATATGGTTACCAGGTTCTAAGTATCTCAATTTGCAAAAGAAACTGTGCGTTCCGGCTATCTCAGATCATTTCGAGACCGATATCGATATTTTTCGGTTCATATACTTGATGTAAGATTTTTTGGTCAGAAAGCTATTTTAGTTTGGTTCCATAGGCATTCGGATAAATACAATATATTCTCCAGTTTATCTGTTCATATCGGAGGCCGTTTCGTTAAGAAAAAGATTCTAATTGTTCATTTCTCAATAAAGTGAATTTTGAGTTTTTGGTGTGTTTTGGGCGCTCCAGAAGGCATAAACTGAATTTTAGTGTTGTACCGTGTTCTCGGTGTGCTAAAAAGTTCATAACTCCTAGATGAAACATCGAAACTGAGCAGGGCTGGTGTAACAAATTCCGTATTGAAGTCTTCTCCGACTTTCATTCACAAGTCTAGGGCCAATTCCTCACCATTTAAGAGCAGTTTTTTATTCTTTAGAGTTGATTTTGAGACGAACCGAGCATTTTTCATCTAATATGCGAAGTTCAAAAACTCATATCTCGCTCGATTTTCATTGAAACAAGGTGGGACCAATGCCAAAAGTTCACAAATTCCGTTGGCTTCATTTGTTATGGAGATTCCGAGTTCGGATTTTGATCAGAAGACCCTCGTTCGAGGCAACTTCTCTGAAGAGCGCAATAAAAATTCTGCACGTGTCAGATGCCCGAAAAGTGTGTTGAAACTTCAAATATTCATATCGCATGTACCGTTCGTCTGATTGATTCGAAATTTTGACTCCAACAAGCAATTTCTCATTCCGGACATTTTTCGTTTAGAGTACGACTTCAAATTTTGCACGGATTTGGCTGTTTTGGGTCGTGGAGAAAAATATTTCGGATAATTGCAATTTGGGCTTAATTGTGGATCCAAGGCACTCTAAGGCCCAATTTTTCACACAATAAATATATTTTCCCCTTCACAAATCACAGACACACAATAATTTGCTACATTTTGCTCTAAAATCTCACTTTTCTTCTCTTAATTCTCTCTCAACTCACAAAAGAAAAATCAAGAGGAATTTGAAGTATTCCCTCCAAGTCAAGGCCAAACCCCAACCAAACAGCTCTTGCTCCTCCCTCACCTCAGCCGTACGCCTCTATTCCTTAGTCGGTCAGCCTCCGGCAGCCACCCTACCGTCCGTCCGACCGATCAGCTCTTCTCCTCCTTCATCGCCAGTCAATTCTCTCGGCCGATCTTCTCCTTCTACTTCTGACCTCAAATCCGGCCATCGCTCTCTCTCCTCGTCGTACAAACATCCGGCCACCCCCTCCCTTGTCTTCCCTCGCTCAGCCAAGGCTCTAAGAGGCCGATCACACCATTCATTCTCCTCTTCTTGGTCGGTTTTGATTAAGGAAGATCATCCAAGCTTCCTTTTCTTCAATCTTCATCAAATTCAAGGATTATTATCATCAATTCTCATTGATTTTGGTATTTCTTCAACAATTCAAGTCAAACTTCAAGAAAAAGTAAGTAGCTTATTCAATTAAATGCTTATTATAATTGATTTTTCGATTTTGACTTTTATTGAAATTGAATAGTGGAATTGATTACAATTTTTGTGTGGATTTCGATTCTTGAATTTTTGTTTGCGAATTCTTTGATTTGAATCTGATTTGTGAATGTTATTGTGTCGATGTGAAGAAAAATTGTACATAACACACACATACACTTGTGTAATTCTTTTCCTTTGCATCTAAGACACTTTAATTGAACTTTTGCATAACCTATCACATGCTCATGCATTAGATATCGTTTAGGTTGATGATTTACATTGAATTCATGTGAATTAAGGTTTAATTAGTGAACATAATTGTGTCGAAATGTAGTTTTAGGTGCATTTTGACTTGTAGGTAGCATTTGCATTGTACATATGCATTTATACTTACATTTAGATTACATTTTGCATCTTCGTGCATTGATCTACCAACATGTTAACTATTTGAATTGAATTCATGTACCGAAACTTTATTTTGGTGACATTAAAGTGTGTCAAATCACATTTTCACACACTTTTCACATGTTAATGGTGCATTCTAATTTGCATAATCAAGACATCATAACACATTACATCTTTACTTGCATTTGACATTACTCCATACATTGCATCACTCTTAGATGTAGTTTACATTGAGCATGCATTTATTATATATTGTATGTCATTCACTTGCATTTTATTCATAGATAAACATCATAAACAATGTAAATGAACATGCATTTTCATACACATTTTTGCATTCATTTTCATTCAAACAACTTTGAATTTTGTGCATAACTTGCATCTTATTTTGTTTTGATTTGGTTATCACATGTACATGAATGAAACTTCAATTCATTTATCATTTCAAACCAAAACAAAAGTGAATCGGAACTTAATTCGAAACTTAATTCGGTACATGAATTTTGTTGTTCCATAAGCCTTTTTAGGCGATTTTGTGCATCGGAACCCATTTTTCCTCAAAGGTCCAAGGTAACGATAGTTGTTTCCAATGTTTTGGCACGTTTTAAAACTATTGGTGATGGTTTCGGAACCAAATTTCAAGTGCAGCATGCCTAAAACTCTATCGCTTCCCCATTACTTTAAGATCCGAATAATGCCATTTTCACTCAGAATTAATTAAAACTGATCACGTTTTTGAATCCGCTGACAATTTTACAAGCAACCATGCGATTCTTTATCGATTCCGAGAAGTTTAATTTTTCACTTCGATTTCGGAAAAGCGTTTTTCCAAGCCATTTTTTATGATTTTATTTCACTTCTTACTTGCTTATACTACTTTATTATCATAAATACAATCGGTTTTGCATTCAGTGCTTTCTTACTAGCACTTGCTTTGTTAATTCTGACACTTTATTTCATGTGCGAGGTACACTGAGCATTCTTACTTGAGATTTGGATTTATAGCATCCTTATCTTGTGCTTGCACACATTCGTGTGCATTCTATTGTCTGTTTGTTCGGATTTACACCTTTCTTGCAGGTTATCCAATTATTTTGAATGTGTACGAACGCACATTTTAATGCTTGTTTGCGTACGAACACGCATCCTATTGTTTGTTTAGATTTACACCTTTCTTGCAGGTTATCCAATTGTTTTGAATGTGTACGAATGCACATTCTATTGCTTGTTTGCGTACGAACGCGCATCCTATTGTCTGCTTGTTTGGTTTTCACCTTTATTGCAGGTTTAATTATTTTGAATGTATACGAACGCATATTCTATTGCTTGTTTGCACATATGTGTGTGCATCCTATTGTCTGTTTGCTTAGATTTACACCCTTCTTGTAGGTTATCTAATTGTCCTGAATGTGTACAAACGCACATTCTAATACTTTGATTGCGTACGAACGCGCATCCTATTATTTATTTGGATTTACGCCTTTCTTGCAGGTTATCCGATTGTTGTGAACGTGTACGAACGCATATTCTAATGCCTATTTGCGTAAGAACGCACAACCTTTGTCTGTTTGTTGGGATTTCATCTTTTCTTGCAGGTGTACCTTGTTCTGAATGTTTACGAACGCGCATTCTGATTCCTATTTGCGTACGAATGCGCATCATATGTCTGCTTGTTTGGTTTTCACTTCTATTGCGGGTTCATTTGATTTAAATGTGTACAAAAGCACATTCTAATACTTGTTTGCGTACGAACGCACATCTTATTGTCTGGTTGTGAATTTTTAGAGGTTCTCTTATTCCGAATATGTACGAACACACATTATGATACCTTTTTACGCACGAATGCGCATTCCATTTTAGGCCAACACAACTTGATACTCTTTTTGTAAGCAGCATAGCAAACATATAACCTCTTACAATAAGGCCTTGTATCCTCATCACTTTCTTAGATAGGTGATATACTTAATTTGACAGTTGAGCCATGATTTGTCATTAGAATTTCATGACAGTAATCATATATTCTTGTATAATCCCCTAAAAATGAGCCCCATCAACCATATCCATAGCTTCAAATCCGGCCATAATTTCCTTTGTCTTGTTAAAACCTACATTTCTATTTCTTTAAATACTTTTCCTTTATATCCTTTATCTTTATCTTATGATTATTTTTTACTGAATTTTGAAAACTCTTGCTAAGCCATTTGGTACTCATCATATTCACATTGTATTTTCCAAAGAAAATATGAATATCAACTATTTTCTAAGTTTCCAAGTCTCCTCATTAGGCAACTATCCATAATATGCAGACATCTGATAGCCTTCCTTACATCCCACCCTTACTCTTTGTCTGTTATTTTTTAGGAACTTTATATCTCTCCTAGATTGGACAACATAGGTTTGAATTGCTTCTTTAAAGTCTTTTTGAACTAAAATAAGTTCCCAGCTCCCATTTATACTTAGACATATCTTTCATTAACTTGAACATGAGATACTTCTTCTTTCTTGGTGCATCACTCCCCTCACTGTCATAACCGCCATTCTCGTCTCCACCGTCTCCTTCCCATTTCTTTTTCTTTTTTTTACTAGTTCCTTCATGGTTTCCACCATATTCAAGTAGGTTGTCTAAATGTTCTTCAACATAATCGTCACTCATATCAGAATCCCTAAATGCAACTTCCAAAGCACTGTCATGATTGTAAGTCTTATCCTCAATATCATTAGAGCTTGTAACAACATTCAACAAACCAACATTAGTATCTATACCATCATGCACCTTACCATCATTGCTCAAACCCTCAACACCATCACTGTTGAAACCCTCAGGACCTATATTATCACCCTTAACACCATCACAGTTCAAACCCTTATGACCCATATTCACACCCTCAACATTGTCTTTGTTCAAACCCTTAACACCATCACTGTCCAAACCCTCAAGACCTATATTGGCCCCCTCAACACCATCTTTATTCACACCATCAGGACCTATATTCACTTGAAAATTAAAAAACAAGTTTTTTTTATAAACTATCAGATTTTTCAAAAAATCTGGAACATATGAACATGCCAGACTTTTTTCAAAATATGTGGTAACGAAACAAACTTCTTCCGAACTTTTTGAAAAATGCATTTTTCAAAAATGAGAGTGCTTTTTAAAAAAGTTTGAAATTGTGCCATACTTTTTGTGAAAGGAAATATAAAATAGTCCAAATTTAATACGGTAAAAGCATTCACATTGTGTGGGGGGTGCCAATTAGAATTTGAGGACGAGAGGAAGATTTCTCCTCTCACCCATGAGAATTTTTCTTGCCACCCCCTAAGTTTAACCTGACACCCCCTCCATTTCTAAGAAAAGACAATTATGCCCAAACCAATTCTCATTGTCACAAATTTTAGAATTTACGGTACACCGGATTTTTCAAATTCCCAGACGATATCAGAAATTTTGAGGCGGTACAAGATATCTCGCGAAATCAAGTAAGATTTACGGTACTTTTGAGGAAATTTCTGGTATTTTGTGTCGGATATTTTATAATTTCTAGTATCGCATACCGAAAATTATGAAATATCCGATATTTTCGTACCAGGATTTTCAAAATTTCCGATATCGTCATTTGATAATGATACTGGAAATTTTGAGGGAACAACATTCATACCAGAAATTTCAAAATTTTCGGTATTTTCTATTTTTTTTTAAAATTGTTATGTTTCTTATATTTTTTTAATTTTGCTTGCAGTGAGGACCAGAGGTAGAGATGAGTCTATTGCTAGAAGGACTATAGATTAAGTCGATGTTGTGGCTCAAGATGCTGATGAGGTGCATGCCTTAGAGATGCGGGTCGAACGTTGTCGTTCGACCGGTTCTCACCGGAAACAGATGTCTGAGCAGGTCATGACGAGGTTTCGTGCACCTTGCCGACGAACTGCTAGAGCTTCTACATCAGTTGAGGATCAGCCTTCTGTGGTGGAGGATTATGTTCTTGTTCCTATAGTGTAGCAAGTAGTTTTAGAGAAGCCAGTGGTTTAAGATCCGGTGATAAAGGAGCCGATTTTACAGGCGTAGATAGTTTAGGGGACGGTTCAAGAGCCGATGATATAGGAGCTAGTTCAGGATCTGGTTCAGGATCTGATTCAGGAAGATGTTGACGTGGTGTCTCTTGCTGATACAGGCACCACGACCGTTGCATCTACAGATCCATCAGTGTGTACTGACGGTGGTTTCCCTGGAGGACCTTCTGACGGGTCTATTTTGACGGGTTATGTTGACTATGTCGCTTATAGGATATGGCAGGGCGAGGTATGTAATATTGATTTCGTTTAATACTTAAATTTTTATTTGTATTACAATATCTGGCGTCACAAGGCCTCCAGGTACCAGAGATTCTTCCAATCCACCACCACCTCCTCCTTCTCACGCAGGTGACCAGGACAACCGCCCACAACTCATCTTAGTTACATTAAATAACATCACGGGGTTGGTGAACCTCGATGGTGAGGTTTATAAGGGGTTAGCTAGGTTGACTGATATTTCCTGTGGAGGGCCTATGAAGATTTTTATTTTTATTGTATTATATGTATATGTTGTGACAAACAGACATCTAGTTTATTGCATAATATTTTTTGACTAGTACATTTTCTTTCGATTACATAGAGAAAATAAAATAACACAGATAACAAACTCGAATAAGTTAATGAACATCAAATGACAAACAACAAACATAAATAGTACTCTGATACATGAAAACCTAAGAACTATTGGAAACAATTGGATGCTTCAGACACTTCATGATATCGTCAATAGATCTCCGAATCTCCGCGTCCAACTCGATCGGACATTTGATTATCCTACGCCGAAATGATTTCCACACGGCCTTCAAATCTTCATCATTCTTCAGCTCGATTAGGTTGTATTTCACCCAACCATCTATACCAATATAATCCTTTCGAAACTCGATCTTTGTCACCTTTCTATTCTCGAAAGCAGCCAGTAAACTGTTCAACGTTTCCTTCAAGGTGGAAAAAGACTCAGATCCATCTGGGAGCTTGAATTCAACAAGAGGTTTCCGATCGTTGTAATACACTTCTACCTTAATCAAAAATTGAGGAAGAGACATTTTGTTGAGATGTGTTATCCAATAACCCTAAGACTCCTATTTATACAAATGATGTTGCGTTCTAGACCACACGTAAGTGTCAGTGCAATCAGGACCTTCCAAAAGTGTCTGCAAAATCTCAACCGTTAAAAAAATCTAATATTTTTACTTATAAGAAATTTCAGTTATAAAGGTAATTTCTGGTATACCGGATATTAAATAATTTCTGATATACTGGATATTAGATAATTTCCGGTATATCAGATATTAAGTAATTTTCGATATACTGGATTTATTAAATATAATTTCAGAAATTTAGGCAATACCGAATATTAGGTAATTTCTAGTATACTGAATTTTTTATTTATATTTCCGAAAATTTAGATAATATCAAATATTAAGTAATTTCTGGTATAATGGATTTTTTGAATATGCTTTCGAAAATTTAAATAATATCATAAATTTGTTATGGTACTGGAAATTTTGTGCGGATATTCTTTTGTAGTGCATTAGGGTAGGGTGGCCAGAAAAATCATCCTCACCCATCATTGTGATTTCCTAATAGGCTTATTGGGCCAAATGAAATGAAACAGAAAAGGCCCGTTTTGTATTTGTGCACCACAACAGCAACAACATATATCCACACAATCTCCATTTCTCATCCTTTTCATCAAATCCATATCTCTAAAAAATGGCACAGTGCATAACCAATACCTTTCTACAAGGAAAACCATTCCTTCCACTTCCCAAAAAAAGCGTACAAATCAATTCTCTTCTTCCAATTATTCATATCATTGTTTCCATCTTCAACTAATAACTAACTAACTAACTGATTTTGTTTTGTTTGTGTTTGTGTTTGTGTTTGTGTTTATAGTTTCAGCATCAACAAGCGAAAAAAGTGGGTAATTTTGGAGTATGGTGTAAGAAAAAAGACATACACCCAAAATTCCACGAAGATGCTAAGGTTTATTGCAACAACGAGCTTGTTATGACAACTGGTGGAACTCAGAAAGAGTATGTTGTTGATGTTTGGTCAGGTAACCATCAATTTTACCTGGGTAACCGTTCATCCAACATGGTGAGTGATGATCAGGTGGAGAAGTTCCGTAAGAAGTACGGTGAGTTAAAGGAGATTATGGAGATTCCTGTGCTCCATGGTGAGATTGTTATTCCTTCCAGACGTAAAGGGATTAAAAGTGGAGGCAAGAAGAAGTAGTGAGTATTTATTGTTTTGTAATTGTGATTGTAATTGCTTGTATGCTGTTTGTTAAATTGCCTCTATGAATTTTTCAATTTTATTTTGAATGTGGTGAAATAATTTTATTTTGATGTCATGGAATGTGGTGAAATAATTTTATTTTGATGTCATGGTTGTGTTGATAGAGATTTAGTATAACTTTGAATCGAGACTCTATTTGACAGAATCACAATGTGCAGTTATATTTGAAGTTTGAACAAAATTATGGTATTAGTGATTTTTTCAAACTCGCTGAGAAACATTCATGGAGTTGGATTCCCTACTGTCACACATTTTACCTTACCTTGAATATTGGATTGGATGAAGTTGTGTTTTGACTTTTGAGTTCTATTTCAAAGAAAGATTTGGTAAAGTTATGGCTGATTATCATCCAATGGTTGAGATATGTTGCCTGCCTCAATGGACGATTGTTCCAAATATAAAGAATTGTGATTTTTATCATGTTTCTGAGGGAACTTGCATGCAGGTTTTTTTTTCTTTTCTTGTAGGCAAATGCTATTAGGTTAGTGATTATGATTGTTTCTGAGGATTGAACTCTGAACTTTCTGCGTAAAATCTATTCGGAGTTCTTTAGCTCATCAACCAAGCTACCTAGTTGAGAATTAGGATATTTGTGTAGGATTTTAAAGTATTAGAAACTTTGTTGAATCTACCATTTACTACTACTAAGAGAAAGAAATACTAGAAGGAAAGTATGCGAAAAGGCTTAGCTATATGTTTTAATCTTGTTAATTAGGAATTAGATGGCAATCTAGTTCTCGGAGCTAAACTAGGGAGAGGCTTGAACACTGCCTCACTGCCCTTGTGGTTAATCCTCAATTATGGTTGTGATTTTCTATGATTGTCTAGTGTATGAATATGTATAGATTTTACCCCGGACTAAATGTTTAACTCCAGATACCATTACTACAAATTCTTTCTGAATTTGGAGGATGCAAAGAAGAAAATGTTCATAGATTTGGTTTATTCAAGTATTCGAGATCTAAATTTCACACATCGATCTCCTGGGTTCGATTAATAGAAAGAAGGACGGACTAGAATTCTCATCTGTCGGTATACTAATATGGCAATCTCATATTAAAATTTTAGATGTTTTTTATGGTAATAAGCGTTCAGCTTCTAAGACTAAGAAAAAGAGATTCGAATTTTGAATTTAGTTGGGAGGTACGTAAAATTCAGTCAATGATTGTTTTGGCTAATTCAAAATTGGCGAGTCTTACTTAACCCTTAATATATTTGGGGGTAAAATATTCTTATAGACATAGTATCAATAATAAAATGACAGTATCAAAAATAAAATGTTCTTTTAAGATAATTTCAAAAATATTTTAAGTCATATAAATGAAATTAGAGATTTTAAAAAGCACCGAAACAAAATACAAAAATAAGAGAGATTGAAAAATTCTCAATGAATTAAATAAAATGAAATAACAAACGATGTTACTAAATACACGCTTTTAATGCTCCATTTTAAACAATGTGATTTAAAAAATAGATGTTCTATCGAAACATAATTGGCTCCTTTTAAGACAATATCAAACGAAATCAAAAATTTTAAGAAGCATGAAAGTAAAACACAAAAACAAGAGTGTTTGGAAGCATGAAATAATGCCTGATGTTATTAAGTACTTGATTGCTTCAAATGCAAGTCAATCACAAGATAACCAAAGTCGCTTTAAATAAAGTGATTTAAAAACTCTTTACATAGATACTCCCCCATTCCAAAATACAAGAAAGAAAAGTATTTTTTTCTCCAAAATATAAGAGAAAAAATCAACTTTCATTCTTTTCAAGGTAAAATTAAATGTAAATTGCATTTAATTAATCTTCTCTCTGTTGCTGCGGTATTAAGCGGCAAGCAAAGAGTAAAGTATTTATTTTTACCGGGTGATATATACCGGTTAGGTTATATCGCATCGTGTCCACAGAGATTGGTTATTGATTCGTCGTTCGAAAATTCCATCTTTAATGAGTTTGAGATTAAATAGGTTGAAAATAAAAGACAAAAAGTAAATGAACAAAAACTATAAAGGATAGACAACTTTTCTGAAACGAATACACACTACTTGTCACAGACTTAAATCTACCGTACAGTTATACTTAGCCTACGATACTCGTCCGTGTCATCACATACCTCTCACAACCTAAGCTATTTCTAATCCAAATTGAGAATCCTCCCGAATCACCTCGATATCCATTTCTGGCATACCTCGAAAACCAGAAGTCAACTGTGTCACCTCCATACCCATCTCTGGCATACTTCACTAACACAGAGGCATTAAGGTCAGATACTCTAAGTGAATGTCATCTCTAACCACCTTAGGTAAGAATCTAAGCGATCTATCTCTAGAAAAGCTCAAACCCCTAACATAGAGTAAAAACCTAAGACAATCACCAACATAGATTCGTAAAGCAAACTTTATACAATGCCAAGGGCGACAAATATACATGAGTTATGAGTAGATATACATACAAAACCCAACAGAAGAGATTACAAAGATAAGAGAAGAAGAGGAACCAAACATTTCTTGGTTTGTCAACACAAATCGACGAGGAATTCGACTCCGGATCATCCAAATGCAAGCTCCAATGTTGTTTTCTAAGCAAATCTATAAAAAAAATGATGTTGATGGTGTTGGGACTCAAAAATACCCAACCCATAACCTAAAAATGTGTTTTTAGCCCCTTTTAAAGATTTCTGAAATCGCAGAGCGCGCTTAGCCTGGTCTTTTGGCGCTCAGTGCGGTCTGTGTTGTTCCGAAAAAATCAGCATCTTGTTTTTGTCATAACTTGAGAACCGTAACTCGAAATTGCGTCCGGTTTGAAGCGTTGGAAAACTTATTCAATGCTCTATCTAACCATGAATAAATATCAAGCTTTTATGACTATTTGAAATATTTGAAAAACCTATTCTTTGCTTTATGCGTTCTCTTTTATTGCTCAAAATTGCGTGTTTGAAGCCGTGTCTTCGACACTTTATTACTCAATGCTCCAATTATGAATGAATACCTATAAAAGAGATAAAAACTATCAAATGATACATAAATACACTAAAACTTGATTATACACTAAAAGTGAGGTTATTCAACGATTATTAACAAACAAGAACGAATAAGTGCCACAAAACGTATATACAAAATAACTACATTTTGGCACTTATCGCTCTCTCATTTCTATAACTAACAACCAATTAAAATTGTTTTTACACTTTCCTATGCATTTTTATCAATAAAAACCCCAAGTCAAATTATTATGGTTTTACTTTTCTTAATTAGTGTGATTTTATTTTTCTCTTATATTTTGGGATGTATGGAGTGTTCTATCAAAATGTAATTGGCTTTACGATGATTCAATAAGATTGATACACCACATACCTAAGTTTATACATTAAATTTCTATAAGCATGACCTAACTTATCAAGTATACAAACAATGCAACAATGAATTAATACAATAGCAAACTTAATAAATACAAGAAAATTAAAAGAGATAAGAGAAGAAGAAAAAATATGCATAAAGATATATAGTGGTTCGACGGTCGTCCTTACTTTTCCTACTCCACTCTTCAATAGTGTTAAAAATCACTCGTCGGAGTCGCGTTGCACGTCATCGAAAAACAAAACACCATCAAAACCAAATAAATTGATACCACTGAATCTTGCCAACAACATCCGCGAGAATCAAGCTCTCTGCGCAAAGCTCCTTAGGCCACGCCTCTACCTCAGTCGCGTCGAGCCTGTGGCGTCGGCCCTCGCCAGACGACCGGGTGCCCACTCCACCGCCGATACATATGGATTTTGTTGGACTTTCTGCCTTAATTGTGGTCCGCCCTTAGTCACCTTAATTGTGACACTTTGGCTTGTTTTCATTGTAGTCTCACACCTTTATTGTGTTAGTTTTGAAGGGGTGAATTTAGTCCCACATTGCTTAGATATATAACATATGTTGTGTTTATAAGTGGGAGCAATCCTCAACCTACAAGTCAATTTTATAGGATTGAGTTAAGAACGATCCACATATTCTAATTGGTATCAGCGTAATAGTGAGATCCTATTATAGATCAAGGTAGTGATGTGGGTGAATCGTAGTTGTAAGGAAGATTGCTGGGACTCAAGTGTGATTGATTATGTTCCACATCGACTAGGAATGAAGGAAATAATGAGTTTATTATGAAATGATCCATATCTCCCTAATGCCTTAAAATTTTAGGTGCATATGTGGTGTCAGAGATGGACCCAGACATTTTATATAGTGGGGAAAAAATATAAATATATAAATAATTATTTAATTTTCTACAATTTTTATATTTAAATAAGTTCAAATAATTTACTATTGCAATACTAATAATAATATAATTGCAATGTCATTTATCTCATAAAATTTTACATTAAAATTTTCATGATATTCAAGTAGGAAATTATTCTAAAAAAAATTCAATTGTCACTAATAGTGACTAATAGAATTATAAATAATTCTAAAATAAAATATTATAATCATTTCTATTTACGACAAACTTTACTAAATACTTATCAATTTCTTATCAATTATAATTACAAACTACTAATCTACTAATTGATTTGTACCATATAACATATTGTTATACTTTTATTAATTTATCATCAATATAAAATATAAATAAAAATAAAATTAACTGCAGCCAAATAAAATAGTTGAGCAATGTACTGTGAGATATAAGCTTATGTTTTTTCCCATCAAATTTCTTGTCAACAATACAACAAATAGTAAGTGAGGGGATATACTGGGGCAGGGCAGTAGTCCACACTAGCTTTAACATGAATCCTGAACATTTAGTCTATTGGTATTTTTGACATTATTTAGATTCTCCAACAAGTGTTGAGATGAATTAGGCTAACCTAAATCATGAGGTGAATCAGATCCTATCCTAGATTCGTTGTTGAGAGTTCGGCATCATCCACGCTTCGGGTTCATTGAAGTCTAAAGTGACGGGGTGTGTTAGACTTTCCGCCTTAACCGCGGGCCGCCCTTAGTCACCTTAACTATGACACTTTGACTTGCTTTCATTGCAGCTCCTAACATCACAATCTTCATTGTGTTAGTTTTGAAATGGGTGAATTTAATTCCATATTGCTTAGAGATATAACATGTATTGCGTTTATAATTGGAGATAATCCTCATCCTATATGCTAGTTTTGTATTGATGAATTAGGCTCATCCAAATTTTGAGAGATTCCTTCTTTTCTTTTCCTTCTTCCATTCATATTCTATTTTGTAATTGTTTAGGGGCTGACGAAATCAGTTAAATTTAAGAATTATGACTTAATTTGAATGAATTTGTAAGAGAAGAATTTGAATGAAAGAAATGGAATTTTTTCCTACAAATTTGTTGTTGATAGAGAGAAAAACCATAAAAAGGAAGGAGATGAAACCGTATTCACGGTTCTGGTTTGGTCATATATGTTTTTGATATCTGCTCTGTTTGATTTTTTATTTTTACTCGCCATATGCCCCATTTCTATTGGTTATTGGATTTGTGTAAATATTTCAAATGTCAAACATTATTTATCTAGAATTTAAAAGTGAAAGAGATAGAGTAAAAGGGACACACCCCTTTCCCAAGTTTTTTTATTTACTATTTAAAATATTATTTCATTATTTTTAATCTTTTTGTTTAATATTTATTCATGTAAAATAAAAATAAAAGTAGGGTTAGTAAGCAATGATACTTGGGCCATATATCTTTTTGGTTTTGACTAACTTCACACCCATCCATTTGTTATGCATCCCTTGGTCTTTCTAGTTTACTTCTATTTTATTTTATTTTTCTGTTAGTTAATTATTTAACTTAGGTTTAATTAATTTGTTAGATCATTAGTACTTGTAATCAATCTATTTGGTTAATTAAATTTGTAGATACTTTTACCTCACCGAACAAAATTCACACCACCCATACCATCCGTAAATGAAATCATTTAGTTAGTCACTTGCACATATTTCACAATATATTGTACATGTTATTAAACAGTTTTTTCATAAACAGTCAAATATAATTAAATCATTAACATAATAATAAATGATCAAATTTATTTGGTCAATTAAAGATAGAGACGTGTCTTTATGTAGCAAGTCATTGATAATAGATCTAGAAGAAAATATGAGATTTGATACGGATTTTTAATTTGAGATGATCAAGCACAAAGATCTTTAGTTCAGATTCAGGGATCTAAATTTCTAGGCCGAGGAAGTCCAAATTTAGCGATTCTAGAGATGAATGTTCATATTTGAAAAATTTTGGGAATCAGATGTCGATTCCAACAAACAGCGCCACTATTTTGTACGGGAACCATAATTGATCGATGAACGATAAATGTGGATCATAACGGTAGACTCGAGCTCCGGGTACGGTGGAGAAGGGGTCATTTTACGCTTTGAGTCATTGTTATTGGCTCCTTTAGGAATCCCATAACACACACAGATACTCACACTACACACACAAAAACACAAACACACACACACACACACATATTGTGATAATTTAAATATTCGTTATTATATAAGTACGTGGAGGCGGAGACTGGTCTCAGATGAGACTCACATTCGAATTGAGATTTTATCTTTTAGATACGAATCTCAAGTTTTTAATATATACTTAGGGAGAAGAGTTTTCTCTTCTCATTCTTTCTTCTTCTAGTGGAAAATGAGTGTCTCTTTTAAGTTTGAAATCATATTAGTTTGTGTATGGTCAGAGTATGAATGCGCGAAATGGTCTTTTTATCTCGTTTTGGATTAAACCACGGGTAGGCTATATCCTCTTTAGTGTGAGGTTCACTAGGCTTTATTTCATCTCTAATCAAGTTGGTAAGGTTGTTGTTGATGTATGGATTTGGGTTGATGGAGTTTTTATCGTGGATCTACGGTGTATGAGATATTTCTTATTGTGAGTATGATTTTTATACTTATCTTAGCCTCCTTATTTAGAAAGTGACTCTTTTCAGGATCCTGATAAGTGGTGTTGGAGATATACATGTTTTCAGTTGCTTCAACTTACACTACACTTATAAACCAGAATCTTTGTTTTTATCTCCTCTTATTGTGAGAAGCTGTTTCACCATGAAGAAGGAGAAAGAAAGCAAGAAAGGAAAGATTGTAGAAAGAAAAGAAAGATTGCAAAAGAAAAGAAATATTGCAGAAAAGAAAAAGGAATTTGCAATTGAAAAATGATGGTTTATTATTATTACACGTGGGATAGCAGTATCCATTTATAGCAAATGTTATCCCTTAACTACCAATAAAAAAGTAACTAACTGTACCAAAAACAGAAGCTACTTTATCCACTAATACAAAAAAATAAAACTATATTCTCAACAACCTCTCTCAAGCTACGCATGGTGAATATTGATCATGCCAAGCTTGAAAATGAATTTGTTGAAAGTTGAAGTGGATAGAGCTTTGGTTAGGAAATCAGCTAGTTGTTCATGAGTGGTAGGTAGAAGCCGAAGCAAGCCTTGTTGCAGTTTTTCACGAACTAAGTGACAATCAATTTCAAGATGTTTCGTTCGCCCGTGGAACACCGGATTGAGAGCAATGTGCATCGCACTTTGATTGTCAATGTACAAGATATGAAGCTTGGTACATGTAATATGCAATTCCTTCATGAGAGCTATCAAACAAAGAAATTCACATGTAGCAAAGGACAATGCTCGATATTCTGCTTCTGAAGACGACCTGGAAATGGTGTTTTGTTTCTTCGCACGCCATGATATAAGAGAAGTTCCAAGGAAAAAGCAATAGCCTGAAATTGACTTCCTTGAATCAATACAACCTGCCCAATCAGAACCTGAAAAGCCCAGCAATTGCAAGTCAACATCCCTTCGAAATAGAATTCCTCTTCCAGGGCTATTTTTCAGGTAACGGATGACTTTGCAGGTAGCATGATAATGTGCCATGGTTGGATTGTGAAGAAACTGGCTGAGTTGTTGAGTGGCATACATGATATCAGGACGTGTTGTGTTGAGTTATAACAATCTACCTATCAGGCGTCTATAGGCTCCAATGTCATCAAAGGCTTTACCATTATCAGCGTGTAATTTGACAGATGGATCAAGAGGTGTAGGAGCTGGTTTAGATCCAAGTAAACCAGATTCCTGCAAGAGGTCAAGGCAATATTTTCGTTGTGATAAGGAGATACCTGTCCTTGAGTGGGCGACTTCGAGACCAAGAAAGTACTTCAATGTTCCCAAATTTTTAATACTGAATGTGTCATCCAGAATAAGTTTGATACGATCGAACTCAGACATAGAATTGCCAGCTAGAATTATGTCATCAACATATACTAGGATGACTGTAAAATGTTTGTCGGCCAAGATAAACAGGAATAATCGATCGAGTGTACCGATGCAAGAAAAGCGGTTTCATACCATTTGCGACTTGCTTGCTTTAGACCGTATAAACTCTTCTGAAGCTTACAAACCTGGTTAGATTTGTCACACGTAACACCTTCAGGTATTGTCATGTATACATCTTCTTTTAATTCCCCGAGTAAGAATGTGTTGTTGACATCAAGTTGATGTAAGAACCAATTATTGATGGCTGATGCAAGAAGTGTTCGACAGGTTGTAAGCTTTGCTACTTGAAAACGTATCAAAAAAATCTAGTCCTTCTATTTGGTTGTAACCTTTGGCCACAAGCCGAGCTTTATACCTCTCTATCGTGCCATCTGCTTTATGTTTTACTTTGAACACCCACCTATTACCAATTGGCTTAACATGTGGTGGCAAATCAACTATGTTCCAAGTCTTATTCTTATCTAATGCATCTAATTCAGACTTCATGGCTTTAATCCAATGTTCGAACGACATGCTTCTTTGTAATTCTTTGGTTCGTGAATGAGAGAAACATTTGATGCAAAGACACGATGAGATGCAGACAGAAAATTCAATGAATCATAATTTGAAATAGGATAAATAACTTTGGATGTACCTGATGATGACTTGACTGCTGACACATCAGATGTATTGCACACATAGTCTGAGAGATAATGAGGTGTCTGTTTGGTTCTAACAGGTCTAGATTGAGTATTGCAATTTTCTGTATCCTGTGTATCAGGTATATGTTGACTGTCATGATTCTCATCAGTGTGTTCAACAATGGCAGGGTCATTAATTATGGTATTTTTGTTATCATGTTCATCATCAGTTGGTTCAATAGTCTGTGATGGAACATGTATGCCAGAATCATGTTGAACAGGTTCAATAGGTTCTTTGTGGGTTCTTTGTGAGGGTGATAATCCCAATTAATAGAATTATTGCTAGAATAAGGAAATATATGTTCATGGTGTATAACATTTCTGGATACAAGGATGGTATGACTGTGAATATCATAGAGTACCACACCCTTCATCCCATTCTTGTATCCCAAGAAAACACACTTTCGATCTCTTGACTCAAGTTTAGTTCTATGAACATTTAATGTGGATGCAAAAGCTAAAGAGCCAAACACTTTGAGACTATGCATATCAGGATGTTCATTATGCAATATGAAATGAGGAGAAAAGTTGTTTAAAACTTGAGTAGGGAGTTTATTAATGATGAATGTGGCATGTAGCACAGCATATGACCAAAATTGTTTGGGGAGTTTAGACTAAAAAAGGAGAGCTCTTCCAACATTTAACAAATGTTGATGTTTCCTCTCCACTCTACCATTCTATTGTGGTGATTCCACACAACCGGTATGATGAATAATTCCTTTAGATGCATAGAAATTAGGGATATTAAATTCAGCACCATTGTCAGTTCTAATGGTTTTGACAGAAAGTTTATATTAGTTTTCTATGAGATTGACAAAGTTTATAACATGCTGTCTAGTTTCAGACTTATTTTTCATTAAGGTTATCCATGTAAATCTGCTACAATCATCAACAACAGTTAAAAAATATGAGTGACCATGCAAAGATTGGACAACAAGAGGTCCCCAAATATCAAAATGAATCAAGTCATAAGGATGAGCAGCTCTATTATTGCTAACAGTATAGGGAAGTTTTCTTTGTCTAGCAAAACTACAAACATCACGTATATCTATGGTTGGTGTGATAAAAGGAAATTGAGAATGTAGGTACAACAATACATTATTGGATAAGTGTCCTAATCTAAAATGCCATAAGGCTTTTACGGTAATGTAACGATGGCGCTATACCGGATGTGGAAACAGTGATCGTGTAGGAAGTGGATCATTATCTCTTAGTGTTAGATAGTACAATCCATCTTTTTGATCAGCAGAACCAGTCATCTTCAGTGTGACTTTGTCCTGTATAACACATTGGGAATTGATGAAACTAACATTGCAATTAGAAGATTCACATAACTTGGAAACAGATAAAAGGTTTAAGGAAAATTCAAGGATTAAGAGGACATTGTGCATAATGAATTTAGAAGAGAAATAGATTGTACCAGAATAGTTAGCAACTAAAAATTGTCCATTTGGTAACCTAACATTGATAGGAGAAATTTGTTTATAGGAGTGAAACCATTTGATGGAACTACATATATGATCAGAAGCACCTGAATCAATGATCCATGAGCTATGACTACTACTATGCATGCAATGAGATGTGTTACCTGCTGATAGATGACCAATAACAACTTGATTAGAAGAAGCATGTCCTGAAGATTGACCAATGCCAGACTTCTGAATCAGTTCCATGAGAGTATTGAATTGACCTTGAGTCATAGGAGAGTTGTCACTTTTATTGTCAGCACCATTGGAAAGAGGACCATCATCATTGCCATCTGCTGCAACATTGTTAGCTGAGTTCTGAAACTGCTTCTGCATATGTGGTGGAACACCATGTTTCTTGAAGCAATTCTCAACAGTGTGATTTGTCTTGCCACAGAAAGTGCAAACACGAGCTCCATGTCTGGCTGAACTATTTCTTGCACCGAATTTTTGGAATCAACAACATTAATCAGAGTTTGAGATTCATCATTGGAAATAGGAAGCTGAAGTTGTCTCTCATGTTGAATGACCATGGAAAAAATCTTATTCATGTTAGGTAAAGGATCCATTAACAGAATTTGGGATTTAACAACAGAGAATTGATCATTCAAACCAGTTAAAAATCTGATAATTTGCATCAGTTGGTGATGAGATCTTGCACTTCGCATAGCTTCACAAGAACACTTAATGCGACATGTGCAAGTAGGTAACGACAAATACAAATCTAATTTTAAGTTCAGAGAAGAAATCTGTTACCGATTTAGTTTCTTGCTTGAGATTGTAGATTTCTTGTTGTAACTCTGAGATGCGTATGAGATCACCCTGAGAAAATCTTTCCTTCAAATCATTCCATACATCAAGTGCATTCTCCATGAAGACAATAGACTGAGAGATGGAATCAGAAACTGAATTCATGATCCAAGAATGGACTAACATATTGCATCTATTCCAAGCACGCAAGGATGGATCGAATGAATCAACAGGAGCAGGAAGAGAACCATCAATGAACTCAATCTTCATGTTTCCACCGAGTGCTCTCTTCATGCTTCGAGCCCATGGATGATAGTTAGAACCAGTGAGTTTAGGAAGAACTGTAATTGAACCAGGACCATCGTTGGGATGTACGAAATATGGGGAAGTTTGATCCAAGGCTGGGTCCGGAACACGAGGAGGAGCCATGGAAGCAGAGAAAGAAACGAGGAAGAAGGTTTAAAGATTCAATGTGAAGAGCAGCGGAAGAAGGATCGTATTGGCGAATGATACCATATTGTGAGAAACTGTTTCACCATGAAGAAGGAGAAAGAAAGCAAGAAAGGAAAGATTGCAGAAAGAAAAGAAAGATTGCAGAAAGAAAAGAAATATTGCAGAAAAGAAAAAGGAATTTGCAATTGAAAAATGATGGTTTATTATTATTACACGTGGGATAGCAGTATCCATTTATAGCAAATGTTATCCCTTAACTACCAATCAAAAAGTAACTAACTGTACCAAAAACAGAAGCTACTTTATCCACTAATACAGAAAATAAAACTATATTCTCAAACACCTCTTCTTTTAGAGTGGACTCAGTTCTTTTAAAGTTGATGTGTTCTCTTGATTGCTCCTCATAGATAAGACTACTACCAGATTAAATTTGTTCAAGTAGAAGGTCATTGTTGATCCACAAGGAGATTTGTGTCTTATGTGCAGTGGTTTAGTCGTTTTCCCATTTGTTTGCTACAAGTGAGTTGGCAACAACTTTATGGTGTAAGATCTTTAGATAGTTTAAGTGCCGTAAAACATATTTTTATGAAGTCGTTATCTTGTTATGTGGAAACAAATTTCATCAGCCTCACTCATCTATTCATATATTAAACGATCTAGAATGAAGTTAAAAAGTGGAAAAGGGCGATAAATAAATACCATACATAGGAGGATCATTCCTGTTTTCCTCACTCAACTATCCTTCACATTTAAACTGCTGTATCAACTCTTGAAGTTGTACTAGAATAGACGTGGACTACACACATAAATAAGCAAACAGAACAAAAAGGTGAGGGCTAGATATCATGAAAACAAACATATATTGTTGTTGTTTTGTGCCTTTGTTTTTCAATGTTGCTTGACTAGAGAAATGATCAAATTGATAAGTGTGGCCCTAGTCTTGGACAAATGATCCTCCACAAGTATAGCATACCTTTCAAACAACTCATCCATTATATGGTTCCCAAAATGAAATTCTAGCATGGACTCAACTACTGCCCTAATGGTTCTTGAAAACCGTTCCCTTTTGACATTTTTCCTAATAAATCATGATGACTTTGTAAATCTTTTCCATCATCCCAATCAATTTCATAGGCTTCATGAGAGTCACCATGAAGGACCCTTCCTTTTCAATCTCCATTTTCAATTCTTCATAACAACATGCACAGTAAGGAGCGTTGAAAGAATCCACTTTTGCTTCTTCAACTAGACCCTATGTACCGAAAGTAAATAGACAGGACTGATCTTTAGAGTTTAAAAATAATTATGTATCTGATATAAAATAATGATTAAATACATTATTTATTTAATAAATTTTTTTTTTAAATATTATTTATAAATATGTCCGGAAGACGTATATTCTAATAGTATATAATATATTTAATTATTATGTATGATAGCCCATCAATCATAATATATATGAAGGCGGTTTTTACAAAAGTAATTTTGTTCTAGTGGTGCAATTTATTGTCTATTATTTTTTTTTTTGGGAATACACTATTATTATAAGTAGAAACTATATATGTACCTCTGAAACCATGTTCATAAGGGCTTGTGCTAAAAGTTCCCAGTGAAAGTAACAATTGGATGATGTAGAGTCTATGGATTGCCTACTCCAAAAAGAAAGGACCATGCGTCCACCATATACCATTTCTTGAGAACGTGATTCAAGGAAACATGAAAAGTCATTTTGGAATTGTTGTGAATAAGCTTCAAACACATAATTGGGACTGTTCTTTGATATGGCTTAGGTTTCCCTTATTCAACCATCTTCCACTTTTGTCCTCCAGACCACCAGGAGCCTGTATAAGATTATAATTAATTGTCATGCTTACAATAGATGTTATATTCACTACAAAAACATATGTGATTTTTGCATAGATTTTTTTTAAGAGCATGTTATGAGGCTAGTAACACTAAGAAAGACATTGGTGTATACTCTTACTATTTTGAATTGTTTTTTTAAAGATATATTTAAGTTTGAGATTTCTCTATCTCTAAAACATGCTAACTCATTTTCTTTTAGAATCTGGATAGACCATAATTCAACTTTACTTAAAATGAGGATTGTCTCGATTTATTAAAACATCTTTAGACTACATTTCATCTAATGTAATACTCTTAACACACTTCTTCGCATACACTATTGAGTTTCATGTGTGAATATAAATGATGAGTGGTCAAATATTAATAATAAACATGTGATAGTATATAGTCCAACAGATCTTGAATAAACTCTTATACAATTTTAGAATTATATTTTTGTCACTTACTGTACCATTTATAACACCACACCAAACTCAATAGTATTGGGTGTCAGCGGGTGTGTTGTGTGGGTATGGAAGGTGAAATTTCTTGATCATCTCTTTCTGTTATGTGAGGTTGCATTATTTATCTGGTATGAAATTTTAAGATGGATGAGGCAGTTCAGATCTCTGCCACATTTAATTTTAGTAGTGTTATAGATGTTTCAAGGTTTATGTCAGAAAAAGAAGTCACCTTTAAGTCTGCCTTCGATGTGACATTATTGGTATGTACTATTTGAAATATGTCTAATAAACCTATTTTTTACAGGGAAGATTGTCGATAAATTATTGGATGCCCATGATCATTAGTTGAGAAGTTTGTCGATAAATCATTGGATGCATGTGGCCAATAGTTGGACTTGGGAGTGGGTCCATATATACCCATATGTTTTGGAATTGGTCGTTTCCCTAATGGACTATGAGTGAGGTCCGCTAAAGCGGTTAGGTATCTAAAGGAGCATTGGATGACCAACTCGCCTCCTTTTATTTGTGCAGGTGGATGTGTCTACCTCCCTACAATTTTCTCTCTCTAGAGATCTAGGTGGATGTGTCTATCTCCCTACAATTTGTTCTCTCCAGAGATCTGATAAACCCATAATTTTGTGGTAGATCGAATTGTTGGTAGGTCGGTCTGATTTTCTTTTGGCCTTATTTTGTTGGTATGCTCTTCTGTTTTTTTTTCTTAGCCTAAACTTCAGTCATATTTTTTGTTCGTAAGCACTGAGGTTTTAAAAAAACGGTTTGCGACCACGAAAAACGGTCGCGACAAAATGGTTTTGACAGATGTCGATATTAATATTGTTATCACCGTTTTTAATATTAAATAATAAATTATAGTTAATTCACACTGCGGCGAATGCAATCAATGTTGCGACACCTATAACGACTAAAATCGCAAGATCCTTTACGCGATTGCGACGCGACAAAGACCGTTTTTTTAACCATGATAAAATTACATTGTCACATATTTATAGGGACTAAAAACATATTTAATCACCGATATTATTTTTCTCTACAAGTTTTATCCACAAAAATTAAACATTTGTTTTTAATAGTTAATATAATAAAGTTGGAATCTTAAAATCCAATCAATAATACCTGGATGAAGGAGTTCATGGCATAGCTAGCTAGTTTCACCGGCTCCTTTGTTCATGTGAGGTGTTTCAACAGTTTCCATTTTTTTTCTTTAAGTGAATATTATTCCTTTCTATTAGGGAAACTATAACTTAAGCAAATGAGAAGAACGTGGTGTGTGTATAAATAGAGAAAGAGCAAGCCTGGCAAATAATAAAAGCCACATGATGTAGAATAATGATGTATCGTGGTATGTCGCTAGTTCACTCATGCAAGGAATTGTTCACTAGATAGCTACGTATAACAGAAGAAACTCACAAATATGATTAGTAAACAGTATTTTTGCGATCATTACTAAGTAGTTCTATCTAAAACCAATCAATGGAGAACTATTTTTTGGGTAAGAAATATAGAATATCTCTAGTCTAAATGTATATTCTATCTGTTCCAAATTATAAGACGTTTTAAACATTTAACACGTATTATGAAAAATAATCTATGAAAATTATAAAAATTAACACATGTTATAATTTTAATAACAAATGAAAAATCCATGAAATATAGAACTTATTCTCTTTCAAATGCACCATGGCAGATAAACCATTTCTATGCATGGAACTGGCCAATTTCATCCAGGGTGATATCTAATGGGACATAAAAGAAAACTTGAAATTTAGAACAGAGGAAGCAATTTTCTCTACCTATTTCTCATTCATATAATTTGAGGATCTTGATTATAATTGTTAGCTTTTCAAGGTTCTTCAATGGTGATAATAGAAAATAGAGGGAAAACGAATTTGAAAGTTAGAGAGGAGGGAGTATATTTTCTCAACTGAATTATATTCAATGCAATGTCATTTTCATTTCTTCACACTATTAATATCACATAGTGGAATATCTAAATGGATCATATTCATGGGCCTTTAACAAGTAAAGCCCAACGGACTAATCTATAACTATAGTTTGAATTACTCTTAACAACCTCCCTTAATTCAAACTATTACAGAGATACAACATTTAGCATTTTTCTCAATTCTTTGAACCCGCCACTGTTAAGTGGCTTGGTTAAGATATTTGCCATCTGCAGTTCAGTTTTGCAATGCTGTAGCTTTATTCTTCCTTTGCTGATTTGATCTCTAAGAAAGTGGACTTTTGTATCTATGTGTTTGCTCCTGCCGTGTGGTACATGATTTCTGGCCAAATCGATTGTTGACTTATTATCCACTAGCAGCTCCACTGCTTCTTCATTCCTGACTTTCAGTTCCTTGAGTAGTGCAGTCAACCACAAGGCTTGACAAGCAGCTGAGCATGCTGATATATAGGCCTCACATGTGGAGAGTGCTACTACTGTTTGTTTCTTGGAATTCCAAGAAACTGGAGAACCTGAAAGCAAAAAGACTTATCCCATGGTGCTTCTTCTGTCGACCATGTCACCACACCAGTCAGAATTAGAATATTCTACAAGGTGTAGCTTGTTGTTAGTTGTGCCGTGACTTGAAAATAAAATGCCATGGTTTATGGTTCCCCTTATCTCATAATTCTCTTGGCTGCCTTCATGTGTGAATGCCTGAGATCACCCATAAATCTACTAACCAGGCCAACACTAGCGGTTATTTCAGGTCTACTATGACAAATGTACCTCAAGCTGCCAATGATTTGTCTAAATAGTGTACCATCAACATGTCCTTCATCTTCATCTTTTGTCAGCTTTACATTTACTTCTGCTGGAGTTTTCACAGATTTGGATCCCATAATTTTGAATTTCTTTAGCACCTCCATCACATACTTCTTTTGACGCATTATAATGTCACTTTCTATATATAAGAACTCTAATACTAAGAAATAGGATAGTGTGTCCAGATCAGTCATTTCGAACTCGTTCTTCAGCTTTGCCTTGATTGTTTCTATGGCCAATGAGTTGCTTCCTGTGATAACCAAATCATCAACATACAGGCATAGAATAAGTAAGCCATATTCTTCTAAAGTCTGAACATACATTCCATGTTCTATTGAGCATTTCTGAAAGCCAAGGATGTTGAGGTAAGAGTCTATCCTTCTATTCCATGCCCTTGGAGCCTGCTCTAAAATTCAAATTTTTTAACGTTACGTTCAGTGGAACCCGGGTTCTCCCATGTGGGAATCGGTTACCACTGAACTAGTGTAAAAAACTCTTTTGTTTTTCAAACAGATTTTTGATGGGATCTTTAATATGAATCATGGCATCTTTTCATATAATAATACATGTTTGTAAAGGTGTTTAGAGCATATAAATACTGCAAATTTTTCATATTTCAAACACCTTCTTCAATCAAGAATTCTATTTACAAGAAACTCTTTATCTTTAAATATTCTCAAGTGTTTTACATCATAATTTTTTGTGAGACTTTCCACACTTATTTTTCATTGAAAAAATTGTTCTAAGTTTCATACTATCATTGTGAACACTTGTATCCATTATTGAGAATTGTTTTGCTTGAAGGAGAAGATCAATCCAAGATTGATATATTATGCTACATCTTCAAAACTCTTGTAAAATTCCAATATACTTGTTGTATTCTTGTTGTCCAGGATTGTTGGAAACAAGTGTGTGCAGTGAAGAGGATTGTTCTTCTTGCACTTAGTGTTTTAGACCTTAAAGGTTTTAAGAGCATTTGATCTCCCTATAAGTTAGATAGTAGGCATCACCATTGGTGTGAATAGGCTGTACGATAATTCTAACTATAGTGAAATCTCTTGCATGTTGTAAGGGGACTGGAGCACTCTTAGACTGTGAGGGGAACCAGGATACATCCTTGTGTTCTTTACTTTTCCGCATTTATCACTTTCATCACACTATAACCAAAAGGAAAGAAACACTTGTAAAAACTTCATATACCAAACCAGAAAAATTAGAACAAGTATTCATAAAAAAACCGATAAGATTTTTAAACACCTAATTCACCCCCTCTTAGGCGCATTTCATACTTATTGGAACCTACTTTGATCGGCAGGTTGAGCTCTCCAAGAACTGTTCTCTTCGAACCATCAAAAGTTCTTACGATTACGTTGCTGGGTTTCATGGCCACTTCTTCAGCATTAAGTCGGTCGAGAGCACTCTTTGGTAAGACGTTAAGAGCAGAGCCAATATCCACCAACACATGAGACAATGTAGTGCCCTTACACCCCACAAAAATGTGTAAGTCTTTGTTGTGTTTTCTTCCGGTAGGAGTCAGATCAGCATTAGAAAATCCTAAACCATTGTCTGCGATCAGGCTAGCAATACAACTTTCGAATTGGTCAGCAGAAGTATCTTGAGGTACGTGAGCATTCTTCAGAAATTTCACCAAGGCTTTAGCATGAGCCTCAGAGCGCAACAACAGAGCTAGCATGGATATCTTAGATGGGGTTTGTCCCAACTGCTCCACTACATTGTAGTCGCTCTTCTTAATGATATTCAAAATTTCCTCCATTTCTTGCTTGGAGGTATTTTCAGCAACTTCCTTTGGTACTTCCGTCTGAGCAGGTTGAGTCACTTTCTCTTTCCTTCAAGCCTCGGGAGTTGGTTTAATAGCAGGAATGCAAACTGGTGTAGTAGTATCCTTTAGAGGAGATATATCTGGAGAAAACAATCTTCCGGTTCTGGTTACTTTGCTTAATCCGATGATATTTTCAACATCAGGACTGGTAGCTTCAACTGTATTGTCTTCAATGGTTAATGGCTCTTGCTTGACGCCATAATAGTAGACTTCGACTCCATAATTCCAAGGTATAGCTTTTTTAGAGGAATATGGAATTGATCTGGGCGAGGTAATAATTAGAGGTGCCACTCTAGGTGTAGGATCAACAAAGGTGATCCTTATTGTGTGCACATCAACATATTCTTCGGGATAGTCATCATCTCCCCATCAGGTTTCCTTGATGTCTTCAATTGCGATCATGTAGCTTTCAGGAGCGGTATACTTCACCATGAAATCAAACTTCACACTTGGCTGCCTCAAGGTATCACTGACTTTTGGTACGACTTTGCTACATCTTCGATCTTCAGGCTTTTGGAAACATCTTCGCACAAAATTTCCATAAATGGTGTTTTCAAGAATAGTACTTCTCGGTTGTCTATCAGGCGTTGAACACCTCTCTTCAACCAGACACATCCATTGGGTTCGAATGCATAGTAACGAGAGTTGTCAAAACATCCTGGAAATAAGCCAGCTTGTAGCAAATCATTTTTGACAATCATCAAGGGAGTGGTTAACTCATTTACAACATAGACATATGAGTCGTTATCAATGGCGTTGGTACTTTTTCCATGATCGGGCATAGGTGCGTTGATCACATTCGGAGTTTTGACAAGAGGGTCAAATTCAGTTTCCCGGGCTTTAATCATGTCTTGGATCTTGTTCTTCAGGGACCAATAGTTGTTGGTGTCATGCCTCGGGCTATTGGAGTGGTATGCACACCTTGCATTGGGATTGTACTTCAGAGAAGAAGTGTTGATATGCTGAAGAGGGTCTCTCAAAGTAATTAGCTCTGCTTTCAACATGTGTTGTAGTGCTTGAGACAACGACATGTTGATCTTCGTAAACTATCTTTTTGGCGCGTTCTGCCTATACGCATTGTCTTGTTGAGGTTGCACTGGTGTGGAATTAGAGATCAAGACTGCCCCTACAGATTGATTGTGATTACCTTTATCACGATTCTTCTGACTATACACAACATTGGCTTCTTTCTTCCCACCAAAAGATCTATTCGCAGCATTTGAAGAGGTTTCGACTTGAATCTTTCCACTCTTGATTCCAGCTTCAATACGTTCACCTGTCAATATCAACTTGGTGAATCCGGCTGAAGAGTTTCTAATCAGATGATTGAAGAATAAGCCTGTCAGCGTTCCCATGAACATATCAACCAATTCCCTGTTAGACAAGGGTGACTGGACTCTGCCTGCTAGATCTCTCCATTTCTGGGCGTATTCTTTGAACTTCTCATCACGGCCTATAGACATATTCTGCAGTTGCATGCGAATTGGTGCCAATTCAGCATTTTACTGGTACTGTTTGTAGAAAGCATCCACCAACTTATTCCAGGTATGAATGTGAGTATTCTCTAGCTGATAATACCACTCTAACTGTGCTCTAGACAGACTCTCTTGAAAGAAATGCACTCACAACTTCTTGTCAGCCGTGTGGGGTTGGATCTTCTGAACATAGGACTTCAGATGAAGCTTTGGACAAGAAATGCCATCGTACTTAGCAAAAGTAGGAACTTTGAACTTGCGGGGAATGACCACTCCAGGAACCAGGCTTACATCATCAAAGTTCAACCCTGACATTTTTCAGATTTTCCACAGCATTCAGACGATCTTCAAGTTGCTTATACTTCTCGTTGTCAGGAGGATACTGCACGCTCATATAGTCTTCTTCCTCTTCTTTTTGAGACCCATGATGGCTTCCTTCATTGGCCTTGACGCTTTCTTCAGTTTCACTTCTCTTTTCTAAGAACTCAAGTTGTCTGGCTGCCTTGACCGGGCCTCTGAACCTTCTTCCCAAGTTGAGAATGCCACACACTTTCTTCTTCTTGATGATGAGCTCTTTTAGATATTTCTTTCCTTGGGCCAAGTTAGTGAACATCTATTGGAACTGAGCATTCTGAGATTAGAGATCTTTGATACTTTGTTCGAGAGCCATTTCTACTAAAATAAATGGCGAGAGAATAAGAAAACTGGTCTTCAGAGTACCTGTTATGAAATGATATGCTATGATATGCAATGTTATGTAATGCAATGTTTTCAAGGACCTTAAGAATTTAAATTTGGTAAACAAGCAAGAACAAACTTTTATTAGTTTGATTAGTAAATACAAAAGAAATTTCAAGTACAAAAGAAAAATTCCTAGTGTTTAGGCCTCCCACGAGCACTTCCTCATTGTGTTTACGTATGTATTAATGCTCTGTTCTTTGTGAAGTAGCTTCGTCATCTCCAAAACTCTTTTCTCGCTTGCATAGCACTGAGCTTCAAAGGTATCCCTTTCTTCTTTGAGTTGAATCTAGGATTTCTTCAATTCTTCAAAATTAGTAGGCATGTCTGGATGGATTATGGTATAGGGTTCATCGCCTTCGACAACTGGTTCCATAATTAGTGGAAGGATAACAACATATGGCATCATGAGATTTTGAGCGCGAGCTCGCACCCATTTGAGGTAAGGTTCCCAAGGAATGAAATTTTTATGCCCCAAGATCTTGGTATCAATTTTCTTCACCATGCCCCAAGCGTGCATAAATCTTCGGCGGTAACTATGGAGATCACTGTCGTAGTCAAACACAATGCCTTGGATGAGTATGTCATGAGGACCATCTCTTTGAGCATAACTAAACTGTCGTAGCGCTAGAGAAGGATTGTAGATGATACCTCCCCTTATGCCAAGAAACAATACATTGGGGAATTCCCCACAATGTTCAATGAAAGTGGAGTCCTTTTGAAAGTAGAGACACCAAGGAATATCTGAATGAGAGAGTGACATCAGCCTTTGAGACAATTTCAAACCTTGTTCATTCTTCATTAGTGATCGAGGAAGGTGCAAAATAAACCACTTGGATAATAACGGTATGCAACACATAAGAGTTCCTTGTCTTTTCATAGTACGAGTGTGGAGATAATGCAGAATATCTCCAAGTAAATTAGGCACAAGATTGTGAGTGAGGAAAATCTTGATGGCATTCACGTCTATGAACTAATATGGATTAGGAAATAGCACCAAGCCATAGATTAGCAAGGCCAAAATGTCTTTGAAAGCAAGGAAATTGATAGACTTTAGGAATTCTTGAGCTTTCTTTATCAGAAACTTAGTAAGAAATCCCCTAACTCCACTTCTTGTCTCCCAATTGTCTTCAATGTCTGACCGCTTTAGATGTAACGCTGATGCAATGTCTTCAAATCTCAGAACTTTTTATGAATCAGCGGAAGGTATCTGATCAAGAATGGGTATCCCAAGTAGCTTAGAGAACTCTTCCGTTGTAGGTACCAAAGTAAAGAAATGATGCTTTGGATCAAAGAACTGGAATACAACGCTTATCATATATTCTTTAAAACCTGAGATAACCAAGTCGAGTAGATAACCATGCCTTTTGATGAACTGAGCGTGATCCGGAACTTGTGAGACTAATTCCTTGAGCTGAGAAGGTATACCCACAAAGTTAATTCGGATAGTCTTCTTGGAAGCAATAACCCTATAACAAAGAGCCAAGATAAATCCCTAGGTCGTTGAAATGGTTAGAAATGATATTATGTTATGATGTCATGCTGTCCTATTTAAATAGCACACAAGAAATTCACACAATAGCCCTACGTTTAAGGCTTGCATGAGGTATAGGTGTCTACCCTACCGGAGTTTAAGTTGGTTCAACCTGTCCTACAATAGTAATCGGGTTCTCAGAATCTCATGTCACAGATTTTTCTCGCAGGCTTTATTTTAATACGACTACCAAGTGGTCGACCGAAACATCCCAAAATTCAGATCTCAATGAGCGTAGCATTGAGTATCAACCAACCTCAGTCTGCACTGAAGACGACTATCTCACTACCTTCTAATGGCTAAGATGGGTCAATTAGGGTTCTAAAAGTTTAGTTAGTGCTTGATGACACCACGCTGACACCAAATATTTCCTCAACTGAACATGAGGAACATCGGGACATCTAAAGTGTCTCACTAACCGTAGCCATCATTTTAACCGTTTTGGTCTACACTGAACAGTCACGACGATCTATTGCTACTTACCTAATGAAAAATGGATCCGGGTGTAGGACCCCCACATATATAATATCCAAGCATCTCTTAAAATAAATCAGACAAGTCAAACAGAAATAAATAATAGTGTTCTATAGCCCTAAGGTAACATCTCTTTGGGTGTAATCCCTAGCAGAGTCGCTAGTTCTCTAACACGGTCGGAGAACTGACTTGTTTGTTTTACGTTTTATTGCAAATGTTGCGGATAGCAAGAGTCGCCACCGACTTTTCTTTTATCCAATAAAGGGAAGGTGAAAAGAACAGGAAAAGACCTTCGTTAGATTCTGAGTTTGGGAGGTAATTATGAAAAGGGAAGGTATTAACACCCTTTCCATCCGTAGTTATCTACGGGATCTTAATTGCTTAGCTCACTTTTGAAAATTTTCTTTCTGTGTTTGTGTGGTTTGAAAAGTATTTGAAAAATATTTCGCTTTGACTTCGTAATGATTCTCGTTGGAATGTATACAAAGTGTTTGGAAATGTTTGTTTGGAAAAATGTTTAACTTTGTAATGATTCTTGTTAGAATGTATACAAAGTGTTTGCTTGAAAGATAGTTTGAAAATAAGTGTGAGGTGTGAAAAGTATTTTGATTGATTGGAGCAAGCAATAGAGTCTTATTTAAAGGGTCGTTCTTGTTATTTTCCTTCTCCTTTAGGATAAGGCTATCCATACCATTGGTTGGTAGGTAACTTTATCCGTTGGATGTGAAGGTACACTCGTAGGGTCATCGTATGGTCATTGAAGGCAACATATAAGGATACCTTAGCAAATTCGTAGGGACGATCATCACTTTTCGTAGGCAACAACCGAGGGACGAGATCATATATTCGTAGGCAACATCGACGTTCATTGAGGGACTATGATCTTTGTGATGATTTTTGAATCGAGGGACTTTTGCTAATGGTACCTCTACGTTTGAGGGACATGACCATTGTTTTATTCATAAGGCAACAAGAGATGATACCCTAGGGGGAGCAAGTGTGATAGAGTGTATTTGATTCAGATATTTATCTTGATTATTAGAGTGATCTAATGGTTGATTTTAGATTTTGTCATGCAAACCCAAGTTAGCACACATCTAAACAGTTAAGTATTCACAGGAAAATAAAGTGCGGAAAGTAAATGTCCTACGCTATTACATGGCTTTGGGGCAAATACATAATATAGGTGCGGAAAGTAAGGGCAGAAAAGTAAATCTACGCTATTACAAAAAAAACTTTGCGACCTATACAACAATTTCTAGAATTTAAAATGCGAGATAATAAATAAATAATAGAAAAAAATGTTAGTAAAATGTTTTAATGTTAGTAGAAAATATTTTAGGGTTAGTGAACCTAATGACTAGAAAGAAAAATATTTTTTTTGGATTTTTGGATTGGTTTTAATTAGGAAAACAAATTAAAGGTTAATTTTAATGGTTAATTAACAATTAATTAAAATAAAAGAAAAAATAAAATATTTTTTTGATGTCAAAAATAAAATAAATATTTTTCTAACCTAATTCTGAAAATAAAATATTTTTTGTGATTTTTTATGTATTTTAGAAAATATTTTAAAGGAATTAAAAAGAAAATTGAAAATATGAGAAAATATGGAAAAATAGGTTAGTTTTGCAAAGTGGTAAAAATAAGGTGGGGGTGCTAGGGTTCGAACCCCTGACCCTGGGGTTGTTAAGCAAAACGCGCTGCCATCTAAGCTACCTGTCACTAATGTTAGTATAATAAAACAAATATAATATATATTAAAACCGAATTTTGAAATATATTAAAAGAAAACATACGCGAAGGGGCTTCGTCCCCGATTTGAATTTTCTGGGAATTTTACCCACGGTCTTTCCGTGGGTAAACCTATACCGACAGTGATTGTTCGAAGTTACATCCCTGCAAAAATCAAAACTTGAAAAATACGAATGATAAATGAGATGTGAGACCATAAATTGATTGTAATCGATCCTCTGAACACGATGGTGCCCATGGTTTGGTCCAATTTTGCCTGAAACAGAAAACCCCAAATCCGAGCTTCAAACCATAGCCATGGTGAATCTCTATTCCTGCATTCAAACTCAAATCAAGATATACAGAAAGCATCAAAATCATGTCAAGAATACAGATATATAGTCAATTCATGTTAAAAATGCATGTATATATGAAATCGATTTTCAAAATATGTATGGAAACCGAAAGTGTGTTTTTATGTTTTAGAAGCTTTGGATCGCTTGTGAATGTCTAAAATGGATCAAAGGAACATGATGAAGCTATTAGAATGCTTGGAACGACTTGAAATGAGGCAAAACATGGTGTGCAAGTAACTTGAATAACACATTTTTTTGAGACTTGGCTAGTGTTCTTGGTTGCAAAATTTCGTCTTCTCAGCATTAGGGTTCATTGTGTATATATAATAGATGAATTTAAGTCAATAATTCTGATCAAGAATCAAGCCTTGAATGCAAAAAATATTTGATTGAGAATTTGCACCAAATATTTCCTTTTTTGGATTCAATCATGTTCAATCTCTTGCCAATCAATGATATTTCGAAACTGACAGCTCTTATTGAGTATCTTGGACTTTAATTAACTTGATTTTACAGCTTGCATTCATCAATTTGATTTTTGGTATTTTCTTTTAATTAAAATTGGATTTAAATGAATAAATTCCAAAATAAATAAAATAAAAAGTGGACTTAGGAGTCATGGATGATCGTAGGAACAAGTTTGGATCACAAAAATTTAGTCCCATTCAGAAGAAATTTGATTTTGTGAAGTATTTTTCTTCATGCACTTTTTCAAATTTCCCAAACTTGCACAAGTTGTATCTTGCTCAATTTTCAACATTTTAAAGTGTTCTTGGACTTTTTAGAAAGTTAAAGATGTCCTCTAAACACTACTTTTGGTTTCATGTTCATTGAAGTTTTCATTTTCATGTATACTTCTTTTGAAAAAGATGACTTTTTGTTGACTTTTAGAAGGACCTATAATGTTTTGATCCATAACTCTCAAATGAAGCATTTTTTGCCAAAGCTTGTGAGACACAAAGTTGTAGAGAATTTAATTCTCTTAAAAATGAGCTTTAGTGGAATTTTTTTTGATAAAGTATGTGAAAGTTATGCTTGGTCAAAGTTCTGTTGACTTTTTGTCAAGAAACCCTAATTTAGAAACTTTGACTTTTTATCAAATCTTGAATTTTCTTGATGAATCATGATCAACCCTTGATAAAATGATGAATGTAACTTTAAAATTTTGATGTTGACCAAAAATAATGAAGTTTGACTATATGTTGACTACAGTTGACTTTTATCCAATACAATTGATTTTCAACCATCTGAGCAATTGACTGAGCAAACTTGAGCTGCGAGGCTTGAAACTTGATATGGTGATTCCTTGAGACATATGAGGATGTATGATGATCACTTGAGGCAATAAAAACCATCTTTGACTTGAGAGAATCAAAACCCTAGTTGTGGGTTGATTGCTTAGGAGAGGGTTCATCTGGCCAACCCTTGAGAAATTCTTGAGTATGGAGATATGGATTGTCTTGAGAAATAGCAGGGTAAATTTTGGTATAACAATACCCGTCAACTCGAGTGCGCTAAGTACTCTACAAACTTCGTCATACCTTAACTAGTTACATCAATACATGTGCCAAAACGGGTGATGAAGTGTTCCAATTTCAATATGCTAATCTTTAATCTTGAACTAACTTGAGAGTTGGAGTGCTAATTATGTAGGTCAACCACGTGTACAATAAAAGAGATCGAAGTCACCATTTAAGATTACTGGTTATCCAATTATATATATTTCTGGTTCTTCCATTTCTAATTCTTGAACAGAACTAACATTAGTTTAAAAAATAATAGATAAATTATATATTTAAAAACGAGAAAAACGTCTTTCTAAAATTAAATAAATATAGTATAAAAAAATAAAAGTAAAAAGTGTAAGAGCTGGGATACCAAGTGTGGTCCTTAAACAAGCGCCTTTTCTCTCTGTTGGGATATACAAATCAAGAGAATTTGCTATATATCTTTTAATTAAAAATTAAAATTAAGGCGTTTAACGAGAATAATTATATCTCATTTGGATAGAACACTGAAGTAATTAAAAAAACAAGGTATTTGCAGTAGTTTTACCATTATAGTTCAATAACAAAAAATCAAACACTAACAACTCGATGAGGGTGCACAAGACCTTACAACTAGAATCAACCATTCATTGGTTAAGAAATTGTTGTATAGTCATGTTGGAACAAATTTTATCAGCCCCACCCACATTCATACTAAAATAACGTTGTTGTATAGTTATGTGAGAATAAATATGATCAGCCCCACTCATTCATTCATACTAAAATAAAGTTAAAAAATAAGTTAAAAATTGGAGGACCATTTCTAAATTCCTTTCTCACACGTATCCTTCACACAAAAAGCAAACATATACATAGTACGAGAGTAGACGTGGACCACACGCAAAAGCAAATACATGCATCAAGTTTTATTATTCAAGTTCAAGTTTATGAAAACAAACATCTATTGTTGTTGGTGTTGTTTGGTGCATCTTTGTTTCAGTGTCGTCTGACAAGAGAAATTATCAAATTGAAAAATTTTGCCCTAGTTTTAGACAAATGATCCTCCACAAGTATAGCATATCTTTGAAACAACTCATCCATTATTTGATTTCCAAAATGATGTTTTAGTATTGACTCAACTGCAGCCCTCATGGTTCTGGAAAAACGTTCTCCTTTTGACATTGTTCCTAATAAATCATGGTCACTTTGCAAATACATCCCATCATCCCAATCAACTTCATAAGCTTCATGAGAGTCCACCATGAATGATCCTTCCTTTTCAATCTCCATTTTTAGTTCTTCATAACAAGGTGGATAGAAAGGAGTGTTGAAAGAGTCCACTTTTTCTTCTTCAACAAGACCCTACACTCCAAAAATAAATCATTACTTTGTTTAAAAGTGTATTTTTAAATAAGAATTTCTTTATAGTTAGGGTTTGAATCCTTTCCTTCAATTTCTTTTTCTCCAATTACTTCCTTCATAATTTTCTCTTTATCTCTCTCTAACATTTTCATTTTTTCGTTCTTTTTATCATTCTTTTTATCATTATTTTTAATTTTTCTTTCAGTTGAAGGAAAGAGAAGGATGAAAGTATCCATGATTTTATAGTTATGTACCTCTGAAACCATAGTCATAAGGGCATGTGCTAAGAGTTCCCATTGATAGTAACAATTGGATGATGTATGGTCCATAGATTGCCTACCCAAAAAAGAAAGGACCATGCGTCCACCATATACCATCTCTTGAGAACGTGATTCAAGCAAACATGAAAAATCATTTTTGAATTGTCGTGAATAAGCTTCTAACACACAATTGGAAGTGTTCTTTGATATGCATATGTTTCCCTTATTCAACCCTCTCCCATTTTTGTCCTCCAAACCACCAGGTACCTGTAGATAAGATAATAATTAGTTTGTCACGCCTAATATTGATGTTAAATATATACACTAGAAAATAAAATACGTGATTTTTATATAGATTTTTCTAGGAGTCTTATTCACTAAAAAAAGACTTTTAACAGTACTAAAAAATATATTGGTGTGTATATCAATTATAAAAATTATTTGGTTAATTATTTATATTTATACTTTTAGAATTTAGATAGAGCATAATTTAATTTTACAAAACCTTTTTTTTTTTTTTTTTTGTAAAGTGGGGAGTGCCACCATTTATAAACACATATTGAAACAATAGTTTATCCAATGTGAAATTCTTAAAGCATTTCTATCAATATATCTTCAAACTATATCTCATCTTTATAAAACTCTTAAAACACTTTATCGCTTAAAATTATCAGATTTGATGCATAAATATAAATGATGTGTGGTTCAATAAAACAAACTTTATATAATAAATGGTTTATCATGACACCAAATATAAGAGTCGGAGTTGGTTTTTGAAAGAGATTTGGAGAGTTGTATATAAGGAAATCAAACACATCCACACATTCTTTATGAATAGATGGCATATCCTTTCCCTCCTTGAACCAATAGAATTTTTAGAGGATTAACTAACCATAGATAAATTTCATTCATACCTGATTCAAGTTGCTGTAAACATTCCTTAGTATATGTGTAAACTTTGTTTTAGACTTTTAATAAAAACAAATTATATTTATTTATTTGATGAGAACTTCCAAAAAGTTAATATATACTAGTATTTGAGAAGTAGTAAGGTTTAGAAAATATACCCTAGAAAGCCAATGAATGCTTGAAGAAGAATGAACAAAGTGAATTGACTTAGTTGGGAAAAGTCTACCATAGAAAGTTCCCGGTACAGCAGAAACAAAACACTTAGAACCAAAGTAACCATTATTTTTACTATTATTTCCCATTCCTTGGCTTATTTTTTTATGAAAAGATGGCAATGAAGCAAACACATTGTTGAAGTCATTGGTGAAAAGGTCATTCATATATAACATTAATTCTTTTGGAGCTGGTCGATCCAAAATGTTTGAAGCTGCATTTATAGCTTCAACTATTTCCAACATCACCCTTAAGGCATTAGGTCCAGATGAACAACCTAAATCAGCAATTCCCATTTTCATTATTGGAGATCTTCTTGAGCTTAGAATTTCCATAATAGCTTTCTCTGTTGCTTCTTTTGTCAATGATATTATCTTCCTCTACAAATTTCACGCACACAAATTAAACAAGTCATTTCAATAATTAATATAATAACTTTGGAATCTTAAAATCCAATCAATAATACCTGGATGAAAGAGTTCATGGCATAGCTAGTTTCACCAGCTCCTTTGTTCATGTGAAGTGTTTCAACAGTTTCCATTTTTTTTTCTTCTTTTTGAAGTGAATAATATTCCTTTCTATTAGGGAAACTATAACTTAAGCAAATGAGAAGAACGTGGTGTGTGCATAAATAGAGAAATAGCAAGTCTGGCAAATAATAAGAACCTCGTTAGATAGAATCTAACGTACGACACTAGTTCAATCAACCAAGTAATTGGTCCCTAGCCACGTATAACGATAGAACTCTAACAAATATTATTAATAAAATATTTTTTGTGGTCATGACTAAGTATATCTTCGTGCATAGTATGAGTATCTATCTAAAACCAATCAATTGAGGGCTATTTTCTACATAAGAAATACAAAGTATGTCTAGTAGCTAGTCCAAATTTTTCTCTATGGATATTTTTGAGAAACAGACAAATGAATATTTTAAATCATTTTTCTTATTTAATTGCAAAAATTCCCACATTAACAATATAAAAAATATAACATAGCACGTAGATGTACAACAAGATTTAAGGTCAAAATATTATTCAATATTTATACTATAAAATAAAATGTCCATTTAAGTTTTTTAGATTAACATTGTTCACCTTCTAAAAAACTTAAGTAATCATATTTAAATTTTGAGTCTTGTCATACATCAACGTCACCATATCTTAACTTTTCTTTTGCTTATAAAATACCGTTGATATCTCTACTTATACAAAATTATTTAATTTTTATTTGTCCTCTTAAAATTTTCTGTCCACATTTTTGGCCCCTCTTGTCAACGTACGTTAAAAGAAGCTAATGTGGTATTACTTTGTTTTAGATGTTTATGTTTTCAACTTTGTTAAAATGAGTTAGCTTTTGATAATTAGTTTGTTATTCTAATTTTTACTGATAAGCAACTCTTGTATTAAAAGGGGAGTAGTACTAGTTAGGGGTACTCCAATCCGAACAAGATAGTAAATTACAGGGATAATAAAACCCGATACTACTTATAAATTACATGCAAAGGGATGGGGTTTTAAACCATTTGTTGAAGTTACACAAAAGTTCATGTATGGTTTCTTGCTAATTAATTAATATCACTCAGTAATGTTTAATCTTATGCCATTTTCTGTAATATAATTCTTAAGATCTGATGAATTTTGAAATGAAAATAAATCTTAAGAAAATCTGATGAAATTTGAAGAAAACCTGATAAAATTTGAAGTCAACATAAATCTGAAGAAAATCTGATGGAATCTGAAGTGAACATAAATTCATCAGATCTAATTCAGTTCGTATTTCTTCAAATTTTTTTAAGATTTATATTCACTTCAAATTTTTTCAGATTTCTTAAAATTTATGTTCACTTCGGATTCCATCAGATTTTCTTCAGATTTATGTTCACTTCAAATTTCATCAAGTTTTCTTCAAATTTCATTATATTTTCTTAAGATTTATATTCACTTCAAAATTCATCAGATCTTCTTATGATTTATATTCACTTCAAATATCGTCAAATTTTCTTAAGATTTATGTTCACTTCGTATTTTTTCAGATTTTCTTAAGATTTATATTCACTTCAAATTTCTTAAGATTTACCTTCACTTCATATTCATCAGATTTTCTTGAGATTTATTCTTACTTAAAATTCCATCAGATTTTCCTTAGATTTATGTCAACTTCAAATTTGCCCACATTTTCTTAAGATTTATATTCATTTCAAAATTAATCTGATCTTCTTAAGATTTATATCAACTTCAAATATCATCAGCTTTTCTTAACATTTATGTTCACTTCCTATTTCTTCACATCTTAAGAAAATCTGGTAAAAATTGAACAGAACATAAATCTTACGAAAATATGTTGAAATTTGAAGTGAACACAAATCATAAGAAAATCTGATGCAATTTAAAGTGAATATAAATCTGGGGAAAATATGATTTAATTTGAAGTGAACATAAGTCTTCAAAAAATCTGATGAATTTTAGTGTGAATATAACTCTTACGAAAATATGATGTAATTTGAAGTGAACTTAAGTTTTTCAGAAAATCTGATGAAATTTGAAGTGAATATGAATCTTAAGAAAATCTGATGAAATTTGATGTGAATATAAGTCTTAAGAAAATCTTGTGAAAATTGAAGTGAACATAAATCTTAAGAAAATCTAATGAAATTTGAAGTGAATTTAAGTCTAATGAAAATATGGTGAAAATTGAAGTGAACATAAATCTTAAAAAAATATGATGAAATTTATAGTGAACGTAAATCTTAAGAAATTCTGATACAATTTAAAGAGAATATAAATCTAAGAAAAATATGATGGAATTTGAAGTGAATTTAAGTCATCAGAAAATACGATGAAACTTAGAGTGAATAAAACTCTTAAGAAATTATGATGTAATTTGATGTGAACACAAGTTTTCAGAAAATCTGTTGAAATTTGAAGTGAATATAAATCTTAAGAAAATATGATGAAATTTGAAGTGAACATAAATCTTAAGAAAATCTAATGAAATTTGAAGTGAACATAAGTCCTCGGAAAATCAGGTTAAAATTGAAGTGAACATATATTTGATGAAAATCTGGTGAAAATTGAAGAGAACATAAATCTTAAGAAAATATGATGACATTTGAAGTGAACACAAATCTTAAGAAAATCTGATGCTATTTAAAGAGAATATAAATTTAAAGAAAATATCATTAAATTTGAAGTGAACATAACTGATGAAATTTAAAGTGAATATAAATCTTAAGAAAATATGATGAAATTTGAAGTGAATATAAGTCTTAAGAAAATCTTGTGAAAATTGAAGTGAACATAAAGCTTAAGAAAATCTGATAAAATTTTAAGTTAATATAAGTCTTCAGAAAATCTGGTGAAAATTGAACTGAACCTAAATCTTAAGAAAATATGTTGAAATTTGAAGTGAACACAAATCTTAAGAAAATCTGATGCAATTTAAAGTGAATATAAATATGAGGAAAATATGATTAAATTTGAAGTGAACATAAGTCATCAGAAAATCTGATGAAATTCAGAGTTAATATAACTCTTACGAAAGTATGATGTAATATGAAGTGAACTTAAGTTTTTCAGAAAATCTGATGAAATTTGAAGTGAACATAAATCTTAAGAAAATCTGATGAAATTTTTAGTGAACATAAGTCTTCAGAAAATATGGTGAAAATTGAAGTGAACATAAATCTTAAGAAAATATGATGAAATTGATAGTGAACATAAATCTAAAGAAAATATGATACAGTTTAAAGTAAATATAAATCATCAGAAAATATGATGAAATTTAGAGTGAATAAAACTCTTAAGAAATTTGAGGAAAATCTGATGAAATTTGATGTGAACACAAGTTTTTAGAAAATCTGATGAAATTTCAAGTGAATATAAATCTTAAGAAAATATGATGAAATTTGAAGTGAACATAAGTCTTCGGAAAATCTGGGGAAAATTGAAGTGAACATAAATCTGATGAAAATCTGGTGAAAATTGAAGTGAACATAAATCTTAAGAAAGTAAGATGAAATTTGAAGTGAACAAAAATATTAAGAAAATATGATGCTATTTTAAGAGAATATAAATTTGAAGAAAATATCATTAAATCTGAAGTGAACATAAGTCATCAAAAAATCTGATGAAATTTAAAGTGAATATAAATCTTATGAAAATATTATGAAATTTGAAGTGAATATAAATCTTAAGAAAATCTGATGAAATTTGAGGTGAATATAAGTCTTAAGAAAATCTTTTGAAAATTGAAGTGAACATAAAGCCTAAGAATATCTGATAAAATTTGAAGTGAATATAAGTCTTCAGAAAATCTAGTGAAAATTGAACTGAAAATAAATTTTAACAAAATATGTTGAAATTTGAAGTGAACACAAATCTTAAGAAAATCTGATGCAATTTAAAGTGAATATAAATCAGAGGAAAATATGATTAAATTTGAAGTGAACATAAGTCATCAAAAAATCTGATGAAATTTAGAGTGAATATAACTCTTACGAAAATATGATGTAACTGGAAGTGAACTTATGTTTTCAGAAAATCTGATGAAATTGGAAGTGAATATAAATCTTAAGAAAATATGATGAAATTTGAAGTGAACACAAATCTTAAGAAAATTTGATCCAATTTAAAGTGAATATAAATTTGAAGAAAATATCAATAAATTTGAAGTGGACATAAATCTTAAGAAAATCTGATGAAATTTGAAGTGAACATAAGTCTTCAGAAAATATGATGAAATTTAGAGTGAATAAAACTCTAAAGAAATTATGATGTAATTTGATGTGAACACAAGTTTTCAGAAAATCTGATGAAATTTTAAGTGAATATAAATCTTAAGAAAATATGTTGAAATTTGAAGTGAACAAAAATCTTAAGAAAATCTAATGAAATTTGAAGTGAACATAAGTCCTCGGAAAATATGGTGAAAATTGAAGTGAACATAAATCTGATAAAAAACTGGTGAAAATTGAACTGAACATAAATCTTAAGAAAATATGTTGAAATTTGAAGTGAACACAAATCTTAAGAAAATATGATGCTATTTAAAGTGGATATAAATCTGGGGAAAATATGATTAAATTTGAAGTGAACATAAGTCATCAGAAAATCTGATGAAATTCAGAGTTAATATAACTCTTACGAAAATATGATGTAATATGAAGTGAACTTAAGTTTTTCCGAAAATCTGATGAAATTTGAAGTGAACATAAATCTTAAGAAAATCTGATGAAATTTTTAGTGAACATAAGTCTTCAGAAAATATGGTGAAAATTGAAGTGAACATAAATCTTAAGAAAATATGATGAAATTGATAGTGAACATAAATCTAAAGAAAATATGATACAATTTAAAGTAAATATAAATCATCAGAAAATATGATGAAATTTAGAGTGAATAAAACTCTTAAGAAATTTGAGAAAAATCTGATGAAATTTGATGTGAACACAAGTTTTCAGAAAATCTGATGAAATTTCAAGTGAATATAAATCTTAAGAAAATATGATGAAATTTGAAGTGAACATAAGTCTTCGGAAAATCTGGGGAAAATTGAAGTGAACATAAATCTGATAAAAATCTGGTGAAAATTGAAGTGAACATAAATCTTAAGAAAGTAAGATGAAATTTGAAGTGAACACAAATATTAAGAAAATCTGATGCTATTTTAAGAGAATATAAATTTGAAGAAAATATCATTAAATCTGAAGTGAACATAAGTCATCAAAAAATCTGATGAAATTTAAAGTTATTATAAATCTTATGAAAATATTATGAAATTTGAAGTGAATATAAATCTTAAGAAAATCTGATGAAATTTGAGGTGAATATAAGTCTTAAGAAAATCTTTTGAAAATTGAAGTGAACATAAAGCCTAAGAATATCTGATAAAATTTGAAGTGAATATAAGTCTTCAGAAAATCTAGTGAAAATTGAACTGAAAATAAATTTTAACAAAATATGTTGAAATTTGAAGTGAACACAAATCTTAAGAAAATCTGATGCAATTTAAAGGTAATATAAATCAGAGGAAAATATGATTAAATTTGAAGTGAACATAAGTCATCAAAAAATCTGATGAAATTTAGAGTGAATATAACTCTTACGAAAATATGATGTAACTGGAAGTGAACTTATGTTTTCAGAAAATCTGATGAAATTGGAAGTGAATATAAATCTTAAGAAAATATGATGAAATTTGAAGTGAACACAAATCTTAAGAAAATTTGATCCAATTTAAAGTGAATATAAATTTGAAGAAAATATCAATAAATTTGAAGTGGACATAAATCTTAAGAAAATCTGATGAAATTTGAAGTGAACATAAGTCTTCAGAAAATATGATGAAATTTAGAGTGAATAAAACTCTAAAGAAATTATGATGTAATTTGATGTGAACACAAGTTTTCAGAAAATCTGATGAAATTTTAAGTGAATATAAATCTTAAGAAAATATGTTGAAATTTGAAGTGAACAAAAATCTTAAGAAAATCTAATGAAATTTGAAGTGAACATAAGTCCTCGGAAAATATGGTGAAAATTGAAGTGAACATAAATCTGATAAAAAACTAGTGAAAATTGAACTGAACATAAATCTTAAGAAAATATGTTGAAATTTGAAGTGAACACAAATCTTAAGAAAATATGATGCTATTCAAAGTGGATATAAATCTGGGGAAAATATGATTAAATTTGAAGTGAACATAAGTCATCAGAAAATCTGATGAAATTCAGAGTTAATATAACTCTTACGAAAATATGATGTAATATGAAGTGAACTTAAGTTTTTCAGAAAATCTGATGAAATTTGAAGTGAACATAAATCTTAAGAAAATCTGATGAAATTTTTAGTGAACATAAGTCTTCAGAAAATATGGTGAAAATTGAAGTGAACATAAATCTTAAGAAAATATGATGAAATTTGAAGTGAACACAAATCTAAAGAAAATTTGATCCAATTTAAAGTGAATATAAATTTGAAGAAAATATCAATAAATTTGAAGTGAACATAAATCATCAGAAAATTGGATGAAGTTTAAAGTGAATATAAATCTTATGAAAATATGATGAAATTTTTAGTGAACATAAGTATTTAGAAAATCAGATGAAATTTGAAGTGAATATAAATTTTAAGAAAATCTAATGAAATTTGAAGTGAATATAAGTCTTAAGAAAATCTTGTGAAAATTGAAGTGAGCATAAATCTTAAGAAAATCTGATGAATTTTGAAGTGAATATAAGTCTTCGGAAAATTTGGTGAAAATTGAAGTGAACATAAATCTTAAGAAAATATGATGAAATTTGAAGTGAACAGAAACCTTAAGAAAATCTTATGCAATTTGAAGTGAATATAAATATAAGGAAATAAGATGAAATAAGAAGTGTGCATAAGTCATCAGAGAATCTGATGAAATTTAGCGTGAATATAACTCCAATGAAATTATGATGTAATTTAAAGTGAACACAAATCTTAAGAAAATCTGATGCAATTAAAAGTGAATGTAAATTTAAAGAAAATATCATTGAATTTGAAGTAAACATAAGTCATGAGAAAATCTGATGAAATTTTAAGTGAATATAAATCTTATGAAAATATGATGAATTTTTTCGTGAACATAAGTCTTTTGAAAATCTGATGAAATTTGAAGTGAATATAAATCTTTAGAAAATCTGATGAAATTTGAAGTGAATATAAGTCTTAAGAAAATCTTTTGAAAATTGAAGCGAACATAAATCTTAAGAAAATCTGATGAAATTTGAAGTGAATATTAGTCTTCAGAAAATATAATGAAAATTGAAGTGAACATAAATCTTAAGAAAATATGATGAAATTTATAGTGAACGTAAATCATAAGAAAATCTGATACAATTTAAAATGAATATAAGTCATAAGAAAATATGATGAAATTTAGAGTGAATAAAACTTTAAAGAAATTATGATGTAATTTGATGTGAACACAAGTTTTTAGAAAATCTGATGAAATTTTAAGTGAACATAAATCTTAAGAAAATCAAATGAAATTTGAAGTGAACATAAATATTCGGAAAATCTGGTGAAAATTGAAGTGAACATAAATCTGATAAAAATCTGGTGAAAATTGAAGTGAACATAAATCTTAAAAAAGCATTCTCTATACACTTTTCCAACTCTATGACGAAATACTTCTCAAGTCCAAAATGAAATGTCACAATACGCAACACAAGGTTCTTCAGTACTAAACAAAACCAAAATCAAAGCATTCGCTATACTTTCCACTGGCTCAAACAATTTCGCTTACCATCGCGAAGTCCAAATAGCGACTCAACCATCTCGAGTCAAAATACCCATGATTAATACCAACTTGTAAAAAGATCTTCTGCCAACTCACAAAGTTATCCATCCCAAAGCAAAGGAACTTCTAATTCTTAAATACTTCTTGAGGTCTTCTACATGATACAAAATAAAACTCCACGGAACTATCCAAAATATCACCGTCTAAGTCGCTTACTTAAGGCACTCACGTCCATCAGTTCAAAATCCTATCTTTAGAATGCTCGACATGCACTGGTCTAACTTCGCTACTGATAACGCAACGCTCGGATGCTTGCCACAATTTCTTAACTTGATGTGAACCAACTAATATCCATGAACACAAAATAACTCTTACAGCTACTCATGAGAGTACTGTCTGCACATTCCAAAATCATACCTGACGCTTTAGTCACACTAATGACATCAACAAATACTCGCCAGAACCATACACTATCTTGAAAAGCATAGTCTAAACATCTTCAGCTCTCACACTAACCCGTAGACAGCCAGACTTCACATCAATCTTACTAAACACAAAAATTCTAAATGACTAATTCATCCAAATATCAATCCTCAAAAGTAGACACTCGTCCTCAATATCCACTTCGTTACTCGCCTACAAACGACACACCAACTCGGGTAACTTTGGCTCTTCTCGAACAACACAACGGTAGCACTCCACGGTGACCCGCTCGAATAAGCAACTCTGCTCAAACCAATCCTCAAGTTGACTCTCCAACTCTAATCCTGAAGCAAACGTCACTTAAGGATACTTTGAATCACAACTAGTTCCAGAAACTAAATCCATCTAAGCTTCACTTTGCACCACTGCGGTAATTCACTCACATCTTCACAATACACCTCAGAAGAATCACAACAAGGAGGTCACTTGCCAAAATCTTGCTTCTCCCCAAAATCCAAATTCGCTCATAACTCAAGTAACCATGCACTACCTTGTGCCAACACATCTGCTTCATACACTGTTAAGTTAGCAAGACAAGTCTATCCCAACTAACACAAATCCCGACTACTATCAACAAGAGATTAAGGATGATCAGTCCCTCAATTTGTCAATAGACAGTCGACAATCATGATAGTGACATAAACCATCTCTACCAACTACAACAGCGTCTTCAAACTTACACTTCAAGTTACTAAAGTGTAACACTGCTCGAGGCTCCAACTCCAAGCCCAAGCGCCACCAAGAAGTAAAACTTCTCCCCCACTTGTTTCAAACTCATCTCTGCAGACAAACAATTTGAAACAAACAAGTACCGATAGTGTTTCACACACATGTCGCATACAATAGGATTAAACACACTAATAACTTGGTCGACTGACCGACCTGCTCTGATACCACTATTGTAACACCCCAATTCTACCCAAAGTTTAATATGTAAAAATCAGAGTAATTTAAAATTTCATAAATTAACTACTGAGGCGTCACACCAACAAAACAACTCACTTAAAACGGTTTACTTTAAAGTGTAAATTTCAGATACATAGCCTCGACGGAAAACATAAGGTGATTCATAAAAATCAAAATATCTTCTTTATTAAACTTCCTTAACCAATCATATTTTCATAAAGTATGATTCTTCTTTACAAAAGGAAAGCAACAAAAGAACAACAACAATGACGACATAAATATTCCCCCCGAGTGCTATGTATCAGAGCGACACCGACACGACTAACAGCAGCTATAAACTCCATCTTCATAACCTGCACGTTACCAATATATAGGCAACGACGAAACAAATAAAGGGTGAGATAATCCATATCATATTGTTAAAGGCATGATATATATATATATATATATATATATATATATATATATATATATATATATATATATATATATAGTTTCGGAATTATAAAGGGTATATATTAACAAGTGTAATTCCAACACATAATCAAAACTCACTTACTATACTCGTCATCCTAATGTGTATAATCTACACTATAACACCGTAACCTCATCGCCATAAAACTTCGCAACAACACATAACCCTCTATCACCACGAAATTCTCACGAGCTAATACATCACTAATTAACACGGTAGTCTTAAACAACAACATCAACCAACAACATTAAATAATGCTAGTAATATAAGCAACATAACAAATCATCATAAATTGGCTAAAGCCCATCTTCACTTTTGGCATAAAGCCCATCTTCGCTTTTGGCATAAAGCCCATCATCACAACATCATCACAAACATCATCACATCATATATCATCGCAATTCAATATCATCCATCAATCAAACAAAAACCCAACGCCAAACAACTCAAACATAAACATAACCGACTCCATGAGACACGACTATGTTATGCATGTGGTACCCATCGCTTTGTCCGTAATTAGGGACACTTGGCATAAAGCCGATCTTCGCTCGGCATAAAAGCCATCATCGCTTGGCATAAAAGCCTCTTCGCTTGGCATAAAAGCCCTCTTCGCTTATGAAATGTATGTGACTCGACAATAAAACAACACAACACCAAAAACAACGTCTTCGCTCATTCAAATTGGCATAAAGCCCACATCGCCATAATTTATCCAAAACAAGATAAATATATCATCGCATCATAATTGCATTATGCAAACATCACTAATAAATTCACCAAAAATCATGCATTCACAAATCGGAAGCATATATTAACAACATCAATTTAATCGTAACATCAACACGTACAAAACATATACCATCACATTGCATATCAACAAGTATTCATTAATAAATACACCGTCGCAAATCTTACGTTTATTCACACCACATCATTATTAATTAATTCACTAAATTCCGAAAACGGGAAAATAGTCAAACACCTATAATTGTCACGAAAGCCATTCCTAACAACCGGTATTAATCTTAATCGTCAACGTCGAAACCGGATTGTCCATACGTACCTTAAATCTACTAAAACACCGTCCGATTCAATTTTTACCATAAATTGGCTTGTTTCGGGTCGTCTCACAAAAAATCGTAATTTCTAAAAACTAACTTCACCACTACGTTCTACACGTCAAACTTAGCTAGCACGTCAATTTTCGTTGAATTCGGAGCAACTTGCTTCGTCGTCGAATTTACCGAAATCGGAAAATTGGAACATAATCGGGTTCTAAATTTAATCGGCTATCTTATCCTCTAATTATATTTTATTAATACTAACTAGTAGTGTATGGAAATAATGGAATTGAAACAAACAGAATCTATCTGTCAAATTATGCAGGAACTAAAAACCAGAAAACAGAAAAATGGAAAAACAGCTAAACAGCAAACTGGAAATCACGAAAATTCCATCTCCCTCCCTATCTTAAGGGGACAAACGTCCCAAGGGGCATGAGTGAATGGAGGCGCACACCATTGGGGCTTGGGACGACCGCCCTCCATGCTGGGATGGGCGCCTCCCTTGTCTCCCTCCCTCCACTTCGTTTCTTCTTCCTTCTTGCCAAATTGCCAAATACAGACAGTGTATTATATTTTCCAGGTTTAACAGACAGTGTATTTCTTCATGTTTATAATTTCTTACATAGTTAACAATTTCTTTCTATTTCATTTTATAACTTCCTTACTACAATACTACTAACAACCTACCCCCCCATCCTTACTTCTAATTCAATTTTTCTACACTACTTCAACAATCAATCAACACAACTCCTTTAAACATACTATCCATTTTTCCTCAATCTAAACTAATTCCACCAACCCTAACAACATGAGATGGAAAATCAAATCCATTCAAACACCCAACTCAAAACCTCAACACCAATTTTCATCACAAATCCACAATATATAAATATCAAAACCCTAACTATAGGAAGTGGAAGAATCAAACCCCTTACCATGGAAGCTTTGATGATTCATGATGATTCTTCAAGACCTTATCCCAAGCTTGCTCATGTTCTTCCTCTCCTTCTCCTCTTGCTCTTCTCCTCACAAAACCCTTTCTTTTTCCTCTCAAGTTTTTATTCTATGCTTTTGTTTTTCAAATGGGAAGAAATGAGGAAAAATGTCTTTTTATAAGTTATTTCTACTAGCTTCCTCACATGCTCTTGTTTGGTTTTGGTGTGTTAGGTTGGAAAGAAAGACAAGGAAAGTGTTTGGATGGAAAGAAAATGAGGAAAGTGGTTTTATGATAACCTCACTAGTAAACTAAGGTGTAAACCCAACTCCTCCCAATTAATCCTCACACTCCTAATTTATTAATATAATTAATTTAATCGATTAAAATAATTCTGGGGAATTAAACATCGGATCCGAATATTATTTATTGAACCGAACGGAATGTCGCCAGATAAATTAATAAATATATTAATTAACACAAATATTCTCGTCGCAAAATAAATATCGATTGGTAATTCGAAAATATTAATATAATATATTATTAATAAAAACGGGCGTTACAACTCTCCCCCACTTATAAACTTTTCGTCCTCGAAATTTCGACCAAAACGAACAATACGAGACATGCCTACACATTCGTCTACTCAATCCTCGCGTTAATTAAACAACATATAGAATACACCTAACACACGACATCTCTCTAATCACAACGTTTAGACAAGAACAACCATGCCGAGATGCAAAGCCCATACAATGCACTCGACGACCAACCAACACCCAACAACTAAACAAGTCGCAGACACACCGGTTCACTCGTGAATCAACAAACAAGATCGATACTATCCTAACGTCTTAACCATAGAATTAGCCACACACCCGAACCGACACCTCGGAAACGAGTCACCAAAGATAGGAACATAAAGTCCTACAACACAACACCGACACCATCGCTAAAACGAAAACAACAAAATGGTTGTACAAACCAAAACTCAAACAATCAGAAAAGGATATAACCACGCGTGTTACGCAAACACGAAAAAGATGCCTTCATTCACGCATAAGCACAACTCAAGAATTACACTTGCAGTTACCGCTCTCATTCCAGCCAATCACAAGGTCACATCATCCCTGTAGATTACCAACGCACAACCCTTGATCACTAACAAGTTACACAAACGTAACAGAACAGCGATACACCACTCATTCAAGGGCTTATACTGACGACTTGCGACTATAACTCACTAGTCCAAATCCAACAATCTTGCATACTCGCTAACAATTCAATGCTCAAACTCTAAACCATGGTGCTTCACTTCAATGCATAAGATGCCAACCAGAAAACAACTTGGTTAAACCTCAACTTTACAATCATTCAAAATGGATACGTTCAAGCGTACATCTATCAGGACACCTTGCAACATCAGCTTCATCAACTCGAAGAATCACCCTTTCATAACTTTCCATCGTCCCAAGTGGTAACTCAATCACAACACTCTCTCGAGAACTCTACTTATCAACGTCATCTCTTACCCCTGCAATTACAACATAGGTTGGACTTAGAACCATAACCTAAACTTTATGGAATCCAACACGAACGCCGTCGCGACCGACTTTAGTCACAATTAGAACATTCTCCTTAATAAAACATCAATCATCTTAAGGTATCTGGGGCTACCAAACCGTCACAAAATTCTTTACCGTCAAGACTTATCTTAGTCGTAATCTAATAATCCACCGCGACCATTAGTATCCGACGAAATCCATAAGTTAGTAGTGAACAAATCCCTAATATCCTTCTGAGCTTAAATTTCAACAAGTGTCCCAGAACAAACATGCAACATTCATCACAGTAATAAATCCCAAATCAGACATTCTTGGTTTATCCGCGATACCAATACACTAAGCTCAACAACAGACGAAGTCTCTTTATAGGTAGTACCCAACTTGAATTGTCTTCAACAATTCCAATCTCCTCGTTGTTAACATCTGCACCTCTAAAATTCCAAATGATCACAACAGCATCAACCTCTAACTCACAAGTCCGACAATTTTTCCCTATGAAGATCAAATCGTTTCGAGGTAGCAATACACTTTTCCAACTCTATGACGAAATACTTCTCAAGTCCAAAATGAAATGTCACAATACGCAGCACAAGGTTCTTCAGTACTAAGCAAAACCAAAATCAAAGCATTCGCTATACTTTCCACTGGCTCAAACAATTTCGCTTACCATCGCGAAGTCCAAATAGCGACTCAACCATCTCGAGTCAAAATACCCATGATTAATACCAACTTGTAAAAAGATCTTCCGCCAACTCACAAAGTTATCCATCCCAAAGCAAAGGAACTTCTAATTCTGAAATACTTCTTGAGGTCTTCTACATGATACAAAATAAAACTCCACGGAACTATCCAAAATATCACCGTCTAAGTCACTTACTTAAGGCACTCACGTCCATCAGTTCAAAATCCTATCTTTAGAATGCTCGACATGCACTAGTCTAACTTCGCTACTGATAACGCAACGCTCGGATGCTTGCCACAATTTCTTAACTTGATGTGAACCAACTAATATCCATGAACACAAAATAACTCTTACAGCTACTCATGAGAGTACTGTCTGCACATTCCAAAATCATACCTGACGCTTTAGTCACACTAATGACATCAACAAATACTCGCCAGAACCATACACTATCTTGAAAAGCATAGTCTAAACATCTTCAGCTCTCACACTAACCCGTAGACAGCCAGACTTCACATCAATCTTACTAAACACAAAAATTCTAAATGACTAATTCATCCAAATATCAATCCTCAAAAGTAGACACTCGTCCTCAATATCCACTTCGTTACTCGCCTACAAACGACACACCAACTCGGGTAACTTTGGCTCTTCTTGAACAACACAACGGTAGCACTCCACGGTGACCCGCTCGAATAAGCAACTCTGCTCAAACCAATCCTCAAGTTGACTCTCCAACTCTAATCCTGAAGCAAACGTCACTTAAGGATACTTTGAATCACAACTAGTTCCAGAAACTAAATCCATCTAAGCTTCACTTTGCACCACTGCGGTAATTCACTCACATCTTCACAATACACCTCAGAAGAATCACAACAAGGAGCTCACTTGCAAAAATCTTGCTTCTCCCCAAAATCCAAATTCGCTCATAACTCAAGTAACCATGCACTACCTTGTGCCAACCAATCTGCTTCATACACTATTAAGTTAGCAAGACAAGTCTATCCCAACTAACGCAAATCCTGACTAATATCAACAAGAGATTAAGGATGATCAGTCCCTCAATTTTTCAATAGACAGTCGACAATCATGATAGTGACATAAACCATCTCTACCAACTACAACAGCGTCTTCAAACTTACACTTCAAGTTACTAAAGTGTAACACTGCTCGAGGCTCCAACTCCAAGCCCAAGCGCCACCAAGAAGTAAAACTTCTCCCCCACTTGTTTCAAACTCATCTCTGCAGACAAACAATTTGAAATAAACAAGTACCGACAGTGTTTCACACACATGTCGCATACAACAGGATTAAACACACTAATAACTTGGTCGACAGACCGACCTGCTCTGATACCACTATTGTAACACCCCAATTCTACCCAAAGTTTAATATGTAAAAATCAGAGTAATTTAAAATTTCATAAATTAACTACTGAGGCGTCACACCAACAAAACAACTCACTTAAAACGGTTTACTTTAAAGTGTAAATTTTATATACATAGCCTCGACGGAAAACATAAGGTGATTCATAAAAATCAAAATATCTTCTTTATTAAACTTCCTTAACCAATAATATTTTCATAAAGTATGATTCTTCTTTACAAAAGGAAAGCAACAAAAGAACAACAACAATGACGACATAAATATTCCCCATTACGTATCGAGCGACACGACGACTAACGACTATAAACTCCATCTTCATAACACGCGTTACCAATATATAGCAGCGCGAAACAAATAAAGGGTGAGATAATCCAAGTCATATTGTTAAAGGCATGATAAAATATATATATATATATATATATATATATATATATATATATAGTTTCGGAATTATAAAGGGTATATATTAACAAGTGTAATTCCAACACATAATCAAAACTCACTTACTATACTCGTCATCCTAATGTGTATAATCTACACTATAACACCGTAACCTCATCGGCATAAAACGTCGCAACAACACATAACCCTCTATCACCACGAAATCCTCATGAGCTAATACATCACTAATTAACACGGTAGTCTTAAACAACAACATCAACCAACAACATTAAATAATGCTAGTAATATAAGCAACATAACAAATCATCATAAATTGGCTAAAGCCCATCTTCGCTTTTGGCATAAAGCCCATCTTCGCTTTTGGCATAAAGCCCATCTTCGCTTTTGGCATATAGCCCATCATCACAACATCATCACAAACATCATCACATCATATATCATCGCAATTCAATATCATCCATCAATCAAACAAAAACCCAACGCCAAACAACTCAAACATAAACATAACCGACTCCATGAGACACGACTATGTTATGCATGTGGTACCCATCGCTTTGTCCGTAATTAGGGACACTTGGCATAAAGCCGATCTTCGCTCGGCATAAAAGCCATCATCGCTTGGCATAAAAGCCTCTTCGCTTGGCATAAAAGCCCTCTTCGCTTATGAAATGTATGTGACTCGACAATAAAACAACACAACACCAAAAACAACGTCTTCGCTCATTCAAATTGGCATAAAGCCCACATCGCCATAATTTATCCAAAACAAGATAAATATATCATCGCATCATAATTGCATTATGCAAACATCACTAGTAAATTCACCAAAAATCATGCATTCACAAATCAGAAGCATATATTAAAAATATAAATTTAATTGTAACATTAACACGTACAAAACATATACCATCACATTGCATATCAACAAATATTCATTAATAAATACACCGTCGCAAATCTTACGTTTATTCACACCGCATCATTATTAATTAATTCACTAAATTCCGAAAACGGGAAAATAGTCAAACACCTATAATTGTCACGAAAGCCATTCCTAACAACCGGTATTAATCATAATCATCAACGTCAAAACCGGATTGTCCATACGTACCTTAAATCTACTAAAACACCGTCCGATTCAATTTTACCATAAATTGGCTTGTTTCGGGTCGTCTCACAAAAAATCGTAATTTCTAAAAACTAACTTCACCACTACGTTCTACACGTCAAACTTAGCTAGCACGTCAATTTTCATTGAATTCAGAGCAAATTGCTCTCCGAATTCTCAAATCGAAAATCGGAACATAATCGGGTTCTAAATTTAATCGGCTATCTTATCCTCTAATTATATTTTATTAATACTAACTAGTAGTGTATAGAAATAATGGAATTGAAACAAACAGAATCTATCTGTCAAATTATGCAGGAACTAAAACCGTAAAATGGAAAAAATGGAAAAACAAATCGAAATCAAAAAATCCCTCCTATCTTAAGGGACGAACGTCCCAAGGGGTATGAGGGAATGGAGGCGCACCCCATTGGGGCTTGGGACGGCCGCCCTCCATGCTGGGATGGGCGCCTCCCTTGTCTCCCTCCCTCCACTTCGTTTCTTCTTCCTTCTTGCCAAATTGCCAAATACAGACAGTGTATTATATTTTCCAGGTTTAACAGACAGTGTATTTCTTCATGTTTATAATTTCTTACATAGTTAACAATTTCTTTCTATTTCATTTTATAACTTCCTTACTACAATACTACTAACAACCTACCCCCCATCCTTACTTCTAATTCAATTTTTCTACACTACTTCAACAATCAATCAACACAACTCCTTTAAACCTACTATCCATTTTTCCTCAATCTAAACTAATTCCACCAACCCTAACAACATGAGATGGAAAATCAAATCCATTCAAACACCCAACTCAAAACCTCAACACCAATTTTCATCACAAATCCACAATATATAAATATCAAAACCCTAACTATAGGAAGTGGAAGAATCAAACCCCTTACCATGGAAGCTTTGATGATTCATGATGATTCTTCAAGACCTCATCCCAAGCTTGCTCATGTTCTTCCTCTCCTTCTCCACTTGCTCTTCTCCTCACAAAACCCTTTCTTTTTCCTCTCATGTTTTTATTCTATGCTTTTGTTTTTCAAATGGGAAGAAATGAGGAAAAATGTCTTTTTATAAGTTATTTCTACTAGCTTCCTCACATGCTCTTGTTTGGTTTTGGTGTGTTAGGTTGGAAAGAAAGACAAGGAAAGTGCTTGGATGGAAAGAAAATGAGGAAAGTGGTTTTATGATAACCTCACTAGTAAACTAAGGTGTAAACCCAACTCCTCCCAATTAATCCTCACACTCCTAATTTATTAATATAATTAATTTAATCGATTAAAATAATTCTGGGGAATTAAACATCGGATCCGAATATTATTTATTGAACCGAACGGAATGTCGCCAGATAAATTAATAAATATATTAATTAACACAAATATTCTCGTCGCAAAATAAATATCGATTGGTAATTCGAAAATATTAATATAATATATTATTAATAAAAACGGGCGTTACAAATATAAGTCTTTAGAAAATCCGATGAAATTTGAAGGAAATATACATCTTAAAAAAATATGATGAAATTTGAAGTGAATATAACTCTTCAGAATTCTGGTTAAAATTGAAGTGAATATAAGTCATCAGAAAATCAGGATAAAATCGAAGTGAACATAAATCTTAATATAATCTGAAATTTAAAGTGAATATAAGTCTTCAAAAAATCGGAGGAAATTTGAAGGAAATATAAATCTTAAAATAATCTGATGAATTTTGAAGTGAATATAAGTCTTTAGAAAATTCGGTGAAACTTAATGGATTATATGTCTTTAGAAAATTAAATGAAATTTGAAGTGAATATAAGTCTTCAGGAAATCTGGTTAAAATTGAAGTGAATACAAGTCTTCAGAAAATATGATGAAATTTGAAGTGAATATAATTCTTCAGAAAATCTAATGAAATTTTAAGTGAATATAAGTCTTTAGATAATCTGATGAAATTTGAAGTGAACATAAGTCTTCAGAAAATCTTGTGAAATTTGAACTGAATATAAGTCTACACAAAATCTGATAAAATTTGAAATGAATATAAGTCTTCAAAAAATCTTATGAAAATTGAAGTGAACATACATCTTAAGATAATCTGATGAAATTTGAAGTGAATATAAGTCTTCAGAAAATCCGATGAAATTTAAAGGAAATAAAAATCTTAAAAAAATATGATGAAATTTGAAGTAAATATAAGTCTTCAGAAAATCTGGTGAAACTAGAAGTGAATATAAGTCTTCAGAAAATTAGATGAAATTTGAAGTGAATATAAGTCTTTAGAAAATCTGGTTAAAATTGAAGTGAATATAAGCCTTCATAAAATTTGATGAAATCTTAAGTGAATATAACTTTTAAGAAAATTTGATGAAATTTGAAGTGAACATAAATCATAAGATAATCTGATGAAATTTTAAGTGAATATAAGTCTTTAGAAAATCTGATGAAATTTTAAGTGAATATAAGTCTTCAGATAATTTGATGAAATTTTAAGTGAATATAAGTCTTTAGAAAATCTGGTGAAAATTGAAGTGAACATAAATCTTAAGATAATCTGATGAAATTTGAAGTGAATATAAGTCTTCAAAATATCTGATGAAATTTGTAGTGAATAAAAGTCTTCAAAAAATCTTATGAAAATTCAAGTGAACATACATCTTAAGATAATCTGATGAAAATTGAAGTGAATTTAAGTCTTCAGAAAATCCGATAAAATTTGAAGCACATATAAATCTTAAAAAAATCTGATGAAATTTGAAGTGAATATAAGTCTTCAGAAAATTTGGTGAAACATGACTGAATATAAGTCTTCAGAAAATCTTGTGAAAATTGAAGTGAACATAAATCTTAAGATAATCTAATGAAATTTGAAGAAAATATAAGTCTTCACAAAATCTGATGAAATTTGAAGTGAATATAAGTATTCAAAAAATCTTATGAAAATTCAAGTGAACATACATCTTTTGATAATCTAATGAAATTTGAAGTGAATATAAGTCTTCAGAAAATCCGATGAAATTTGAAGGAAATATAAATCTTTAAAAAAACTGATGAAATTTGAAGTGTATATAAGTCTTCAGAAAATCTGGTGAAACTAGAAGTGAATATAAGTCTTCAGAAAATTAGATGAAATTTGAAGTGAATATAAGTCTTCTCAAAATCTGGTTTAAATTGAAGTGAATATAATTCTTCAGTATATCTGGTTAAAATTTAAAGTGAATATAACTTTTCAGAAAATCTGATGAAATTTGAGGTGAATATAAGTCTTCAAAAAATCTGATGAAACTTGAAGTGATTAGAATTCTTCAATAAATCATATGAAAATTCAAGTGAACATACATTTTAAGATAATCTAATGAAATTTGAAGTGAATATAAGTCTTCAGTAAATTTGATTAAAGCGAGGAAATATAAATCTTTAAAAAATCTAATGAAATTAGAAGTGAATATAAGCCTTTAGAAATCTCGTAAAAATTGAAGTGAATATAAGTCTTCAGTAAATCTAGTTAAAATTGAAGTGAACATAAATCTTAAGATAATCTGATGAAATTTGAAGTGAATATAAGTCTTCAGAAAATCCAATGAAAATTACAGTGAATATACATCTTAAGATAATCTGATGAAATTTGAAGTGAATATAAGTCTTCAGAAAATTTGATGAAATTTTAAGTGAATATATGTCTTCAGATAATCTCATGAAATTTGAAGTGAACATAAGTCTTCAGAAAATCTTGTGAAATTTGAAGTGAATATAAGTCTACACAAATTCTGATGAAATTTGAAGTGAATATAAGTCTTCAAAAAATCTTATGAAAATTGAAGTGAACATACATCTTAAGATAATCTGATGAAATTTGAAGTGAATATAAGTCTTCAGAAAATCTGGTGAAACTAGAAGTGAATATAAGTCTTCAGAAAATTAGATGAAATTTGAAGTGAATATAAGTCTTTAGAAAATCTGGTTAAAATTGAAGTAAATATAAGCCTTAATAAAATCTAATGAAATTTGATGAAATTTGAAGTGAATATAAGTCTTCCGAAAATCTAGTGAAAATTGAAGTGAACATAAATCTTAAGATAATCTGATGGAATTTTAAGTGAATATAAGTCTTTAGAAAATCTGATGAAATTTTAAGTGAATATAAGTCTTAAGATAATCTGATGAAATTTTAAGTGAATATAAGTTTTCAAAAAATATGGTGAAAATTGAATTGAACATAAATCTTAAGATAATTTGATGAAATTTGAAGTGAATATAAGTCTTCACAATATCTGATGAAATTTGAAGTGAATATAAGTCTTCAAAAAATCTTATGAAAATTCAAGTGAACATAAATCTTGAGATAATCTGATGAAAATTGAAGTGTGTTCGCGTTAAAAGGTGACGCGCTAGAGGATTCGAATATGAATTCAGATCTTCTGGCTCGAAACGATTTACTCTTTTGATTTGTTTATAAAGATGCCGCGAGCATCAAGCTTTATTATTTTCAACACAAGAAAGATGATTTAATGATTATGAAAAAGGGGAAAGCTGTTAATACCCTCAATTGATTTGATATGCGTATTGACTAGCGCAAACTAGACACAACGCATTGGGGAGATTCTGAGTAAGGGGGTTTGTTATATAAAGGGAATAGATGGAGCACCCTAAATATATATGGTTATCCATAGCTTTATATATGAATATGTTTGATATGTTTGTGTGTTTTAATTGCTATTTCTATGATTGGGAAAGTTTCTCCTTTGGGATTTTAAGAAGAATAGATTATGTGGGATCCTAGTGTTTGTTATTATTGTGCTCGCAAAGATCTGTGGATCTTCTGCATACATATCCTAGTGGGAATCGAGCATTTGTAGCTCGGATCTGAGGATCTATGGTTTGTTTGGTCCGAGGAGATAGAAATTTGCTCGGCAAGGATGAGACCTTGTGCCTACGTATTCTCAAAAGGATGTTGAGAAAGTCAGAGCAATCGTAGCTCCCACTTATGCTAGTGGAAAGCAACGAGATGTTAGTAAGAGACAGACAAATGTCATCTTAATGAAAAATGTATCTAATCTATTTCATCACATACATTTGTGAAAAGTTTGACTGATTAAAATCTTTCATCGTAAGTTATAGGTGTTTTGCTTGAGTGTACAAGCGTTACCACTTACATGTTTAAGAAAGATGTTTGAAAAAGATGATTGAATCTTTTAACTGTAAGCATTGGGTGTTTTGCTTGAGTATACAAGCGTTACCACTTACAATTAAGAGATGTTTTTGTTTGAAAAGAGTTTGAAAAGTTTTGATTGTATGTGATGTGATAGATAAGATACTTCTTCCATAGAGATGATAGATGTCTAAATCTCAAGGAGAAATTGATTGGATTAAGGGATGCTTTTAAGAAGCCCATAGGTCCTTGTATTGTTAGCCCAAGAGGAGGCATTCGAGGTCATCGAGGTCATCGAGGGTCCTTGTATGAAGCTCAAGAGGAAGCTATAGGGTATGGTCGGCTTTGTGTTAAAAGGATTTCACCGGAAACCATCCTTTTGGAATTAAGAGCAATTTCAGAGAAATTATACTGGGTTCTATCCTAACGTGGGTGATTCTTTGTATTGGAAGCCCAATAGGAGGCATAAGAGATTTCTGTCTCTTTCATTGTATAATGCCCAAGAGAAGGCTAAACTCAATGAGGAGTTCTTTTGAACGAAGCCCAAGAGGAGGCTGACTCAACAGGGGAGTGTGTCTTATATGAAGCCTAAGCGGAGGCTAAACTCAGATGAATGAGTTTTCTTATATGAAGCCTAAGAGGAGGCTAAACTCTGTGGGAAGAGTTATCTTGTATAAAGCCCAAGCGGAGGCTAAACTCATGGGGATGAATTATCTTGTATAAAGCCCAAGCGGAGGCTACAACTGTGGGGAACCTATTGGTTAGACTAATTTATAATTAGACAGTTGTATAAACAAGTGTGTGTGTGTGATATGTATTCACAGGAGTTTATGAAGGAAATATAAACAATGCATGATGTTTATTTACAAAAGTTTATGAAGTAAATATAAACAAGTGTCTGTGAAACGAACGTTTAAAACGAGCGTAACTTGATTATTTACAAGTTTGAACTGTGTACAAGGAAGTAAATATGTACACGAACGAGTATTTATGTACGGAGAAGATGAGGATGTACATAGGAAGGTTGGGACTTACACCATAAGGGAGGCCCATTGGTTTGAAAGCAGTTTCACAGGGAATAATGCTCCTTTCAATACCAATGGTATTCAGTGTAGACGAAACAGAAATGAACGATCGAAGTTTATCTGTGTTTGAAAAAAGTATCTGTATTATGTACAGATGAAAGTTTGTATGAAAAGAAATTGATATGTACAAAGAAAAGATATGTATGTACATGAAAGAATGTTGGTTTGTGTATACTCAAGTGAAGTGAAGACAAATGATCGGAGTTTGTCTGTACTTGAGTATAAAAAATATCTGTGTTATGTACAGATGAAAACTTATATGTGTTTGGAAATAATTTGATATGTACAAAGAAATATTATGTACACAAAAGAATGTTATGGGACTTACACCGTGAGGGAGGCCCATTGGTTTAAAAGAAGTTTCATTGGGAACAAATCTTCTCCTAGAACCAATAGATACGGTGTATAAACAAACGAAAACAAACGAAAGAAATTTGTTTATGTTTGAATATTAACAATGATGATTTGAGTATGTACGAGAAAAATTGAATATGTACATAAAAGGATTGGGACTTACACAGTAAGGGAGGCCCATGATCGATTGAGAAATTCGAGAGAAAACGAATTCGATTTTATCGTTTAAATCGGATCGATCATGGCAAAAAGATGCAAGTTTGATAAAAAGTTTTGAAAAATGATTTTGAAAATGTTTTGAAATGTGAGGTTCATTTATGAGAAGTTTTGAAAAGAATCGGAAGTCGAAAACTTGAAAAATTCACCTTTTAAAGTGTTTTGAAAAAGTGCTCAGAACGTCGTTTTCGGCTCGATTAAAATATAATCAGATGAAAGTTTTTTCTGAAAATTCTTGCACAATCATAAAATAGATATATTTATTGACAAGTGTACAAAAAATCACCTCAAAATGAGGAGTTTTGATTGGTTAAAAAAAAGTGAAAGTTTTGTAAAAAACATGAAAAAATATGAAGAGTTTTAAAAAGAATGGTCTTGTGGAGAGTTGAACCCCTGACCTGTTGGATGGCTACGTGGCACAAAGGACTACGGGCAAGCTAGCAACCATTGGGACAAACGCGCGTTTGTGTTTATGAACCAAAACAAGTGTAAACAACATATTGGAAATTTTGAATTTTTAAACTCAAGAACACGCGCGCAGGCTTGTTCTTTGTTTTTGATTTTCAGATTCAACAATCCAAGCTATAATCGTCGTTTCTCAATGAAATTTGATGAAATAAACATGAAAATTGCTCGGTTTTGAACAAGGAATACGATGATGACTGTTAATTGCATTTATTTTTAGTCTAGCATGTTTGAATTTCTGGGAACCACGAAGAACCCTAGAACTGACTTTTCTAAATTAAATGATGTATGATTGATGATTCTTTGATTTTTTTGAGGGCTTATGATCGTGATAAGTGCAGAAAGATATTGGCCAAGAGTTTTTTTACTTAAGTGCAAAGAATCATGATATTAGAGTTCGAGTTCATACCTGTTCAAGTTGTGATCGAAGATGATGATTGCGCGTTTCCAAAACTTGTTTTTCGATTGCTACAGCATCATCGGCCTATGTAGAAGCTATATGGATGGTCTGCTTGCCTCGAGCTTGCTTCAATCCTTCCACTCAAGTCAACCTACAGTCAGCTTAACATGAAACTTGAAATCGTGGTTAATGGAGTTACAGTTTGATGTTAATGGTTTGGATCATTCCTGTGAGGTATACTGATGATGTTTGAATGATTACAACACAAGTTAATCAAGCCTAGCCACGATTTTGAAACTTAAGGCAGTTTGTACAAGCATATGTTCATGGCATGTGATTTCTGATTTTCAGCTTTGATCATGTTGTTTTTAAGTTTTGAACAAGTTTGATATTGATTATGGAATGTGTTTGACACCAATTTGACAAAAGTTTCTCATCAATTTTCAAAAATGCAAGTTTTGGCAATTTGAACTATGTTTCTTGATTTTGAAGAAAGAAGAGAGAAAGCATAACTTTGCATTGCTTTGGTGTAATTTTAACTTGAAATGATGCTCTATTTATAGGCCAATATCTCTGAAATGTTAGGCATGAGTACATGGCATTTGGAAATTCAAGGTTGCCTTAAGGGGTAAGAATGACTTTTCAAAAAGGAAAAAGGAAGCTTCATCTTTTTACCATGTGTGAAAATCTTCCAATTGATCTTATCTCATCTCAATTATATCTAGCTGATATTTATCAGCTCTAAGCTTGAATTGGCAAGGTGGCAATGCTTCTAGATGAAGAAATCTCTAAATGACCTATAATTTGAAATTTTGACCTTGAAAAAACCATGTTCATGGAGCCTTATGTTTCAATTTCAAAAGTATAGCTAGACTCCATGGATTTGAGAGTTCTTGGACATTTTGGAAAGATTGTTTCAAGAGCTACAACGTTCATGTTTTGAGTTTTTTCCAATTCAAAATGGAACTAGGTGAAAAAATGGCATGAAGTTTGGAAAAAATAAGAAATTTTAACACTTAGAAATTTTTCTAAGTATTGAAACTTTTGACTTTTTGTTGACTTTTCCAAATTCTTTGATTTGTTATGATCATGATGGATCATTTGAAGTATTTTGATGATGGAAAAAGTTTTGTTTTGAAAAATTTGACCAAAAGTCAAAGTTTGACTTTTCTGTGCAGATGAAAATTCATCGATGTTTCGAAATTGATGATGAAGTCGTGAACTTGTGATGTTTTGAATCCAGAAATTAGGTCAAGATGTTGTATCTAAGATATAATGACCAATCTCTAGCCAAAAAAGTCATTTCTTGTTCAAAAAGTCAGAGAATACTCATGCCCGATCAAAACCCTAATTGGTCGATCCTCGATTGATCAATGAGAAAAAATGGATATCTGATGATCAGAGGTTAATGATTTGATCAAGATATATCAAGTGAGGTGATTAAAACTCAAACCCTAATTGGTTGCCTCTTGAATCAGATGAAAATCTGATGAAACCCTAATTTTGACCTGTGAATGCTACACCCGATTAATGCTGTCTGAACTGTTAGTTATGCAATCATTCAAATGTAAGGTGGTATATTAGGTCAAAAATTGGGGTATGACAAAGTGAACTTGAGTATTCAGAAAATCCGATGAAATTTGAAGGAAATATAAATCTTAAAATTATCTGATGAAATTTGAATTGAATATAAGTCTTCAGAAAATTTTGTGAAACTTGATTGATTATATGTCTTTAGAAAATTAGATGAAATTTGAAGTGAATATAAGTCTTCAGGAAATCTGGTTAAAATTGAAGTGAATAAGTCTTCAGAAAATATGATGAAATTTGAACTGAATATAAGTACACAAAAAATCTTATGAAAATTCAAGTAAATATACATCTTAAGATAATCTGATAAAATTTGAAGTGAATATAAGTCTTCAGAAAATCTGATGTAATTTTAAGTGAATATAAGTCTTCAGATAATCTGATGAAATTTAAAGTGAACATAAGTTTTCAGAAAATCTTGTGAAATATGAAGTGAATATAAGTCTACACAAAACCTGATGAAATTTGAAGTGAATATAAGTCTTCAAAAAATCTTATGAAAATTGAAGTGAACATACATCTTAAGATAATCTGATGAAATTTGAAGTGAATATAAGTCTTCAGAAAATCTGATGAAATTTAAAGGAAATATAAATCTTAAAAAAATCTGATGAAATTTGAAGTAAATATAAGTCTTCAGAAAATCTGGTGAAACTAGAAGTGAATATAAGTCTTCAGAAAATTAGATGAAATTTAAAGTGAATAAAAGTCTTTAGAAAATCTGGTTAAAATTGAAGTGAATATAAGCCTTCATAAAATCTGATGATATTTGAAGTGAATATAACTTTTAAGAAAATTTGATAAAATTTGAAGTGAATAATAGTCTTCCGAAAATCTGGTGAAAATTGAAGTGAACATAAATCATAAGATAATCTGATGAAATTTTAATTTAATATAAGTCTTTAGAAAATCTGATGAAATTTTAATTGAATATAAGTCTTTAGAAAATCTGGTGAAAATTGAAGTGAATAAAAGTGTTCAAAAAATCTTATGAAAATTCAAGTGAACATACATCTTAAGATAATCTGATGAAAATTGAAGTGAATTTAAGTCATCAGAAAATCCGATGAAATTTGAAGGACATATAAATCTTAAAATATTCTGATGAAATTTGAAGTGAATATAAGTCTTCAGAAAATTTGGTGAAACTTGATTGAATATAAGTCTTCTGAAAATCTTGTGAGAATTGAAGTGAACATAAATCTTAAGATAATCTGATGAAATTTGAAGTGAATATAAGTCTTCACAAAATCTGATGAAATTCGAAATGAATAGAAGCATTCAAAAAATCTTATGAAAAATCAAGTGAACATACATCTTAAGGTGATCTGATGAAATTTGAAGTGAATATAAGTCTTCAGAAAATCTGGTGAAAATTGAAGTGAACATAAATCTTAAGATAATCCGATGAAGTTTTAATTGAATATAACTCTTCAGAAAATCTGATGAAATTTTAATTGAATATAAGTCTTCACAAAATCTTATGAAACTTGAAGTGATTATAAGTCTTCAAAAAATCTTACGAAAATTCAAGTGAACATACATTTTAAGATAATCTAATGAAATTTGAAGTGAATATAAGTCTTCCGTAAATCCGATAAAAGTAAGGAAATATAAATCCTAAAAAAATCTGATAAAATTTGAAGTGAATATAAGTCTTTAGAAATCTCGAAAAAATTCAAGTGAAATATAAGTCTTTAGAAAATCTGGTTAAAATTGAAGTGAACATAAATCTTAAGATAATCTGATGAAATTTGAATTGAATATAAGTCTTCAGAAAATCCGATGAAAATTCAAGTGAATATACATCTTAAGATAATCTGAAGAAATTTGAAGTGAATATAAGTCTTTAGAAAATCTGATGAAATTTTAAGTGAATATAGGTCTTTAGATAATCTGATGAAATTTGAAGTGAACATAAGTCTTCAGAAAATCTTGTGAAATTTGAAGTGGATATAAGTCTACACAAAATCTGATGAAATTTGAAGTGTATATAAGTCTTCATAATATCTGATGAAATTGGAAGTGAATATAAGTCTTCAAAAAATCTTATGAAAATTCAAGTGAACATACATCTTAAGATAATCTGATGAAAATTGAAGTGAATTTAAGTCTTCAGAAAATCCGATGAAATTTGAAGGAAATATAAATCTTAAAATAATCTGATGAAATTTGAAGTGAATATAAGTCTTTAGAAAAGTTGGTGAAACTTGATTGATTATATGTCTTTAGAAAATTAGATGAAATTTGAAGTGAATATAAGTCTTCAGGAAATCTAGTTAAAATTGAAGTGAATAAGTCTTCAGAAAATATGATGAAATTTGAAGTGAATATAAGTACACCAAAAATCTTATGAAAATTCAAGTGAATATACGTCTTAAGATAATCTGATGAAATTTGAAGTGAATATAAGTCTTCAGAAAATCTGATGAAATTTTAAGTGAATATAAGTCTTCAGATAATCTGATGAAATATGAAGTGAATATAAGTCTTCATAAAATCTTGTTAAATATGAAGTGAATATAAGTCTACACAAAATCTGATGAAATTTGAAGTGAATATAAGTCTTCAAAACATCTTTTGAAAATTGAAGTGAACATACATCTTAAGATAATCTGAAGAAATTTGAAGTGAATAAAAGTCTTCAGAAAATCTGATGAAATTTAAAGGAAATATAAATCTTAAAAAAATATGATGAAATTTGAAGTAAATATAAGTCTTCAGAAAATCTGGTGAAACTTGAAGTGAATATAAGTCTTCAGAAACCTAGATGAAATTTTAAGTGAATATATGTCTTTAGAAAATCTGGTTAAAATTGAAGTGAATATAAGCCTTCATAAAATCTGATGAAATTTGAAGTGAATATAACTTTTAAGAAAATATGATGAAATTTGAAGTGAATAATAGTGTTCCGAAAATCTTCTGAAAATTGAAGTGAACATAAATCATAAGATAATCTGATGAAATTTTAAGTGAATATAAGTCTTTAGAAAATATGATGAAATTTTAAGTGAATATAAGTCTTCAGATAATTTGATGAAATTTTAAGTGAATATAAGTCTTCAGAAAATCTGGTGAAAATTGAAGTGAACATCAATCTTAAGATAAACTGATGAAATTTGAAGTGAATATAAGTCTTCACAATATCTGATGAAAATTGTAGTGAATAAAAGTCTTCAAAAAATCTTATGAAAATTCAAGTGAACATACATCTTAAGATAATCTGATGAAAATTGAAGTGAATTTAAGTCTTCAGATAATCCGATGAAATTTGAAGGACATATAAATCTTAAAAAAATCTGATGAAATTTGAAGTGAATATAAGTCTTCAGAAAATTTGGTGAAACTTGATTTAATATAAGTCTTCAGAAAATCTTTTGAAAATTAAATTGAACATAAATCTTAAGATAATCTGATGGAATTTGAAGTGAATATCAATCTTCAGAAAATCTGATGATATTTGAAGTGAATATAAGCATTCAAAAAATCTTATGAAAATTCAAGTGAACATACATCTTAAGATAATCTGATGAAATTTGAAGTGAATACAAGTCTTCAGAAAATCTGGTGAAAATTGAAGTGAACATAAATCCTAAGATAATCTGATGAAATTTGAAGTAAATATAAGTCTTCACAATATCTGATGAAATTTGTAGTGAATAAAAGTATTCAAAAACTCTGATGAAATTTGAAGTGAATATAAATCTTCAGAAATCTGGTGAAAATTGAAGTTAATATAAGTCTTCAGAAAATCTAGTGAAAATTGAAGTGAATATAAGTCTTCACAAAATCTGGTTAAAATTGAAGTGAACATAAATCTTAAGATAATCTGATGAAATTTGAAGTGAATATAAGTCTACAAATAATCTGATGAAATTTTTAGTGAATATAAGTCTTCAAAATATCTTATGAAAATTGAAGTGAACATACATCTTAAGATAATCTGATGAAATTTGAAGTGAATATAAGTCTTCAGGAAATGCGAAGAAATTTGAAGAAAATATAAATCTGAATAAAATTTTATGAAATTTGATGTTAATATAGTTCTTAAGGAAATCTGGTGACTCTTGAAGTGAATATAAGTCTTCGAAAAATCAGATGAAATTTGAAGTGGATATAACTCTTCAGATAATCTGATGAAATTTGAAGTGAATATCAGTCTTCATAAAATCTGGTGAAAATCGAAGTGAACATAAATCTTCAGATAATCTGATGAAATTTGAAGTGAATATAAGTCTTCAGAAAATCTGGTAAAACTCGAAGTGAATTTAAGTCTTCAGAAAATCTGATTAAATTTGAAGTGAATATAAGTCTTCATAAAATCTGATGAAACAGTTGGAAGAGTTACTAGAGAAGAAGTTTATTCGTCCTAGTATTTCGCCGTGGGGTGCGCCGGTGTTGTTAGCTAAGAGGAAGGAAGGTACGATGAGATTGTGTGTTGACTACGGAAATTGAATAAAGTGACGATCAGAATCGATATCCATTGTCGAGGATTGATGATTTGATGGATCGATTAGTTGAGCTGTATTTAGTAAAATTAGTGCGAGGTCTGGATATCATCGTGTTCGTGTTAAGGCGGGATATTCAAAAGGCTATTTAGGGCGGGTATGGATAATGGTGTCCCGTTAGGTGTGAGTTCTAAAGTCCCACGAATAATAAGCGACTCATCGTTTGAGCAAGATGTTGGATTAGCTGAGGCTATTCTTGGGTTGAATGTTTGAAGTTAAACCAAGTGATTATGAATCGTTTTGATGAGTCGATGCATATTCTTGGCCTAGAAGATATTGCTAATTAAGAAGGATGACTCTTAGAATGAAATGGTGTGGTTGGAATGTTGCAACACTTAGGTTGATCGTGAAGTTGTCGTGAGTTAACTCCTTGTTTCTTGAAAAGATTAATTGTGTCGTTGTCAATGGTTGATATAAAGTATGCAATGATGTGAATTGGTTATTGGAATTGTAACTTGAATTAATCATGGTGAATGATGTGTGTTGCGGTATGTTGAAGTTAGGATCTCAAATTTTGCATTCTATGATGTTTTGGGATTTTCACTCTCAAGGTGAAATCGATTACCTATCATGTGAATTGATTTCCGGCTGACAAATTTTTGAAAACTTGTAAAATCCATAACGAGTTTGGATGTACGAATTGAGTTTCGTTTGAAGTGTTGGAAAGATAATGTGATGAACTTTGTTTTACAAATGGGTCTAACACTTGTAAGTAAATTTATTTATCGTGTAGTGATGTTTGAGGAGAGGAGTTATTGTTAATGTGGTTCTTGGTACAAAACTTGTTTCTATGACACGTTCAAGACGTCAACTTTAGAGATAGGAAATTGAAGAAGATATTGGAAGATGCTCGGAGAAATAGATTTGTAAAACCAAGTGTATTGTTTTGGGATTCGATTGTGAGAAAGGATTCCAAGAGTTGAAGGGAGGTTGACTAGTGCTCCGATTCTAATTTTGCGAATCCGAAATAATTGTTATTGTGTATCGTGATGGATGGTGTTTGATGCAAGATAAGCGGTTGTGGCTTATGCTTCAAGAGCAGTTTGGTCGTGAATTGGATTTAATGGGACAATTCGGAGACTTAAGTTTAGTATGCGAAACTACTCAGAATAGTGTGAAATTGGACATGTTGAAGTCGACTAGTGGTATTTTGGAAGAGATTGAAATGAATGATACGATGTTTGGGTTGTCGAAAATCAAAGATTGAACATCGAAATCGTCGGGATTGATGGAACCTTGTTTGTTCCGAATGGAAATGGGATGGCATTTCTATGGATTTAAATGATAGTTGTTGAGGACAACTAAGAGCGTGATTCTTTGGGTTATGCCAACCGATTGACAAAGTACGCTCACTTTATTCCGATAAGAATGGATTATCCGATGGAGAGATTGGCGGTGTATGTTGAGAAGATTTGAGTTTGCATGGTATTCCGTCTAGCATCGTGTAAGATAGAGATCGGGTTCACGTCAAGTTCGGGATGGGATTGCGAGGAAGCTCGGGTACTAAGTTACGATTGAGTTCCAGCATATCGATTCGCGAAGGATGGTCGGACGGAGACGATTCGATCGTTAGAAGTTTTGTTGAGGGCTTATGTGTTGGAGAAGGTGGAGCTTGGGATAGCTATTTGCCGTTGATAGAGTTTACCTGACAATAGTTTTCATTCGAGCATTGGTATGGCTCCGTTCGAGGCATTGCGGTGGGAGGTGTCGGGGCCGGGTTGTGTGGTATGAATCTGGAGAAAGTCGTGATTGGACGGAGATTGTTCAACAAACTTCGGAAAAATATTAAGATGATTAGGAGAAGATGAGAGCTTCCGGTCGTCGAAAAGTTATCATGATAAGAGGAGGAAAGATCTTGGAGTTTAGTGAAGGAGATCATGTGTTCATCGAGTTACTCGATGATGGTATACAATTCGGTGGTATTGGTCGAGCTTTAAAGTCAAAGAAGTTGACTCCAGCTTTCTTGGTCCGTTTCGATTACCAAGAGAGTTGGAAAGTGGCTTATCAGTTACTTTCAGCCTTCATGAATTTGCATGATGTTTTCCATGTTCTGATGATTGAGGTACATTGCGGATCCATCTCAATTGAAGTGGATGATGTTCGGTGCGGGATAATTTGATGTTGAAGCGGACTGCTGTGAATTGAGGATCAGAAGAAGCAATTCGATGTAAATAGATAGCAGTGCAGTAGCTTGGAGAGGACCAGTGAAGGAAATGTCACTTGGGAACCGGAGAGTCGAGATGAAGGACTCGTATCCTGAACTTTTAGTCTAAGGTATGTTTTCGAGGATGAAAACTCTTTTAGTGGGGGAGTTGTGACACCCGATTTAATTAAAATATTAAATTGGTAGAATTTAATTATTTATTTAATTAAAGTCTTAAGTATTTATATTAATGGATTAATTGGATTAATTAAAGAGAAGAAGAGATGGAGGTGTGAGGTGTAATTAGAATTGTAGGAGTAAATTACTCTACTCTTACTAATTACCATTTATTTTATTTTCTTGGAATAAATAAAGGAAAGAAAGAAAAAATAGGTTTTTGGAGAAAGCTATTATAAGTTGGAGAGAAGAAGAAGAGAGGAAAAGTGACGCGGGAAATCGAAGAACATCACGAGGGGGTGATTTCTTTCGATTAATATGCCTTATGGGTTTTGGGAATCAAATGGATAATTGGGTATGTTAGGAATTTTGAATTTTATGATTATAAGTTATAGAATAAAACCCTATTTTGTCGAAGTTTTGGAATTAGGATCGTTAGTATGTCAAATGAATAGTATGGATGAGTAAACTGTGTTGTTTGATGTTATAATGGTGTAAAATGATCATGATTTGGTGTTCTAATGTCACATTTCGTATTGGAAAGTGTGGAGATGATAAAGGATGCAAAATGCTGTCAAAAGTAGCTTGTTATAAGTCGTGAGGAAGGTTCCTGGGGAGGAACCGAGTTCTGATGATTATTCAAAAGCGGAGTTTTACACTCGGGAACCCGTTCTGTCTATGTCGAACCGGGTTCCCATACAAAAACCAGGGAGCGAGATTTTCAACTTTGAACCGGTTCTGTATAGGTGGGAACCGGTTCCATGTGTATTTTCAAAACTTCTAAAACTTCAAAATTCATATTTTCTAATAGTAACTCGATTAGAGTGCCGTTTTAAAGTATTATTTCTACTTAAATACCTTTCAAAAATGGAAAAATATTATTTTGCTAAAATTATTTTAAAGAGTCGAGCTTCGATTTTGAAAAGTATGGATTAATTAAGGATAATGAGAAATTAATATGAATGGCTTGAGTTATCGGATGAGGACTAATGCTTACAATGTTGTGTTGATTATTCATTATGATTGAATGCGATACATTGGTGATTGGCAATAAGTGAATTTTGTTGAGATGGTAATCTATGAATTAGTTTAGATTGTTTGACAAGTTGAATGGAGATTAGCGTTCATGTGATGTTTCTTTCCTTGTGATTATTCATGATTGTATGGTATCATGTGTTATTGTTATTATATCTTGGTGATAGTCTTCTTGATTGAAGAGTAAGCGTTTGGCGTGTTTATGCTTTGTGATAATTTAATTTATGATTATATTGTTTATCATGTGATAGATTGGTATTGGTATTTATGTGGAATTATGTTGTTATCATATTAGTTGAATTGTCATAATAACTTTTATGATGCATGCATGAGCATTTGATAAATGGTTCATTCCATTAATAAAAGGAAGTGAGTAGCGAGCCAATAGACTTACAGTGTGAGGTAGTGAGGCTAGATTCTTGACCCGGTGGTTATCGTGAATCGAGTTGGATTCTTGACTCTGTGTTTTGGGCGAATCATGGATATACATGCTCCACATGTAAATCGGAGGAAATTGGGTGAACTCGGTTCACGTTTTGATACCACATGCATAGAGTGAGCATTGCATAGGATTGTAACATGCTAGGATGGATTCCAGTGTTCGCAATTCCATTGTTTGTTATATCGTGTTCATTGTGTGAGCGCCTTGTGGAATTGATTATGATTTGTGTTTGGTTAATGGATTAACGTGTCAAATTATTACATTTGCATTTTAAAGCATTATAATGCATATATTGAATTGAAATCTCACCCTTACTTTGTAATTTGAGATCCGAAGTGATTATTGCTTGGAGTCGGTGAGAGGATAAGCTCTAGAAATTGAGTGTTAATTAGTCCACGATAGGTGTAGGTAATCTGGTAGATGTAACGAAGCAGTTGTTTGAATCCTTTAATGGATATTTTTAATGGTTTTGAATCATGTTTTGATGTTATGTCAGGAATAATTATGGATGTTGTATTAGGGATCCGTTGTGTTTCATTTAAATTGGTAAACATAACCTTAAGTATTTTTCATTTAATTAATTTTCTTCGGTGAAAGCATGACAAGCATTTTAATTATATTAAAATTGTGATGCCTCTTGATATGTGTTATATACTCTGATTATTATTATAAAATCGCGGGTAATTAGAAGGGGTGTTACAAATATAAGTCTTCAGAATTCTGGTGAAAATTGAAGTGAATATAAGTCTTCAAAAATCTAGTGAAAATTGAAGTGAATATAAGTCTTTAGAAAATCTGGTTAAAATTGAATTGAACATAAATCTTAATATAACCTGATGAAATTTGAAGTGAGTATAAGTCTTCAGAAAATCTGATGAAATATGAAGTGAATATAAGTCTTCAGAAAATTTGGTGAAAATTGAAGTGAACATAAATCATAAGATAATCTGTTGAAATTTGAAGTGAATATAAGTCTACACAAAATTTGATGAAATTTAAAGTGAATATTAGTCTTCAAAAAATCTTATGAAAATTCAAGTGAACATACATCTTAAGATAATCTGATGAAATTTGAAGTGAATAGAAGTCTTCAAAAAATCCAATGAAATTTCAAGGAAATATCAATCTTAAAAAAATCTGATGAAATTTGAAGTGAATATAAGTCTTCAGAAATCTGGTGAAAATTTAAGTTAGTATAAGTCTTTAGAAATCTAGTGAAAATTGAAGTGAATATATGTCTTCAGAAAATCTGGTAAAAATTGAAGTGAATATAAATCTTAATATGATCTGCTGAAATTTGAAATGAATATAAGTCTTCGGAAAATCTGATGAAATTTGAAATGAATATAAGTCTTGAATCGATGAATTGAAGTGAATATAAATCTTAAGATAATCAGATAAATTTGAAGTTAATATAAGTCTACAAAAACATTGAAATTTGAAGTGAATATAAGTCTTCAAAATGTTATGAAAATTGAAGTGAACATACATCTTAAGATAAATCTTAGAATTTAAAGTGAATATAAGTCTTCAAAAATCAATGAAATTTGATGAATATAAATCTTAAAAATCGGTGAAATTTGAAGTGAATATAAGTCTTCGAAACACGGTGAAAATTAGTGAATATAATTCTTGGAAAATCCGGATAAAATTGAAGTGAACATAAATCTTAATATAATCAGATGAAATTTGAAGTGAATAAAACTCTTTAGAAAATCTGATGAAATTTGAAGTGAATATAAGCCTTTAGAAAATCTGGTGAAACTTTATTGAATATAAGTCTTCCAAAAAATTAGATGAAATTTGAAGTGAATATAAGTCTTCGGAAAATCTATTGAAAATTGAAGTGAACATAAATCTTAAGATAATCTGTTGAAATTTGAAGTGAATATAAGTCTACAAAAAATCTAATGAAAATTTAAGTGAATATAAGTCTTCAAATATCTTGAAAATTGAGTGAACATAGTCAAGATAATCGTGAAATTTGAAGTGAAAATAAGTCATCAGAAAATCCGATGAAATTTGAAGGAAATATAAATCTTAAAAAAATCTTATGAAATTTGAGGTTAATATAAGTCTTCAGAAAATCTGGTGAAGCTTGAAGTGAATATAAGTCTTCAGAAAATCAGATGAAATTTGAAGTGAATATAAGTCTTCAGATAATCTGATGAAATTTGAAGTGAATATAAGTCTTCATAAAATATGGTGAAAATCGAAGTGAACATAAATCTTCAGATAATCTGATGAAATTTTAAGTGAATATAAGTCTTTAGAAAATTTGGTGAAAATTGAAGTGAACCTAAATCTTAAGATAATCTGATGAAATATTAAGTGAATCTAAGTCTTCAAAAAATATGATGAAATTTTAAGTGAATATAAGTCTTCAGATAATCTGATGAAATTTGAAGTGAAGATAAGTCTTAAGAAAATCTGGTGAAATTGGAAGTGAATATAAGTCTTCAAAAAATCTGATGAAATTTTAAGTGAATATAGGTATTCAAAAAATCTTATGAAAATTTAAGTGAACATACATCTTTACATAATCTGATGAAATTTGAAGTGAATAAAGGTCTTCAAAAAATCCAATGAAATATGAAGGAAATATAAATCTTAAAAAAATATGATGAAATTTGAAGTGAATATAAGTCTTCAGAAATCAAGTGAAAATTGAAGTGAATATAAGTCCTAGGAAAATTTGGTTAAAATTGAAGTGAACATAAATCTTAATATAATCTGATAAAATTTAAAGTGAATGTAAGTCTTCAGAAAATCTGGTGAAAATTGAAGTGAACATAAATCTTAAGAAAATCTGATGAAATTTGAAGTGAATATAAGTCTTCGGAAAATCTGATGAAAATTGAAGTGAACATAAATCTTAAGATAATCTGATGAAATTTGAAGTGAAAATAAGTCTACACAATACCTGATGAAATTTGAAGTGAATATAAGTCTTCAAAAAACTTATGAAAATTCAAGTGAACATACATCTTAAGATAATCTGATTAAATTTGAAGTGAATAGAAGTCTTCAAAAAATCCAATGAAAGTGGAAATATAATCTTAAAAATGGAAAAAATTTGAAGTGAATATAAGTCTTCAGAAATCTGGTGAAAATTTAAGTTAGTATAAGTCTTTAGAAATCTAGTGAAAATTGAAGTGAATATATGTCTTCAGAAAATCTGGTAAAAATTGAAGTGAACATAAATCTTAATATGATCTGCTGAAATTTGAAATGAATATAAGTCTTCGGAAAATCTGATGAAATTTGAAATGAATATAAGTCTTCAGAAAATCTGATGAAAATTGAAGTGAACATAAATCATAAGATGATCTGATGAAATTTGAAGTTAATATAAGTCTACACAAAAGCGGATGAAATTTGAAGTGAATATAAGTCTTCAAAAAATGTTATGAAAATTCAAGTGAACATACATGTTAAGATAATCTGCTTAAATTTGAAGTGAATAGAAGTCTTCAAAAAATCCAATGAAATTTGATGGAAATATAAATCTTTAAAAAATCTGATGAAATTTGAAGTGAATATAAGTCTTCAGAAACCTGGTGAAAATTGAAGTGAATATAATTCTTCAGAAAATCCGGATAAAATTGAAGTGAACAAAATCTTAATATAATTGATGAAATTTGAAGTGAATATAACTCTTTAGAAAATCTGATGAAATTTGAAGTGAATATAAGCCTTTAGAAAATCTGGTGAAACTTTATTGAATATAAGTCTTCCAAAAAATTAGATGAAATTTGAAGTGAATATAAGTCTTCGGAAAATCTATTGAAAATTGAAGTGAACATAAATCTTAAGATAATCTGTTGAAATTTGAAGTGAATATAAGTCTACAAAAAATCTAATGAAATTTTAAGTGAATATAAGTCTTCAAAATATCTTATGAAAATTGAAGTGAACATACATCTTAAGATAATCTAATGAAATTTGAAGTGAATATAAGTCTTCAGAAAATCAGGTGAAACTAGAAGTGAATATAAGTCTTCTAGAAATTAGATGAAATTTGAAGTGTATATAAGTCTTCAGAAAATCTGGTTACAATTGAAGTGAAAATCAGTCTTCATAAAATCTAATAAAATTTGAAGTGAATAACTTTTCGGAAAATCTGGTGAAATTTGAAATGAATATAAGTCTTCGGAAAATCTGGTGAAAATTGAAGTGAACATGTCACTTAAGATAATCTGATGAAATTTTAAGTGAATATAAGTCTTCAGAAAATCTGATGAAATTTTAAGTGAATATAAGTCTTCAAATAATCTGATGAAGTTTGAAGTGAACATAAGTCTTCGAAAAATATGGTGAAAATTGAAATGAACATAAATCTTAAGACAATCCGATGAAATTTGAAGTGAATATAAGTCTTGAAAAATCTTATGAAAATTGAGTGAACATACATCTTAAGATAATCTAATGAAATTTGAAGTGAATATAAGTCTTGAGAAAATCATTAAAATTTGAAGAATATAAATCTTAAAAATCAATGAAATTTGAAGTGAATATAAGTCTTTACAAATGCAGTTAAAATTGAAAGAACATAAATCTTAAGATTATTTGATGAAATTTGAAGTGAACATAACTCTTGGATCGTGAAATTTGAAGTGAATATAAGTCTTAGGAGAATAAATTTGAAGTGAATATAAGTCTTTAGAAAATATATTAAAAATTGGTGAGTAATCGATCTTAAGTTAATCGATGAAATTTGAGTGAATATAAGTCTTCAAAAATCGATGAATTTGAAGTAAATATAAGTCTTGAATATCGGTGAAATTTGAGTGAATAAAAGTCTTCGAGGAAAATGCGGTGAAAATTGAAGTGAATATAAATCTTAAGATAATCGATGAAATTTGAAGTGAACATTGGTCTTGAGGAAATCGATGAAATTTGAAGAAATATAAATCTTAAAAAATCGATGAAATTTGAGTGAATATAGTCTTCACAAATCAGTTGGAATTTGAGTGAACTATAATCTTAAGATAATTTGATGAAATTTGAAGTGAATATAGTCTTCAAAAATCGGTGAAATTTGAAGTGAATATAAGTCTTCAGTAAATCTGATGAATTTTGAAGTGAATATTAATCTTTAGAAAATATAATGAAAATTGAAGTGAAAATAAATCTTAAGTTAATCTGATGAAATTTTAAGTGAATATAAGTCTTCGAAAATCTGGTGAAATTTGATGTAAATATAAGTCTTTAGAAAATCTGATGAAATTTGAAGTGAATATAAGTCATCACTAATCTGGTTAAAATTGAAGTGAACATAAATGTTAAGATAATTTGATGAAATTTGAAGTGAACATAAGTCTTCAAAAAATCTGATGAAATTTGAAGTGAATATAAGTCTTCAGTAAATCTGATGAATTTTGAAGTGAATATAAATCTTTAGAAAGTATAATTAAAATTGAAGTGAACATAAATCTTAAAATAATTTGATGAAATTTGAAGTGAACATAAGTCTTCAGAAAATCGGTGGTGATATATCTTCAAAATATGAAATTTGAAGTAAATATAAGTCTTGAGAAAATCTTATGAAATTGAGTGAACATACATCTTAAGATAATCTAATGAAATTTGAAGTGAACATAAGTCTTGAGAAAATCTGATAAATTTGAAGGAAATATAAGTCTTAAAAATATGAAATTTGAAGTGAATATAGTCTTAAATGGATTTAAAATTGAAGTGAACAATCTTAAGAATAATTTGATGAAATTTGAAGTGAAAATAAGTCTTTAGAAATACGATGAAATTTGAGTGAATATAAGTCTTGGAAAATATGATGAAATTTGAAGTGAATATAAGTCTTAAAATGGTGAAAATTGAGTGAACATATAATAAATGGAATTTAAAGTGTAAAGTCTAAGAAATCGGTGAAAATTGGTGGAATAAAATCTTAAGAAATGATGAAATTTGAAGTGAATATAAGTCTTGAAATCGGTGAAATTGAAGTGAATATAAATCTTAAGATAATGGGTGAAATTTGAAGTGATAAGTCTACGTTAGATGAAATTTGAAATTGGATATAAGTCTTGAAAACATGAAATTTCAGGTGAACATACATCTTAAGATAATGGATTAAATTTGAAGTGAATAAGTCTTCGAAATCAATAAATTGATAAGATATAAAGTCTTAAAAATAAATGAAATTTGAGTGAATATAAGTCTTGGAAATCTGAAATGAAGGATTTAAGTTAATATAAGTGTTTAGAGAATCTAATTGAAAATTGAGTGTGTCTTGGGAAATCAGGTAAAAATTGGAGTGAACATAAATCTTAATATGATCTGTTGAGGATTTGAAATGAATATAAGTCTTGAAAATCGGGTGAAATTTGAGAAGTGAATATAAGTCTTGAGAAAATCGATGAAATTGGAAGTGAACATAAATCTTAAGATGATCGTTGAAATTTGAAGTGATATAAGTCTATAAAAGCGGATGAAATTAAGTGAATATAATCTTCGTAAAATTCAAGTGAATATACATCTTAAGATAATGCTTAAATTTGAAGTGATAGAAGTCTTGAAAAATCAATGAAATGATGGAAATATAAATCTTTTAAAAATCGATGAAATTGATGAATATAAGTCTTAGAAACTTTGGTGAAAATTGAAGTGAATATAATTCTTGAGAAAATCTAGTTAAAATTGAAGTGAACAAAATCTTAATATAATCGATGAAATTTGAAGTGAATATAAGTTTCTTTAGAAAATCGGTGAAATTTGAAGTGAATATAGTCTTTAGAAAATCGGTGAAATTTAGTGAATATAAGTCTTCAAAAAAATTAATGAAATTTGAAGTGAATATAAGTCTTGAAAATACATTGAAAATTAAGAAGTGAACATAAATCTTAGATAATCAATGAAATTTAAGTGATAAAGAAAATTCTAGAAATTTTAAGTGATATAAGTCTTCAAAATCTTATGAATTGAAGTGAACATACATCTTAAAATAATCTAATGAAATTTGAAGTGAATATAAGTCTTAATCGGGTGAAACTAGAAGTGAATATAAGTCTTCTAAATTAGTGAAATTTGAAGTGAATATAAGTCTTGAAAAATCTGGTGAAATTGAGTGAAAATAAAGTCTTAATAAATCTAATAAAATTTGAAGTGATATAAGTTTCGGAAAAGTGGGTGATGGAATATAAGTCTTGAAAATCTGGTGAAAATTGAAGTGAACATAAGTCTTAAGATAATAAGGAAATTTAAGTGAATATAAGTCTTGGAAAATCAGTGAAATTTTAAATGTGAATATAAGTCTTCAAATAATCGATGAGTTTGGTGAATACATAAGTCTTGAAAAATATGAATGAAAATTGAAATGAACATAAATCTTAAGACAATCTGATGAAATTTGAGGTGAATATAAGTCTTGAAAAATCTTATGAAAATTGAAGTGAACATAAGTCTTGAATAATCTAATGAAATTTAGTGAACATAAGTCTTAAGAAAATGGTGAAATTTGAAGAAATATAAATCTTAAAAAATAGGTGAAATTTGGAATATAAGTCTTTAAAATCTGGTTATAATAATTGAAGTGAACATAAATCTTTGAATTATTTGATGAAATTTGAAGTGAATATAACTCTTGAAAATTTGATGAAATTTGAAGTGAATATAAGTCTTGGAATACGATGAAATTTGAAGTGAATATAAATCTTTAGAAAATATAATAAAATTGAAGTGAAAATCTGTCTTAGAAATTAATGCGATGAAATTTGAGAGTGAATATAGTCTTAAAATCGATGAAATTTAAATGAAATATAAGTCTTGAGAATATCAATGAATTTGAAGTGATAAAGTCTTGAGAAAATAAGTGAAATTGAAGTTAACATAAATCTTAAAGATAATCGATGAAATTTGAAGTGAACATTAGTCTTCAAAAATCTGATAAAATTTGTGAAATATAAATCTTAAAAAAATCGATGAAATTAGAAGTGAATATAAGTCTTAAAATCACGGATTAAATTTGAAGTGAACATAAATCTTAAGATAATTTGATGAAATTTAGGTATATAAGTCTTCAAAATCGTTAAATTTGAAGTGAATATAAGTCTTAGAAAATCGATGAATTTTGAAGTGAATATTAATCTTTAGAAAATATAATGAAATTGGTGAAAATAAATCTTAATTAATCAGTGGAAATTTGAAGTGAATATAATCTTGAATAATCAAGTGAAATTTGGTGAATATAAGTCTTTAAAAATCATGAAATTTGAAGTGAATATAAGTCAATATAAATGCAGTTAAGGTTGAAGTGAATATAAATGTTAAAGATGGTAAGAATTTGAAGTGAATATAGTCTTCAAAATCTGTGAAATTGAAGTGAATATAGTCTTCGATAATCACGGAAATTTGAGTGAATATAAATCTTTAGAGTATAATTAAAATTGGAAGTGAATATAAATCTTAAAAATAATTTGATGAAATTGAGTGAATATAAGTCTTGGAGAAATCGATGAAATTTGATGTGAATATAAGTCTTCAAAAATATGATGAAATTTGAAGTAAATATAAGTCTTGAGAAAAATCTTATGAAATTGAAGTGAACATACATCTTAAGATAATCTCCTGAAATTTGAAGTGAATATAAGTCTTGAAAATCAGTAAAGGAATTTGGAAGGAAATATAAATCTTAAAAAATCTTGAAAATTTTGAGTGAATATAAGTCTTGAAACGGTTAAATTGAGTGAACATAAATCTTAAGATAATTTAATGAAATTTGAAGTGAAAATAAGTCTTTAAGAAAATCAGTGAAATTTGAAGTGAATATAAGTCTTGGAAAATATAAGCGAAATTTGAAGTGAATATAAGTCTTGAGAAAATCGGTGAAAATTAAGTGAACATAGTCTTAGAATAATCGATAAAATTTAAAGTGAATGTAAGTCTTGAGAAAATCAGTGAAAATTGAAGAAATATAAGTCTTAAAAACTTGTGAAATTTGAAGTGAATATAAGTCTTTATAATCTGGTTAAAATTGAGTGAACATAAATCTTAAAGGTTTGATGAAATTGAAGTGAACATAAATCTTAAAAATCGATGAAATTTGAAGTGAATATAAGTCTTTAGAAATGCGGTTAAAATTGAAGTGAACATAAATCTTAAGATAATTTGATGAAATTTGAGTGAATATAACTCTTGAAAAAGTGAAATTTGAAGTGAATATAAGTCTTGGAGAATCGGTGAAATTTGAAGTGAATATAAATCTTTAGAAAATATAATAGAAATTGAAGTGAAAATCAGATCTTAAGTTAATCGAGTGAAATTTGAAGTGAATATAAGTCTTCAAAATCTGTGAAATAGGAAATGAATATAAGTCTTGAGGAATATCGAGTGAAATTTGAAGTGAATAAAAGTCTTGAAAAATCAGGTGAAAATTGAGTGAACATAAATCTTGAATAATCGATAAATTGAAGTGAATATAAGTCTTTATGAAAACACGATGAAATGGAAGTGAATATAAGTCTTGAGAAAATCTAGTGAATTTGAAGTGAATATAAGTCTTGAAAATCGGTGAAATTGGATGAATATAAATCTTAAGATAATCGATGAAATTTGAAGTGAATATAAATCTTCAAAATCAGTGAAATTTATGTGAATAAGTCTTGAAAATCTTATGAAAATTAAGTAATTGTATCTTAAGATAATTGATGAAAATTTGAAGTGAATATAAGTCTTGAGAGAAACATATGAAATTTGAAGTGAATATAAGTCTTGGAAAATATGGTGAAATTTGAAGTGATATAAGTCTTGAAAATAAAGTGAAATTGAAGTGATATAAATCTTAAGATAATCTATGAAATTTAAGTGAATATAAGTCTTCATAAATCATTAAAATTTGAAGTGAATATAAGTCTTAAAAAATAGATGAAATTTGAAGTGAATATAAGTCTTCCAAATCTGATGAAAATTGAAGTGAACATAAATCTTAAGATAATTTGATGAAATTTGAAGTGAACATAAGTCTTCAGAAAACCTGATAAATTTGAAAGGAATATAAGTCTTCAGAAAATATTACGAAATTTGAAGTGAATATAAGTATTCAGAAAATTTGATGAAAATTGAAGTGAACATAAATCTTAAGATAATCTGATGAAATTTGAAGTAAATAAAAATCTTCAAAAAATTTGATGAAATTTGAAGTGAATATAAGTCTTCAGAAAATCTAATAAATTTGGCAGGAAATATAAATCTTAAAAAAAACTGATGAAATTTGAAGTTAATAAAAGTCTTCACAAATCTGGTTAAAATTGAAGTGAACATTAATCTTAAGATAATTGATGAATTTGAGTGAACATAACTCTTCAGAAAATCTGATGAAATTTGAAGTGAATATAAGTCTTTAGAAAATCTGATGAAATTTGAAGTGAATATAAGTCTTTAGATAATATAATAAAAATTGAAGTGAAAATCAATCTTAAGTTAATCTGATGAAATCTGAAGTAAATATTAGTCTTCAGAATATCTTGTAAATTTGAAGTGAATAAATGTTTTCAGAAAATCTGGTGAAAATTGAAGTGAACATAAATCTTAAGATAATCTGATGAAATTTGAAGTGATATAAGTCTTCAAAATGGATGAAATTGAAGTGAACATAAGTCTTAAGATTGTTTAATGAAATTTGAAGTGAACATAAATCTTGGAAAAAGTGAAATTTGAAGTGAATATAAGTCTTGAGAGAATCGTGATGAAATTTGAAGTGAATATAGTCTTTAGAAAATCTAATAAATTTGAAGTGAAATCAATCTTAAGTTAATCGGTGAAATTTGAAGTGAATATAAGTCTTCAAAATCTTATGAAATTTGAAGTGAATATAAGTCTTGAATATCAGTGAAATTTGAGTGAATAAAGTCTTGAAAAATCGGTGAAAATTGAAGTGAATATAAATCTTAAGATAATCGATGAAATTTGAAGTGAACATAAGTCTTAGGAAAATCGATAAAATTTGAAGTGAATATAAATCTTAAAAAATGCGATGAAATTTGAAGTGAATATAAGTCTTTAAAAATCTTGTGAAAATTGAAGTGAACATAAATCTTAAAAGAATTTGATGAAATTGAAGTGAATATAAATCTAAGATAATCAGTGAAATTTGAAGTGAATATAAGTCTTAGAAAATCGTGAAATTTGAGTTGAATATAAGTCTTCAAAAATATTATGAAATTGAAGTGAATATAATCTTAAGATAATCTCGTGAAATTTGAAGTGAATATAAGTCTTGAAAATCGATGAAATTTGAAAATAAATCTTAAAAAATAGAAATGAAATTTGAAGTGAATATAAGTTTTAACAAATCGGAGTTAAATTTGAAGTGAACATAAATCTTAAGATTATTTGATGAAATTTGAAATGAATGTCTTGAGAAATCGATGAAATTTGAAGTGAATATAAGTCTTGAAAATCGATGAAATTTGAAGTGAATATAAGTCTTTAAAAATGAAAAATTGAAGTGAATATCAATCTTAAATTGTCTGATGAAATTTGAGTGAATATAAGTCTTCAAAAATCGATGAAATTGAAATGAATATAGTCTTGGGAATGTACGATGAAATTTGAAGTGAATATAAGTCTTCAAAAATCGGTGAAAATTGAAGTGAACATAAATCTTAAGATAATCGATGAAATTTGTAGTGAACATAAATCTTGAAAATCGAAGAAATTTGAAGTGAATATAAGTCTTGAGAAAATATGATGAAATTTGAAGTGAATATAAGTCTTGAGAAAATCGATGAAAATTGAAGTGAACATAAATCTTAAGAATGTCGGTAAATTTGAAGTGAATATAAATCTTCAAAAATCGATGAAATTTAAGTGAATATAAGTCTTGAAAATCTTATGAAAATTGAAGTGAATATAAATCTTAAGATAATTTGATGAAATTTAAGATGAATATAAGTCTTGAAAAAATACTATGAAATTTGAGTGAATATAAGTCTTGAGAAAATATGGCGAAATTTGAGTGATATAAGTCTTGGAGAATAAGGTGAAAATTGAGTGAACATAAATCTTAAGATAATCGGTAAATTTGAAGTGAATATAAGTCTTCATAAAATCGATGAAATTTGAAGTGAAATATAAGTCTTAAAATCGATGAAATTTGAAGTGAATATAAGTCTTCAAAATAAGTTAAAATTAAGTGAATATAAATCTTAAGATAATTTGATGAAATTTGAAGTGAATATAAGTCTTAGAAAACCGGAAAATTTGAAGGAATATAAGTCTTGAAAATATGACGATTTGAAGTGAATATAAGTCTTAGAAAATTTGATGAAATTAGTGAACATAAATCTTAAGATAATCAGATGAAATTTGAAGTGAATATAAATCTTGAAAAATGCATGAATTTGAAGTGAATATAAGTCTTGAGAAAATCTTATGAAAATTGAAGTGAAATATAAATCTTAAATAAAGCGATGAAATTTGGAAGTTAATAAAAGTCTTCCAAATCCGGTTAAAATTGAAGTGAATAAATCTTAAGATAATTTGATGAAATTTGGTGAATATAAGTCTTGGGAAAATCTAGTGAAATTTGAAGTGAATATAAGTCTTCAAAAATCGATGAAATTTGAGTGAATATAAGTCTTTAGAAAATATAATGAAAATTGAAGTGAATATAATCTTAAGTTAATGGATAGAAAAGAGTGAATATAAGTCTTCAAAAATCGAGTGAAATTTGAAGTGAATATAAGTCTTGAAAATACGATGAAATTTGAAGTGAATAAAGTCTTAGAAAATGGGTGAAAATTGAAGTGAACATAAATCTTAAGATAATCTGATGAAATTTGAAGTGAATATAAGTCTTGAGAAAATCGATGAAATTTGAAGGAATATAAGTCTTTAAAAATCTAAGGTAAAATTTAAGTGAATATAAGTCTTCAAAAATCTGGTGAAATTTGAAGTGAATATAAGTCTTAAGATAATTTGATGAAATTTGAAGTGAATATAAGTCTTAAAATCGATGAAATTTGAGTGAATATAAATCTTGAGAAAATCGGTGAAATTTGAGTGAATATAATCTTTAGAAAATATAATAATTAGTGAAAATAAATCTTGAAAAATCGTTTAGAGTGAATATAAGTCTTGAAAATCGGATGAAATTTGAAGTGAATATAAGTCTTTAGAAAATGGAGTGAAATTTGAGTGAATATAAATTAAATCTTAATGGGATTCAAATTGAGTGAACATAAATCTTAAGATAATTTGATGAAATTTGAAGTGAATATAAGTCTTCAAAAAATGAGTGAAATTTGAAGTGAATATAAGTCTTAATTAAAATAAGATGAAATTTGAAGTGAATATAAATCTTAGAAAGTATAATTAAAATTGAAGTGAACATAAATCTTAAAATAATTTGATGAAATTTGGTAGACATAGTCTTGAAAATCTTGAAATTTGAAGTGAATATAAGTCTTGAAAATATGATGAAATTTGAAGTGAATATAAGTCTTGAAAAATCTTATGAAAATTGAGTGAACAATACATCTTAAGATAATCTTGAAATTTGAAGTGAATAAGTCTTAGGAAAAATACGATGAAATTTGAAGTGAATATAAGTCTTAAAAAAAATCTTATGAAATTTGAAGTGAATATAAGTCTTCAAAATAAAGTTAAAATTAAATGAACATAAATCTTAAGATAATAATTTATGAAATTTGAAGTGAAATAAGTCTTTAGAAAATCAAGGGAATTTGAGTGAATATAAGTCTTGAGAAAATATGGTGATTTGAGTGAATATAAGTCTTGATGGGGTGAAGGAATTAGGTGAACATAAATCTTGAAGATAAGTAAATTTAGAAGTGAATATAAGTCTTGAGGAGATACTGGTGAAGATTGGAGAATATAAAGTCAAAAATTTTGAATTTGAGTGAATATAGTCTTCATAAATCACGTTGAAATTGAGTAGAATAAAATCTTAAAGGAATTTGATGAAATTGAGTGAGACATCGATCTTAAGATAATCGGTGAAATTTGAGTGAATATAGTCTTAGAAAATGCGAGTGAAATTGAGTGAATATAAAGTCTTCAAAATATTATGAAAATTGAAGTGAACTACATCTTAAGATAATCTCATGAAATTTGAGTGAATATAAGTCTTGATGCGATGAAATTTGAAGGAATATAAGTCTTAAAAAATGCAGTGAAATTTAGAGTGAATATAAGTCTTCAAAATCGGTTAAAATTGATGAACATAAATCTTAAGATAATTTGATGAAATTTGAGTGAATATAAGTCTTAATCGTGAAATTTGAAGTGAATATAGAGTCTTCAGGAAATCGGTGAAATTTGAGTGATAGGGTCTTTGAAAATATAATAAAATTGAAGTGAAATAGATCTTAAGTTGATAAATTGAAATTTGAAGTGAATATAAGTCTTCAAAATCTGAGTGGAGAATTGAGTAAGTAAGTCTTAAGAAAGTCGATGAAATTTGAGTGAATATAGTCTTGGAAAATGAAGGTGAAAATTGAGTGAACATAAATCTTAAGATAATCGATGAAATTTGAAGTGAACATAAGTCTTATCAAAACTTGATGAAATTTGAAGTGAATATAAGTCTTGGAAAATATGGTGAAATTTGAAGTGAATATAAGTCTTGAGAAAATCGTGAAAATTGAGTGAACATAAATGGGAATAATGATGAAATTTGAAGTAAATATAAATCTTTAAAAAATCAGTGAAATTTGAAGTGAATATAAGTCTTGAAAATCTTGAAAATTAGAAGTGAACATAAATCTTAAGATAATTTGATGAAATTTGAAGTGAATATAAATCTTGAAAAATCGTATGAAATTTGAAGTGAATATAAGTCTTCTTGAAATATGATGAAATTTGAGTGAATATAAGTCTTCGAGAAAATCAGGTGAAAATTGGTGAACATAAATCTTAAGATAATCGATGAAATTTGAAGTGAATATAAGTCTTGAGAAAATACGATGGAATTTGAAGTGAAATATAAATCTTAAGAAAATGGATGAAATTTGAAGTGAATATAAGTCTTCTAAAATCTGGTTAAAATTGAAGTGAACATAAATCTTAAGATAATTTGATGAAATTTGAAGTGAATATAAGTCTTAGAATTGATGAAATTTGAAAGGAATATAAGTCTTGAGAGAAAATATTATGAAATTTGAAGTGAATATAGTATTCTTCAGAAAATTTAATGAAAATTAAGTGAATATAAATCTTAAGATAATCATGAAATTTGAAGTGAATATAAGTCTTCAAAATGCGATGAAATTTGAAGTGAATATAAGTCTTAGAAAATCTAATAAATTTGCGAGAAATATAAATCTTAAAATAATCAGTGAAATTTGAAGTGAATAAAAGTCTTCCTGAATACGATTAAAATTGAAGTGAACATTAATCTTAAAA